>WAAD01017103.1:0-24998 GCA_013389945.1 Fregata magnificens
CGCCAACTCACAGGCGAGAATCCTTTTCCAGGAGTAATATATAAAAACTGGTGTCAAATATTGCCACTTTCCATTCCTCTGGTAGTGAGGGATATCTCTGAAGATAAACATGACAGTTTTTTCAGAGGTTCATATTTGAGTTCTTCCAGCACTCTGAATGAACAGTGATCCATCCTTGCCGTGGTCTTGGCCTGACCTGACTGGTCTTGTTTTTTATAAGCTTTTTTTAATGCTTCTGTAGCTCAGGTTCCATCTTGCTTGTTTCTCCGATTTGAAGCCAATTCAGTGCCACAGCAATCCTTCTGGCCAAAGCTGTTCTGGCCGTTAGACATCAGACTATCTGTCTAACAATCTGTGGAGCTTCCCAATTACTTGAATCTGACATTGCAAAATCATGTTCAGAAACTCCCAGCTCTAGAAGCTTGGGAGTGGGTTTCAGAAACTCAGAGTGGTGAAGTACCATGGACAGGGACTGCTCAGCCTGTCCTCCTCCCTTCCTGCTGCAGAGCAGAAGATAGCCTAGCAGCGGCAAATACTTTTTATATGCAGGAGGATCTTGGCATAGATGCACGATACAGGTCTTGTTTCACATTTGATACCTACAATTTTTGATTATATGCTGCAGGCAGAATATTTGGTGAGGATTTGGGTGAGAGTTCCGATTTATCCTTGTTCCTCTTTCCCCAGGAAAGGAAATACTATGCTGTAAGTCTTTACAGCTCTCATGCTTTGCATGAGAATATAGGATATTACTGAACATAACAGCTTGTTGGTTATAAGATTTAGTAAGTTGTATGTAACATTTTGTAGCTTCAGGCCCTTTATGTTTGTAGAATATATTCTTCATTCCGTGTGTCAACTTAATAGCCATGAAAGATGTGTCTGCCTATGCACAACATACAGAAGATGTTGGCAGTGCAGGCAGCCTTACCTTATGAATACGTTTTAACCTTGAAATGTAGGAGGTGCATCTAGATGAACAATTTCCAAGCTTTCTCTTTTTGACCTCGTTACTATTTGCATTCCCAAAGTTGTCAGTTTCCAGGCTTGGAATTGCTGCTGTGAAGGTGACAGTAGAGTCAGCAGCTCTGTAGCTGAGGTGCAAAAATGAAGTGGAGCGACTTTAAATGGATTTTAAAGTGCTGGTGCAGTTGAAGAGTTCCAGTATCTTGAGAGGGACAGCTGTTAAAGACCAACAGCTCTGGGCTTTAAGAGAGTTTTTAACTTAGTGTGAGCCTTTACTTTCCACATGCCTGGAATGTTACAGATCTGCTGATAGCTTACATCTTGCATTTTGACAGTGAGAGATTCCTGCTGAATTTATGCTGGTGTGTTTGATCTCCTAAATTGATTAATTTGATCCATTACCTCTGAAAGATGGCTCATCCTCTGGAGTAGAAGACATTCTAATCTTTGTAACCAAAGTCTCCCTAACTTTATTGCATTCTTCCATAAATTACTTTACAGTTCTAAGAATGGAGTTTGGGGTGTAGATTTTGTTTAGTTGGAACTGCACTGACACTGCCAAACAGATTTAAAAATAACTTACCGAGTAGTGTTGAATATTGGAAACTCTAGGAGCTGTTGACCTGGGTTAGATTGGAAATGTCGACCTAAAGATGAATGACTTTATCAGTTCCCTGAACCATTTAGAGCCTAGAATGTATTTACTTCTAAAATGAAGTAAAGGAAAAATTCCCTAAAGTAAGAATTCAGAGGTACTGTGGGATCACTGGAAGTCTAACAGTTTTTCAAACTAATAACCTTTAGATTGTCTGTAAGCTGAATCTGTGAAGCTTATATTTGCACAAAACCTATTTCCTAGTAAGTAAGAATTGTTCAGCTCTAGTCTGTGTGATTATTCCTTACTGACTGTAGCTTTAATGAATAAACACAATGAATACGTTAAATAGTCAGCAGTGACATATTTTAAAATTAAAAACAAAGTATATTCCTGTTAGGTGCTTTTTTCTCTTAATTAAGTAGAGTTATGTCTTATCCTGAATAACAGTTGTCTTACTTGTTTGTGTAAAACATATAAATTCGGTGACTATGTGCTGAATGGGAACGTTAAAGGTCATAGCCTAGAATTGTTATTTATGTGCGCCGCAATCTCACGGAACACAGTTAAAGGCAGAAAAATAACTGTTTTAAAAATATGTCTTTCTTTTTTATCTTT
Organism: Fregata magnificens; assembly: GCA_013389945.1. Taxonomy (NCBI): domain Eukaryota; kingdom Metazoa; phylum Chordata; class Aves; order Suliformes; family Fregatidae; genus Fregata; species Fregata magnificens. Next base: position 2,180 of record WAAD01017103.1, read on the forward strand.
TAGGCAGTATTTTGCATTTCTGCAGAGCTTTGCACAGATCCTGTTCCCATGCAAACTGATGAGGGAGAAATACTGGAGGAAGGCAGTCCCAAGGTCAGTGAGGTAAATGCCACTGTGTTTTGGAGGAACAAGAGCTTGCTTGGCTGAAATGGGGGATACATAGAGTGAACGTTGACCACTAGTGGTATTTTTAATAAATGCCTGCATGCAAGTAAATAATATTTATTACCCTGGAGATATTTAAAAAAGAAAGTTTTTAAAGGCCTTTAGAAAGACAGGCTTTTTTGCCATCTGCTAAGGATCAGAACATGGGTCTTCGGGCATGCCCAGTAAGGAAAGAGGAAACTCTTGTAAAGAAATACTAACCTTGATTATATTCCATTTGTTAGAACTGGAAGGGGTTGTCAAGCTTTCTGTCCTACCCACCCACCATCTCAACTGACGTAAAGAACTAGACATGTGGGCCCTTAGGTGCAGGTGTCAGTGTTTGTGGATTACTGACTGATCTATATTCAAAGTGTTCTGCTTCTTGTTTCCTTTTACTTGCCAGCATGGGCTTTGTTGTGACTCTGGATAGTATATTGCTTTTAAAGGTACCTCTGATTTTCAACATACCTTGTTGGGACAAGAGGCTATAAAGTGTGCTGTTGAATATAGTGTTGGTTGTGTCCCGCTTTTTGCTTACTTCCTGAAGATGCTGATGTTGAGTCATGAATTACTTTGGTTTGCATAATGACATAGTGATTATCATATTCTTCAATAGGTTTATAAATTTATTTTATGGTCCTGACTATCTCAATGAGTTAGTGTTAACTTTGCAACTGATCTGTGTTTAAAATATGGCTTCTAAACTTCATGAAAATCTGAACCATTGTTAGCTTGCTTGTAGTTTTGTGTAAGAGTGGCTGAAAAAGTGAAAAACTAGAGGACTAAAATTAAAATTTGTTGTTTTCTAGCTGGAGCTTTTTTGAGAGATGTTCTCATCATTTTATGCTCTAACAGAACAAAACATTTTTTTAAGCTGTAGGCATCAAGTTAGGAGGTGATTAACTATTAGAGAAAGGATTTGACAATTGTCCTGCATGTACTTTAGGAATTGTGTTAATTTTAAATAGCTTTGAAGGAAGGCTCACTAGATTAGGAGCTGACAAATGAAAACATATCAGTGGATGTACCTGTAGCCGTCCAGGGTATTGAATACATCTCTTGACAAGGATGTGATTACAAGGTTCAGTGAGGGAATAGACATGTGAGAGGAAACATCATGGTGCAATTAATTACTGATTTTATTAGCATGGTTACTGGTGCTTACTTTTCACCAACAGAGAGAATCTGTGTGTGTGTACATATTTATGTATATACACACAGGTGCCTGTATGTATGTGTGTGTATATATGGATACATAGCTTTCTTTTTTTTTTTTTTGTCTGTGTAGCAGGAAGTAGATTGATGTAACTGTCTGGTGACACTCCTCTCCTCCAATGAAAAGTACGCTTTTCTTTGGCATTCTTAATTCTGGGTGTAATGGCGAAGATGTATCTCTATTCTAGCATTAGGTGTTTCAAAATTTAGTGAGCTTAAATTTCAAAACAAATCTTTTAGACTGACTTTGAATACCTAAGTGTGTATGCAGTACTGCTTTGAAACAACCGTCATTTAGAGAACATGGGAGATTTGGAATCATACATCTGGTATTCAGTGTTATTAATTAAAGAGCTATGTAGGATCAGTATATATTAAGCAAAAAAGACTCATGACTACATCTAGTCCTTCTCCCTATCCTGTGGTGTACAGGACTACTCACTGAAGTGTATTTTTCAGTGTTTCTTTAGTCTGTAAATGATTATTCTCTCTTTCTTGGTCTCAGGAGAGTTTTATAAGTATAACAGTTGAAGGATTTGTCCTAGAAAAAATTAGGCAAAGTACATTCCACTATATTGTCTTGTATCATTAAAATGATGTCCTTAATTTACAAATGTTTACATGATCTAGTGAGCCATTTTCATAACGATATGTTTTTCTAAGAAATATTTTTTAAGACTTCAGTAATATAGTCCAGGTTTTTTCCTTTTTGTCAGGACTTTTTTTTTTTTTCTTCCCTCCCACCCCAACTCCTCCAGGCAGGTGACACGAGTTTTTTTGGAAGAAGTTAGTTTTATGCTTTGAAGCCACTAATATAACTACCTATTCGTTCATGTTTTATTTGGACCTTTCATTTCTCCCCTTTTACCCATTCCAAAACATTAATCTGTAAATAAAAGCTAAATATATAATTATTGTTATGCTTATTGTTTGGATCAGTGGATCTTGTCTTCTGTCTTTTTCTAAGTGGTTTTTTTTTTTAATACCCATACTTAAGTACCAGCAATCCTTTTGGAGCTCAGTCAGTTTACACTCTGTTCTCAAAAATTCCATAATTTACCTGTTCTTTTGCCTTCACTAGAAATGATTTTTTGAGCCCATAAATGATATCTAAGGAGTCGCCTTCTAGCATTTTATTTCCTATGAACGTTTAAGGAGAACTTGGAACACTTCATGTTAACAGCTCCTTTGAAGCTCTTCTCTTAAACGTTGTAGAAGTTGAGTCTGCAGCTCGTAGGTGTTATGAGATTTGTAAATGCTGATTAAGCACATTCTAGCTACTTCAGTGATGATAAGTTTTGTTACATCATATATGAGGTCAGATTAAGGCCCCATTCTTAGCCTTTGTTCTGAATAATTCATTTCTAGCCAAAAAGAGATTTTTGCATGTGATACAAAGAATGAAATTACTGTTTATGGTGATTCATAGCATCTTTTATTGGCTGCCTCAGAATAATTATGAAATAAAATGGGCAAGCTTGCTGTCTTGAAATTATTTTTTCAGTCTTGTAGGACTTCAACAACAGTATTAAAGCTATTGTTGCAAAAGGCGGAGGAAAAGATTGTAGAATTTTTTTCTTTGTATCTTAAGATAAAAACATAAAATAACATAAAATATAAGTTTAAAACCACTTTATGTTCAAAAGACAAAGGCCCAGGCCTCCGTGCTGGAATGCCTTGATATCAGCTACACTTGAAGCGTTTCTGTTGACTAGTAAATGGCCTTGCTGTGATTGTGCTTGATGCTTTTTTTTTTTTTTTTCCTTTTCAGAATGCCAGATGCTTAGGGGTCTGGGAGTTACTTCCCCACAGTTCAGAATTTCTCTCTTACTCAGTTTTGGTCTTGACGAGAAGTGGCAAACCTACATTCGGCCCTCTTGCAGAATGTTCCTGTTACCACTTCACCTGAATTTAAGTTGAAAAGCACTTGAACAAGCAGACATGGAAAATTCTTTAGACTTTGTAGCCGAATCCCTTCCATGCTGTGTTGTATTTTGCCAAGAAGGGTCTTTGCCAAAATGTCCTGTAACAATCACTTCTGACACTCTCTTAAGCTGATCTTGACTTGAAAATTGGTCTGTCTTATTTTCCATAAGTATACATTGAACTTGAGGGAAAGAAAGTAAATATACTAACTTCTAGAGATATCTTTGTTATATTGATATCAAGGTGTTTTTGTCTTTATTTATCACCATGGAAAGACATGCTCGTAATTTATCTTTGAAAAGAGTAAGGCTCGCTACGTGAAGTTCTGTATCTCAGAGTCTTAATAACTGACTCTTCTGACTCCACAAAATGACAAAGCAAGAGGAGTTCCTGTTGATATACATTGCAGGAAAAGCAGTGATTAGAATAATAGTCTCAGTTACCTGAGACTGCAGATCCTATGACCAGTTATCAATATTTGTTTCCAGAGTCTTCAGTTAGAAGAATGTTTAATTGATAGAAAAGATGTCACTCACTTTGCTTTTTATGTTCTTGCCCAGTAGCATGTGAAGAGGCAGTATGTTAATGCTGTCAGCAGTCCTAACCACTAAGAAGCCTTGGTACTTCTTTTCTGGAATCACAAGGGCATAACTTGAAGAACTAAATTTATTGTAGATGGAGGTGTACTTGAATGTAGTATTCTGGGGTGACATCAAAAGCATCTTTCATGGAGATACCATGAACATCAGGATATAAAGATTTAGGTACTGCAAGAATTAACTTTCTTAGGGTGCCAGTCTGAAAATAACCTGAAAGTTATACATGAAGACTCTACCATACAGTCAAAACCAAATGATATATTGTGCCTTATTCCTTGTGAACGGGTTTGGTTCTATAACTGTTTCAGATTTTCTGGCATCCTAGACTGTATGGTATTCTGAGATATCAAGACCAAGCCTTGAAGAGAAGAGGAGATTTCTTTCTGTTTTTGAAAAATAAAAAAAAAATTATGCTGCATAGAGCTGAGCAGGTCACTTTAAAGACTAAATATTTATGTGCTTTGAACTAATTAACATTACGTGAGGTATGATTAGAAAATTTAATCCCTGCAGTCAGGCATCACGAAGAGTGGTAGTCTTGCTTGACTCCTGTCAACCTGGCAGCACTGCTACAAAAGTTGGCCTTCATGCTTGCCTTTGCTACCCTTGAAATGAATGACAGAAATCCAGTGGTAAAGTCTTGGTAATTAAGCTTAAGGAAGGTTACTCATGGACTCAGTCCTCACTTTAATGTTTGTTTCCCCTGCTGTTATTAATGCACGCATTTTTATTTCACTTTGTAATTTTTTTTAAATTTTTTTTTGTTTAATATATTGTGATAGTTGAATTGTGCTCTTGTTCTTCTCAATTTTGCATACTTGAAGTTTCTACAGGGAAGTTTCTACAATTATTCTCTTTAGTTTTTGGCAGCATATCCTTTTATCATTCATTGGATTGCTTTCCAGCAAAGAGTGGGTTTTGTGCATGCTCTTTCCCCTTCTTCCCCCACCCCATAGGCTGTTTTTGGAGAGACTTACTGTCTTGGTAGTTTTGTTGCCAGGGCTTTTCATCTTAACTGGCTCAATTGTTTGATCTCACAGTTTCTTCCTTGTTGTCAGACTGTCAGAAAATATTCTTTCTGTTAAAATGGCATCAACATGGTGAAGACAGCTGGCACCTGTCAATAGCATGCTCTTGATTCCAATAATTATCTAATATTAGTGCCACAAAGGAGGGAAACAACCTGTGCAGAAGTAAGCTTTTTCAAATGAGTGTAGAGTTTTTAAAAATGTAGTTATTTTTGGCAGGTGTAGAAGTCTTATTTGACAGGAATATTGGGTCTATTTTATGCATATGATCTGCCAGTGAATATCATACAGCGAAGTATCCTTTCACTTTATGAAATAGTTGGGGGACAGAGTGTCTGGTTTCTGGCTTTTCAGGGTCTCTTTTCCTCCCTTCACAAAAAAAAACCCCAACCCCCAAACCAACAAACCCACCCACCNATTTCATGGTAGTTAATGTGCCACTAATGATTAGTAGGGTTTTTCCATTAACAGCCTTGGTACTCTGAAAATATCAACAAGCACTGAGTGTCTTGTTTGTGGCTCATTTCTTTTCAGCTGTTTTCATCCATCTGTTAAGGATTACTGCACAGACAACACTTAAACTTTGTTTCTCTGTTCTGTTGCTGTAAAATATTGCAGGAGGAAGCTAGAATTTTATGCCTGATTTGAAGTATTTTTACATTTCTTTCAATATTGGCAGGAGTTTTGAGCTTATGTTGCAAACTTCTTTCTCAAAAAATGCAATTACAATTTTCATGTCAAATATAAAATTTCCCCCTCCCCCCCTTGTTGTTCCTTCATCTTTCAAAGTAAACACCTATGATTTTGCAGGAAGGGAGGGACTTTGACCTAAGTAATTTACAGAAAGGTATTTATGAATCGTGGGTTTGAGTCAGTGTTGTAGAAGGGAAAGGAGGAAAAATACCTAGTTCTGCCCTTTTAATGCTTTGTATGATAAAAATCTAGGTACACAAAATTTTGATGAAAAATGTGGCTGCACAGGATTTGGAATAATGCTCAACACCTAGTAATACAGAAAAAGGGAAAAGATTCTGTAGTGTATGGTGTTAGATAAATGTATTTTATTCAAAGTTTTCATTAGTATTTATAGAAATAATTATTGAACCGAATAGGCAGTCTAGAAATTAGGCTACTTTTCCATACTCTGGTGGCTTTTTCAAAACCAGTGACACAAACATTGAGGCTTGTCCTGTTGTTCAGTCTCACTGTCCAGTGCCACTTATCAAGCTGTCTTGAGGTTCCCTGTTAATCCTTGTTTTATTTCAAGTTGCCATCCTGTTCTTACCTATCAACGTGAATCTTTCCCTTACATTATTGCCTGCCCGTTCTTATCCTGGTTTATTCTTATTTTTCTTGCCTCTTGGTGTCTCATTGTGAACTAGCATTTGTCTTCTGTTTAAATCACTTTTCAGAACTCTGTTGGCACTGGCTACGTTTTTTGGGTGTTTGGTTTTTTTTTTGTTTGTTTTGGTTTTTTATCCTGACGCATTCACACAGAAGTGATGAAAAGGTTAAAAAGTGTATGACACTTACTCAAGTATCTAAGCTTTTGCTTTTATTTCATATATGTTGAGAATAAAGAAGCATAAGCCTGCCTGAGTAGTATTTGTATTTGATCTGTTAAGTTACATGTTTTTATATTTATAAACATAAGCTTAAAATTCAGAAGGAATTGTTGTTAGGAGGGAGTGTTGCCTGTCAGGATGTATCTTTCCTAAAAGTACTAGTGTTCCACTAACTGCATTTGTGGGTAAGTTATCCTCAGTTTTTGGTAGTGGATGTTGCTTGATGCTGACAATAGTGCAAAAGTTAGGCTGGTGCTTTCGTTGTGTGGGATTTAGAATTAATATAGTAAAAATAAAACCTTAGTTGGGTAGTTAAACTTAACACAGCATCCAAAACCTTGATGCCTGTATCTCTGGGGCTTATACTACTACTTAGTGATACAGAACTGGATTTCTATTCAGATAGCACTAAATAATTTACAACATTCAGGCTGAAGGCCTATATAGTAATGAAATGAACAGAATGCTTTGTCACTGTAATGAAAAAAAACTGTTTTCCAGTCTAGTACTGGCCTGGTACATGGTCCTTTCAGACTTGATAGTTTCTCTGCAGTATGAATCCCTGCTAATCTTGAAAATTTTGGCATGTTTCAAAGAGGTGAACTTTCAACCTCAGTGTACTTTCTTGTGAATACCTGACAAGTCAGAGTGGGTTTCAGTTCACTCATGTGGCTGTTGCCTCTCCATTAGGTCCAGGAAAACAGGTTGTGGGTCTTTTTTTTTTTTTTTTTTTTTTTTTAAAATCACTCACTGTATTTTTGGAATGTATTAGTTTATTCATTTTTTTATGTCTGCTGTTGGGTTACTTGTGGAGCTTCCAACATTTCTGTTCCCTGATATAAAGGGTATGTTTCCATCATTTTTCTGGAACATGAGTTGTAGGAGCAGCTAGTCTTTCTAACGCTGACCTACAACTATGCTAAGTTCCTAGAGTCTTTGTATAAAGTATCTTGTAAAGTCTTTTAGAAGCAGAGAGGTATTCTGCCTAGCAAGACAACTTACGCTTCTCCCAAAAGGTAGCAGCTTAAGAACTGGTCTGAGCACAAAGACAATTTTTCACAACAGAAACTGATGTCATCTTCATTAAGCTCTGCTAGCTTCATTTTTTGTAACCTGAAAATCTTACAGGTCCTTAGGAGAGTAATTTCAAAACCAAAATCTTTGCACATAGTGTATTTAAAAAAAGCCATGAATCTCTCAGTAAAGAATGAAATTACTTTAAATCTTAAGTTAATAAAGTAGTCCTCCCTTTTAATGACATGTTATTAAAGCTTGTAAAAATGTTATGGCTCCTCTTGTTTTAAAAATAAATTAACATAGTCCATCAAGGGGAGCAGAAGTTTTGGGTTAGCTTTTCTCTTGAACTTTAACACTGTGGCCAACAAAAGAACCGAATAACACTTTCCTATAAAACACTACACAGTTGGACCTTTCTGCATGGGGAAAAAAACCACCTGCTTGTGAGTTTATAACTTTGAATTTCAAAATTTCAAGGCATTATAGCAAAGAGCTATAATTACCGTATGTGGTTTAACCCTGGCTGGCAACTAAGCACCACACAGCTGCTCACTCACTCCCCCCCAAGTGAGATGGCGGGGAGAATCGGGAGGGTAAAAGTGAGAAAATGCTTGGGTTGAGATAAAGACAGTTTAATAATTAAAAAAAAAAAAGGGGAAAAAAACAACAAGGAGAGAAGAAAATAAAACCCAAGAAAAAACAAGTGATGCAAAACGAAAACAGTTGCTCACCACCAACCAACCGATGCCCAGCCAGTCCCTGAGTAATGGCAGCCCCTGCCAACCTCCACACACCGCCCCCACCCCCACCTCAGTTTTATTGCTAAGTATGATGTCATATGGTATGGAATATCCTTTTGGTCATTTGGGGTCAGCTGTCCCAGCTGTGTTCCCAACTTCTTGTGCACCCCCAGCCTACTTGCTGGTGGGTCACTCTGAGGAGCAGAAAAGGCCTTGATTCTGTGTAAGCACTGCTGAGCAATAACTAAAACATCCCTGTATTATCAACACTGTTTTCAGCACAAATCAAAAACATAGCCCCATACTAGCTACTATGTAGAAATTTAACTCTATCCCAGCCAAAACCAATACAGTATGTTATCAAGGTCTACTGGCTTTATAAAACAGCAGTTATAAACAAGGTAAAATTGTTGAGGACTTTGCAAAAAAGAACTTGGAATTGAACAGATAGTGCTACTTGAACTATTGTAAAGGAATGCCGTTGATAGCTTAGCTGCTTGGACATTTTTAAAGAAATTCAGGATTAAGTGCAAGATTTTGCAGTTGGGTGTACTGTTTTCTACAGAGGCAAGATGGATTACTCATTTGAAACTTACTTACTCATAGTAAAGACTGCTAAAATACAGATACCAAACTGAAAGATGACTCTCTCTGTTTTCTAATCTCAGAATACCCTGAAGTGCTTTTGAAGCACAAAAGAGAAGGTTAACACAATGTTGTATTTTCTTTCCCTTGGAAAATACCATCATCTGCCAAATTAACTTTGCGATCTGTAAGAACTGTCATCATACAGTCCTTTGATCCAGCCTTTTCATATGTGTAGTTCATGTGGAGGAAACGTAATGGCGTGGAATGTCATTGCAGTGAACAGGTGTGTATCTCTGATTTTTAAAGGAAAAAATGCTTCAGTCTTACATAAAACTCAGTTTAAACTCATCTTTTCCCTTCTTTTAAAGGTTCTTTTTGGTAAATGTTTTCTCATTAGTTTTTTTTCTCAACCAATGGCATCTCTTCTTCAGTGGATTACAGCAGTTTATAATACTTCGTAAAACAGACAAAAAAGCAAATAATATTTTCTTAAAAAAATTAAGAAAAGCAGTTCTGCATTTGAGAGCTAACATTATATAGCCCCACTATGATTTTGGAGACGCAGACAGCTGGGGACATTGCTTTGTGGCTTTGCTTATAAAGTGTCTCTTCTCATGCAGGTGTACTATTAGCACACAATTTGAGGGGTTTCTGCCTCTTCAGAATATTGCCTTTTGATCTCTTTCCATTCAGTATTGGCTTTACAGAGTTGTTGGCAGTGGTTGTAGTCCGTGTCAATGTGACAGAGTTCTATGTAATCAGCCTCTTGAAACAAAATCTTGTAGATGTGAAAGTATTGATAAATGTTCTAAATTTTACTGTCTTACGGCAGACTGAGGGGATAGGTATTTGGGGAGAAATTTGAGCCATGGACAGTAAAAGCTTACTTTACCCTTCCAAATCATTTGTAGTCTGATTAGTTTGTCTGAGTCATTGAAAGGTGTAAAACTCACTGGTCTTGTTGACCTCATATATTTGCATGACCCTACAAGGACAATTTCATTTTCAGTTTGTGAACTAGATGGGTATGAATTTGTTTCAGTTCCTCAAAATTTATTCTCTCATTGGGTGTGAAAGAAGTGGAGATGGGGTTTGTGGAGAAGACCCTTTTTTTATTCTTGACACTAAAAATAGTAGTGATGGTCTTCATCATTACAGTAGATAAGAGAGCATGTGGACAACTAAGGACATATGAACTCTGCAAAAAGGCATTGTGCAATATCCGTTCCCCTGAGGGTAAAAGCAACATTAAAAGCATGTCAACATTTCCTGTCACTTGTTTAAAGGCTGTTCACTGAGACATTTGGATAGTAGACAAGACAGTGTATTATGAAGAAGGGAGTATGTTGCCTACAAATGCAGTAAGCCTGTGTGGAATTAGGTTGCTAAGAAATGTTATAGAAGCACTCTGAAATCATATTGGTAGGTTTCAACAAATATAGAGTTTCCGCGTGTGATTCCTGTGGTGTTCGAGATTTTTCTTTGAGGACAAGTTGTAACGTATGCAAGCAAGAAAAGCCAAGGTTCTGCCCCAGAGGTGAGTGGATGTTTTAATGGTTTGGTGGTCTGTCAGATATCTAACAATTTTAATAATCCTGAGAAATTTGGAAAAATTATACAAACAAGCAGCATTGTCAGTGACTCCCTTGTGACTAAAATGAGTTTGGATTTACATTCTGATAACTGGAGAAACTGGAAAGTAGCTGTACATTGTGAGTGTGAATAGCCTGTATTCCTTCTCCTTTTCGACAGTGGTCAAAAGCAGATGCCTAAGACAGGCTGAAAGCAGGGCAGATCTCTTAAGGCAGAATAGTTTCAGCACCTCTTTGTGTGCCTGGTTTATGCCACTTTAAGTCACTCCTAACAAACAGCAGAAAACAGTATTTGTGGCACTGAAAGTGATTGAATGCGTAGTGCAAAAGTCTAATTTAGTTTTCAGTAATTCCGATTATCATCTGCTTTCTTGAGCCATTAAAAATTCTTTTCATTGTTTGTGCCTGTTGTCCTTTTGTGGCAATGCATCATCTAGCTTTCCAAATCTAAGTGGAAGAGAGCAGTTAACGTGTTCTCTCTTCTCTGTCAGAGTGGTTAACAATGTGTATATCAAAATATCAGCCACTCACAGATGTCAGTTTAAACTGCTATAACTTGTTCATGTGTGTCTGCACCATAAATAGTAAATTAACTGTAAAATGAGTTGGCTAAATAGAGTCATTGGCCTGCATACGAGTGGCTGTTCAAAGTAGTGTGGGGGGTGAACTGTTCAAGGGCTTTTGGGTCAGATTTTTCCCCTCAATGGAGAGTGTAAAAGACTTGTTAATGGAAGCGTGAAAGGTTTTTTTCAGAGTTGCAGAAGTTAGCAAGAATTCATGGCTTGTGAAATGCTAACGATCTTTAGCTGAAGAATAATACAGAAAGTTAGTTAAATAAAAGATGGGAATTACTCGTGTCTTACTAAATTCAGATTTTTCTGGGATCCATACTATGTATGTACAGAACACACTAAGAAATGGAGTGCATCATCAGCTGTGGTGCAGGAAAAGGAGAGCACTTCTGCTTACATTCAGAATGCTGTATGCATTTTGTGTCTGAGATTGCTGAACTATTATTCAAAGTTGCTTTGGCAGTTTGAGTTGAAGTTTTCAAATGGCATTTCTAGATATTCTGTCATACCATAATTTGCGTGACTTAAACATCTCTGGTGGTTGAAGGTGTTACTGGCAAAACAGCATATTGCTGCAAACAACTAGGTAGTTCAAATTGCCTTCAGAGCAAGATTCAGCTGAAAAAAAAATATACATATGAGCTGTTGTATTTGAACTACTTTGCAGCTAAGTAATGCGTTTTTTAAAAAATAATTTTTTAATTAAGTAAACTTTCCTATCTATACAGTATGAAGTGTGGCTGGGGTTCTTACCTTTTTAGCATTTCCAAAGTGTGACTGTTGTTTTCATGATATTCATAAAACTATTTGTTTTAAGCTTAGCAGGGAATTAATGTTAAGCTGCTGGGTGCTTCACAGAATATTAGATAACATAAACATTTTAATGGCCCGTTTTCTATGTAATTTCTATTTCTGCAAGTGCAGGTGATTAATTAGTGACGGAGGTAGAAGCAAAACTTCTAGTCTTTTAACCACTGCTGCAGGTCTGGTGCTTATTTAGGTGAAACATAAATTACATATTCTGAGTTACATAACTTCTCTATTCTTAATGATTAATTGAGCCGCCATTGATAATCTGTCCTATTGTTCTATAAGGATGATGCGTATTTTGATGATGGTATGTTAATGTGTTGGCATTTATAGTTAATGTTGTAACATTTCATTGAGTCAGGAATTAAAGTACCGTTAGGCTGCATATACCAAACATAGGTATTAGATAGTGATTTTTAAAAGTAATTGTATGTGGTTTAAATGTGTTAGCATTCAAAATGATTAGCAGGGAGTACTGAATGTGGTATGTGACTTAGCAGTAGGATGGCACTGGTAAGTTTTCGCTTCTCTTTTTACTAACAGGAAAACCAGTTAGGACTGCGTGATGGTAATAACATTGAAATACTCAATCTAGATGCTGATGAGAAACTTCAAGAAAATAGTGAGTAGGCTAGGAGATGGTTCACATCTTGTGTTAGTATATTTTGTATATCGAGACTGTGCTTTGGCAAGACTGAGAGGAAAAAAAAAAGGTAGAAATAGGTTCAAAGGAAAATTTAGTAACATCACAATGCTGTACAATACAACAAAATTCTGAAAAAGACCAAAAATTCAGATAACTTTTCATGCATATCTTGTCTCTAAGACTTTCCTCTGTGTGGTTTAGAAAAATACTTTGCTCTTTCTTATTTTAGGAGCTGTTTTTTCTATTGTTTTCTTTCTTTTAAGTTTAAATCACTATTTCTAAGGTGGGGGGTTTTTTTTAATGCTTTCATCTGTGTACCGAAATCAAGGTTTAATCTAAAAAATATATTTTGGGACTAATTTTGCTAACCAATTTGTCCTATGCATATTTTGGGATGCTAGCTTAAAGCTAATTTATTCCTAAGAAACCTATTAAAGTGTTTGAAGCTAAATTGCATTGATTTTTATTAAAATACATTAAATTAAAAATTTAATTAATCTGTTGCTAATGAGTAAAATTTTCCCCGATGCAGTTTGTCCAAAGTGCTCATAATAAAGCCAGGCAGAGAGGTGACTCAGCTTTCCTTTCATTTGTAGTAGTGATTACATTTCTGTTAGACCTCAGATTGTCTCTGAGATTTCTGACAAGTTCTTCTAACTGCTTGGCATTTATAGGGCTTCCACCACTGTTAACAGTAGTGACTAGTGACTAATTGCTTGGTTTTTAACGATTAGGTTGTTCAATTCTACTTAAAGCAAGCATTAGACAAAAGAAATGCTGATGGCCTGTTTACAGTAGCACTGTTGCTGATGATGATTGGGAAAGTGCACTGGTGTTAAAGTAGTAGTTGTGACAAAACACCACATTTATCAGTCTTAAGCTGGCTCTGCAGTAGGCTGTGTTAAAATTAGCAGGTAACATAAAGCACTGGAAATAAATTGCCACAACCTACAGAAAGCAGCTTTTGACCTTGGCTGGTCCTCACTGGAATCTAGTTGTACGGTAGAAAAGGTTTTCAGTTCATGTGTGCTTGAGATGCTAGTGAATGAAAAATGTTAAAAGAGTCTTTATCTCCTGTTCACTCAGGTGGCTGGTTGCAGTCTTTTTAATAAAACATAAAAGAAAAAAAAATGACAGCTATGAAAAAGAACTATTGAATGAGTGGGAAAAGGTAGTGATAGTAGCTCTCTGATGAAGCTGTGTTAGTATGTTCCTATAGCTGGTGAAGACAAAAAGACAAAATACTGTTTAAAATTAATAGTTTTTCATAATAAGTATAGGGTTTCTTACAAGCATCTATCTTTTTTTTCCAGAGAAAATGTTTGGTTTCTCTTACGCTCAGTTCAGTTTTGGTGGGCTAGGATATCTAATGAAGGTGTTGAGTCTTGTTAGGAAAATGTGGTTTCCAACATCAGGATTCAGGAAAGATGAGGCTTTTGCCCTTGAAACTTTCTGACCCTTCAAAGTGTGGCTGACTTTATCTAGGAAGTCCAGATTAGGTTTACGCAGTAATCAAATCCTCTAGGGTCTCATTGAAGATATTTTTAGAAAGAGTAGTATGAAACTGTAGTAACAGGTGTTGCACTTCTGGGAAAAAAAAGTAATAGTTTTTAGAAAATGAAATATACCAGAAGGAGCTTAGACGTAATAAACTAAGTATTGAGTGTCTAATTGTGAATAGGTTTTTAAACTTAGATAAAACAATTTGTCTTTTATTATTTAGAACACTCAATGTATAAACTTTTGTCAAAATTTGGATATTCACAGGTGCCTGGATTTTTAAGGGAAAAAAGCTTTGAAATAATAAAATATGGAGTTCAACAAGTTGTGGTTCCTTTTTTTACAAATGCAAGTTTTCTATTGACTTCCCCCCTGCTGCTTAAGGGTCTATTTCTGGTTCCTGCTTCCAGCTGCCAGAAGCTTGAAGCCTTCTCCATTGCTTGCCAGGAGAAACAGGTGTAGAGTGTGCTGCCTTTGATTCCTGCTCTTGGAATCAATGGCTCCCTCTGCAGTCCTTTTAAGAGAAAGTAAATTGTTTGGATCCTCTGGCATTCCACTTTTTTTTCTTTCCTTGGGAGAAATACAATAGGTACAAGAGTTTTATCTTACCTCCACCTTCCACTCTTTTTCTACGTATTCAGGACAACCGCTTTTCCTACATATGGTGTAAGTCAAGAGAGACTAAAGACTTAGAATACGCCTTTTCAGAACGCTTGCAGTTAACCAGATCTGTTGTGGTTGCTGTATGCTGTTTGGCTGAAACTTAGTGTGGATTCTGGGCTCCAGGTTCCTTAAAAAGGAGACTAAAAGACTGCTGGATGTGATACGGTGATGATAGAGTGAAGAGAAACTGAGAGACTTGTGGGGAAGAAATGTGCAGAGGGATTTTATAAGAACTGGGTGGAGGAGAAAAAGAATATTTTCAGCTAACTGTGGCTGTTATGTGTGGTTCCTCTTTTCAGTTCATCCTCAGGTAGTCACTTAATGAAAAACTTAAAATACCATGTTCTCATCCTTTCTGCAGTGGGATGTTACTATTGTCATTGGGAAAATAAGATCTAAATATTTTAATTTTTAAGTACTTTTCTTGGATCTCAAAACTAACTCTAATGAATAGATAGCTGGGCCTAAGAACTAATTTTAGGAAAATGTAAACAATGTCAGTGGAATTTTACTGAGGCAGTTTGCTCATTAATTATTTTCAGAAGGCTCTTTGTCAGGTATCTCTCTTTGAATTAAGATGAACTACTCAGTAAAGCGACTTTTACTTTTAAATGCCAGGGAAAGCTGGAAATTGATATTACTTTATAAGCTTATTCTAGAATTTTTAGAACACAAAATAAATTGTGTAGCATTTTCTAGCAGAAATTTTAAAAACTGCAAATTTCAAAATGAAAAACATAGATCACTGATCATGAAATTGTTTAACATATGCAGGCAAGCAAAAGAAAAATAGAGGCAAGGTTCTGCAAAAGCAGGAATGCAAAAATTGCTGCACTGAATGAGGCCCATGGAATGATCTTGTATATACAACTTCCCCTTTCACTTTGTAAAAATGATGTCATTGCCAGAAATGGAAAAGCTTGTGTTGTTATTCTTTTGTAATCCTCTAATACACAAATCTTCATACATATAGATATATAAAACA
This sequence comes from Fregata magnificens, assembly GCA_013389945.1. Lineage (NCBI taxonomy): Eukaryota > Metazoa > Chordata > Aves > Suliformes > Fregatidae > Fregata > Fregata magnificens. The sequence continues at coordinate 17,773 of WAAD01017103.1, forward strand.
TAAAATCCACAAGGACTTGTGAAATTCTGTGTTGCAGTTTGTTTGTACAACAACTAATTTTTTGTCTGCTTAATAGTATATTTTCCAAATAATTGTATATCCTATTATGTTGTTTTTTTGTGAGTGGGTTGGGTTTTATTTATATTGTGGTAGCAAAGGGGTAATGTTTGTTACAACACTGTCAAACTGTGCTTTTTTTATGTATGCCTCAGTCATGCGTCGTCTTGCATTGAGGGAGATCTGCAGCCTAAATGTTGGATTTTATTCATGTAATATCTTCCCTCTGCCTCAGACCTTTCTTTATTCTGAGCTCTTACCTTTTAAGAGTGTTGTGGAGAGCTTTTCAGCCTTCTCTGTCTGTACTCATAGACAGTATTCTAAAAGAGGACATACTATGGTTCTGCTACAGTATTTCAGTATTTCTTTCTGTATTACTGTTCAGCATAGTTTGGTTTTTCTTGGTGGTTGTTTTATTTTTGGCTTTTTGATTATGTAACTTTCTAAGATATTTTTCTTAGACCTTTCCACACTGAAGCATAGGTTCTTGCTGGATTGGGAATTTCGTAGGGGTTTTTTTCTCCTATATCTCAATATTAAATTGAATCTGTTCTTGTGTTCATAGAATTGCTGGGAAATTCAGGTTGGAAGGGATGTCATGATGTCTCTAGTCTGACCTCCTGCTCAAAGCAGGGTCACCTGTGAGGTTAGACCAGGTTACGAGGGATTTTATCCAGTCTGACCTTGAAAACCTTGAAGCAAGGAGACTACAAAACTTCTGGGCTATCTGTTCCAGTGCTTGACTGTCCTCATGGTGCAAATGAGTCATCTTATATCCAGTCTGGACTTCTCTTGTTTCAACTTATGCTTATTGCTTCTTGTCCTGTCACAGTGCACCACTGTGGTGAGCCTGACTCCTTGGTGACCTTCTTCTAGATACAGACAGGCTGCTGCTAGGTCTCCCCAAAGGCATCTCTTCTCCAGGCTGAACAAGCCCAGCTCCCTCAGCCTCTCCTCACAGGGCAAGTGCTCTGGCACCCTGAGCATCTTGGTGGCGTACTGCGTCCAATTTATGGATGTATTTGTTGTATTGGGGGCCCCAAAACGAGGTGCGTTAGACCATATCTGGAATAGTAAGCACTGAGTAGAGGTGATAATCAGTTCCTTCATCTACTGGCAGGGCTCTTCTTAATAAAGCCTGGGATACTGTTGACCTTTCCTGCCAGGGCATACTGCTGGCTCACGATCAGCTTGCTATCTGCCAAGACCTTTTCCACAGAACTGCTTCCCAGCCAGTCTCCAGCATGTATTGTTGCCAGGGCCTCTCAGGTGCAGGGCTTTGTGTTTGTCCTGTCTGAATTCATACAGTTCCTGTAGAGTCCATTCCTCCAGCCTGTCTAGGTCCATCTGAACGGCAGCCCTGCCCTTGGACTTGTTCCCAGTTAAGTATTATCTTGAAATTCTGGCCAGAGTACACCCTACTTGCCCTTCAAGTCATTGGTAAAGTTGTTTAATGGACTTGTCCTAGGGTAGACCCCTGCAGCACCCCACTTGATACCAGTCTCTGGGTAGCATGCAACACAGTAACCATTATCCTCTGAGCCTGACCAGCAAACTGTTTCCTACCAGTCTAGTTGTTCATCCATTCTAAAAAGAGATTTTTTTTTTCTAGTTCACTAGTACTCAATTTCTTGAAGTTCCCATGCCTTCTTTTAGTGTCTTCATGCATTTTAGCTTTATCAGTGAAAACCTACCAATTAATCTTTATTTTGTGTAGTGAACAGTTTCTGTGCTCATGAGTACTTTCTCACTCCATGACTAATTTTCTTAGTGAACTTCTCATGAGAAACTTTATCATTGCCTTTCTCTAAGTTACACAAAGCCCAGCTCTTTTTTTTTTTAGTGCTGACATAATTGTACCATATCTTCTTCAGTTTTTTTTATAATGCAGATTTTAGTCATTTCAGATACTTCTGCCTACTGGCTGAAGTAGAGCAAGCTGATTAACATTTCTTAAAGTAGATGGGGTTTTCTAGTTGCTTTAAAACAGATTGTGCCTGGACCTACAATCTTGCTGTTTCTAGCTCAGGTGATTTGTTTTTCTTAATTATTTGCCCACTTCTCTTTGAAGAGGTAATTTTGATAGATATGCATGCTAGATAATAATGTGTCTTGAACAGCTATGTCACTAGCGTTCTTCATATAAAATTCATATTAAAGCAACAGTTTTATTGGCAGTAGTACTTCAGCAATTGCCTTGTCCTGGTGGTGGTCTACTAGATGTTCCAGTTCTCATTCAAATTTCTTGTTTATGATCTAATAAAATAATTTCCTGTTCCTTTCTAAGTTTTTGTTGGTTTTAAAATCATTCCCATTTTATACTTCAGTTTTTATGATCTCTGCTTTTCTACAGCTTCATTAAATTGAATTTCTATTTTACATGGGAATCTTGTTAGTTTAGCACTATATATGTTGTATGTAGTGCTTCTTTACTCCCAAAGGAGTTCTTCCCAGTACTGGTCACAAACTCTTCCCTTGCTTACCATTCATATGAATTGTACTTGTCTCATACCAGCAACAGGCTAAAACACCTCCTGATTTCAGGTTGTGTAAGAGTAACTCTTCGACATTTACCCTCACTCGCAGAACCATGCTGTTCTGCTATGTGGCCACAAATCTGTAGCTATTTTACCAGTTGTCACACTTGTGTTTTAACATCCGCAGCAACAGAATTAGTGAAATGAATACCTTTCTCTTCAGCTAGACAGTTTTGAGTCCAGATGTTAGAGCTTTTGAGAATCAGATATGGACTGAGGTACAAATAGGTTTCGGTGTGTCTGATATGGTGGGAATGCATGGATAAAAGTCCTAGTTATTTACAAAACTGTAATGCAAAATTGTATTGCTTTCAAACATTGCTTTTAAATGAAAATACTGTTTTGACTATGGTTCGCATGGGTACATGTTTACAAATGTGAAATTACCTTAAATGTATTTGATTGACTGTCTTCTGGATGTCATTACCACCTTATAGTTCATCAGTTTCTCAGTTCATTTGTGGTTTTGCTTAGGGCTGCATCTGTGCAGGCAAATAATGTAATTTCTGTTATCCTTGTTAGATGTCAATATGCAGATAATGTTTTTTGTTAGTATTTTTGATCTGTCAACAGGAGCAAGGTACAAATGAGTAAACCTGACTCTTTTGGGGGGAGGGTAGGGACACAAGGGAAAAAAGTGGCCGCTGGATTTTGGTTTGGGTTTGGGTATTTTTTTTGCACCTTCAAAGACTGACTAAACGGTGTTATCTTTACTGACTGAAGAGTGCTTCTCTCCTCTTTCAGTTTAATGTAGTGGATCATGGATTTGTGTGTGATTATGACTTAGTTGCTTTGTTGTATGGCTTATTGAGTAATTGCAGCGTGGCCTGTTTGCTGGCTTCACATGAAGTAGGGCATTGCTAACTGTATATCTGGACATTTATATAAAATACTAAGTGCATGTGTTGAATCTTTTTATATAAAGAGAAGACTATTTTGCTTACCTGTGCAAGAAATTTTGGCCAAATGAAGTAATTAAATGAAGAGTGTGTAATTAATTAATGATCAAATATAATGTAATTCTGCTTTCTGGCTAAAGAAATTACTGAAAATGTATGCTAAAACTGTATTTTAAAAGCAAACAATTAAACAGAAAACTTCCTTAGTGCCCTTGGAATCTTTTAACATGTGAGCCAAAGGAAATGCCTACCTTATGTTGTCATTGGAACAGCATCTATTTGAGGTTCCCTTAGGCCTCTTTTTTACCCTGCTAACTAAGCTATGCGTGTGCAGTGAAAGTCTCTTTTTCATATAAAAGTTATTTTTCACAAGTACTCTGCTTTCACAGCAGTTTCTGTCTGTGGTTAATAAGTTTCTTTGAAAATTCTGATTTTTCTCCAGAGATGTTGATAGCCGTAACTTTTTTTAATTCCTGCTTTATATGTAACTAAGAAGTGGTAGAAGCCATACTTACTCAGAATGACAAAGGAAGTCCATAACAGAGCAAAACTTAGAACCCACATACCCTGACTGATAGTCTTCTGCTATAGTCATTAAATCATTCTTTTTCCCTTGTAAGATTTTCTGAAAATTGTGCTATAAAATGATACCATAGCAATGGGGCTGGAGATGTACATGTGTTGCTAAGAAACTACATGGTCTGTTCTGGACCAGCCACTGTGATAAAGTGGCTGTCTTAAGTTGTTGCGTATGGAAAAGGGCCACTTTAGGTGATGTGCGTTTTGCTCCACCAATTTCTGACCTGCAATGCTTGCCTTTGCAGATGGAACATGAGGATTTTGTAATGGAGGGGCATGGCAAGACTCCACCTCCTGGTGAAGAAAACAAACAGTGAGTCACACATTTATTTAAAAAGGGCCTTACCATAGTAAATGGTGTGAAGCACTCTTGTTTAAATGTGCTGGGACCATTGGTTGTTTGTTTGGTGCTTGCCCTTTTGGTTCCTTAAATATCCATATATAATAGTGGATGGTGGCTGAGAAAAAAAAAAGCAGGATGCTGACTTGCATTAAATTTAAAAGCATAGAAATATGCATTGCAATTTCAGAAGGTAAATCAGAAGTTGTTGTAAAAGGCATAATCATTTTTGAAGCTTGGCACTGAGGTAGTGAGTTTGTACATGAAGTTTTTATAGAGCTCTCCTTCACTGAAATAATGTGAAATATGATAGAACCAGGGCCTTCTTTTTGGTGTGCATGTGGTAGATTGGTCGTCTTTGAAATACGAGCCTTACTTCTTTAGAATAAGTTTTAATAAAGGAACAGAAATTGTAAACAAAATGCTCTTTAAGGATGAACAATTTAAGATGCTGGTACGCAGTGCTTTAGGGAAAGAAGCTTGATCAGAGAAGAAAATCACAGATTTCCATTAGCAAAAGGCACATAAAAATGGCTTTTTCATATGACTTCAAACTGAAATACAATAATGGTTGGGTGTTTTTCCTGGGTTTTTGTTCAGATGGGAAGAACAGAGCCTTGTCCTAGAAGTATTGCAGTATGGTTGTCTTCTGTATTCTTTTCTTTAGTTAATGCAATGGTAATTCAGTTTTGATCTCATAATTTTTTTTTTTTCCTGACCTGCCTTTTGGAGCAAGCAGAAGATGGTCTTCTGGAAATCCATAGCAGAGAACTCTCCCCTCCTCCCCCAATTGGATGTCACCTTGTGAGGAGGAAGTTCTCACTGATCAGCAGTACACTTGTCACAGAAAGGCTGGGATTTGACTTGGGGTGAAGGTCTTCCTTGCCTTCTAGATAAGCTAGTAACTCTAAGTCCACTGCCTCTGTGACAGCGAGAAACTGTTCCTGAGGTAGCCAAGATGAGTTCAGGGAAGTTCTAGTGCTGAACGTGCACATTCTTTCCATCATGGAAGTGAGCCAAACTTCTCAAAGTAATTGCTATTTCTTTCTATTCAGACTGCCCAACTTACTGTGGTACCAAGAGATACAAAGCTTGTTGAAGTAGAAACTTTCAGAAAGTTCCAGAGAAAAATCAGTACAGAAATAAAAAGTAGGAGTTAGATTTCTGCTTTTCTGAATTGTTTCTTTAGGTAACGAGTAATATAATGAAACACATTATTGTAGTGAATAATACGAGGGATGTTGTATTGGATTTATCATAGCCTTTTGTTTGTTGTTTTATTTTAGGTGCAAGTGGCAGCTAGAATTACTTTACAGTTGACCTGATTTCTAATTAGAGCTTTTCAAGTGCCTTGCAACATTATCTCTCTCTTCTCTAAAACTGTCATTATTAGAAAGAGAATATGAGATTAGTGATGGGTAGGATTTTTATTTTTTTAACTAATAAATTTTTGTTCAGGTGGCACCTGGGGTTTTGTCATACATATCCTGCCCTAAGGAGTGTCATTCCTAACAATGTGGTTAATATTTTGATAAAAGTCTAAAGGTGCAATTTTAGTAATGCAACTAAGAAATGAAGATACTTGTTTTGTGCAACTGTAGCATAATGCCAGCATAATTCTATTGTGGGTATTGCTCTTAAATTTAAATCAATCACTTGAATCTTTTTCTACCCACAGTAACAAATTTTCAACTACCTAACAAAATTGTCTGCCTTGGTAGAGCTTGCCTCTTGCTGTAACTGACATTGATCTGACATCCAAGATAAACAAATGATAATCACACAAAGGATTAGTAATTTGTATTCTTAGTGACTGTAAAAAGCTGCATTGATTTAAAATCTTTTGCTGTAGATCTCAAAAGAAAAAAAAAAAACCCTGAAATTGCCTCTTCCTATTATTACTTACTTGCATTAGGGATTAATTGGATATCCTGGAGCGGATCTGGTGAAGGGCCACAGAGAAGGACTGGAGCATCTGACATAGGAGGAGAAATTGAGAGAGCTGGGACTGTTTAGCCTTGAGATGAGAAGACTTGGGGGAGGATCTTATCCATGTGTCTAGGTACCTGATGAGGGGACTAAGGAAGACCGAGCCAAACTCTTCACAGTGGTGCCTGGTGAAGAGGCAAGAGGCAATGGGCATAAACTGAAATACAGGAAACTCCACTCAAACATAAGGAAAAAAACTTTTTTTTTAACTGTAAAATGTGGTCAGATCTTTGGCACAGGTTGCCCAGAAAGGTTGTGCCTTCTTCATCCTTTAAGATATTCAAAACCCAGCTGGACATAACCCTGAGCAGCCTGCTGTATTTCACCACACTTTGAGCAAAGGGGTAGGATTGATGATGTCAGAGATATGTTGCATTCAATCCAGTGATTCTGTGTACCTGTGTTTACTCTTGTCCTCCTAGTTGCTTTGAGATCATATTGGAGCTTGTTAGTGAAAAGTAGATCATAAGTCTGAATGTAGTCAGACATTCACTACAAAAATAGCTGCACTAGCTGAAGATGCTTCTTTCCCTTTCCAGCTGTTCATCAGACTTCCCATAGAGTTTACTGCCTTTACAGCTATGCAGATGGGATTTTTTTTTTTGAGTGCTTCTAATTTGCTTTCCTGAAAAGTTGGCCATGTTAATTTAATTGCCTTTAATAGGCAGCCTCATCAGGGTAACTCTGTACTGAGATTGTGGAGGAAGTAAGTATTCAGAAGACAGGGTTTCAGCAACTGACCTGCGAGGGAGCTAACTTGCACCAGAGTGCTGGAGCAGTCTGCAAGTGTTAACCTCCTAGGCAAGCCCAGCAATTTCTTAATAT
>WAAD01017106.1:0-37476 GCA_013389945.1 Fregata magnificens
TAGTTTATTTTTTTCTTTTTTAACCGCTTCCGACTGACTTTCGCCCTGGCACGCAGCTGCTCCGGGGCGGCCCAGCTGCCAGCTCGCCGGTGTGCAGAAGTCGAGCTGGGGATCCTAAAAAATCCAGTCAGTCCGTCCGTCCGTCCNGCGGCGGCCGCGCCCAAGGCGGCGGGAGGTGACAAGTGGCGCGTGCCCTGTGCTCCTGCCTGCTTCTCCCCGGGAGGCTGAGGTCACACCGACTCTGTCGTCTCTCCGAGGGGTCGTGCTCGGTAAGAGCTCCTCTACCCGTGGTTTCAAAGAAGAGGCACTTGCCGCTCGAAGGGGGGCGGGGGGAAGAGTATACCAGTTTTTCAGAGAGATGCCTTTAAAAGGCATTGAAACAATCCATTGCATTGTTATCTGTATTGTTGCTGTTTTTTCTTCAGTGATCACAGGGACACTTCAAAGTATTTTGTGCCATGGACCAATCCAATTAACATAAAATAAGCAAAGAACTCGTGATGGAAAGTGCAATCGGGTGCTTGGTTGAGGGGCATCCCAGCACAGTCATGCTCCTCATGTTAAACTGCCAGAATAAGGCTGTGCAGATAAGGTTCAAGAGAGAGTGGCAAGTAGGCACTTTTAGCAGTTGCACAAATCGATGAAGCCAAGTAACACATCTCAAATGCTTGTGGTACATGGTCAAAGACATTGCTTATTACCACACTTGAAACGCAGCAGTACAGCTTCAGGAATTAAACTCCCGAACCTTTGATAAGTGTTAAAAGCAAAGGTAACTTCAAGAGAAATGTGGTTCTGTTAGTTTATCACAGTCAGATGATGTGGAAGTCATCCACAAGGTTCCCAAGGTTTGTATTTATCTGAAGTTGTACAGCTTGATGAAAAAGCTTTTGTGCAACTACCCCTGCCCTAATTTCTCTTACAGACAAGAGATTAGTTTGACTGAAAAGGTTTTTTTTTTTTTAATGTTTTTCTTTCAGGCAGCAGGCACAGGAAAGAGTTCCAAATTAGCACCCCACTGGCAGAAGTGGTTGCAGTGTTGAATTCCTTTCTAGCTGGCCCAGCAGCATCCACCTAGCAAAAAACATGACTGGGACAAATGCTGCTGTTCTCTAGCAAGCAGTGAGTTGACCTGGGAGTAGGAATAGGATATTGTACATCAGCACAGAAAAAAATGCATAAGAATATGAGAAAATGGGATAAGTGAATGGAAAGGGTTAATATAGTAAGTAAAGAAGAATAGGTCTCCTGGAATCTCCATAATTTGAGCTTTCAGTGGCTGAAGAGCAAGAAGTGCTCAAGATCATTTGTTTTCTGAATTTGAATTAAGACTTTGATATGCTGTGCAACACTGGAAGACTGTTCATCAGCTATTGACCGTCTGTTTCCACTTAGTTGCTCATCCAGCATACTGTACAGTTTGTCAGTGGGTGCTAAAAAGCCAAGGTTCATTTGAACAATTTTGAAGGCTTCTTCTGAATTGCAGGAGTTGCTGGTTTTGTTTTTCTCTAACACATGGATGCCCCAAGCCACGTCCACCACTACAAGAGCCTTTCATCCCTATGAAACTGATTGAGATCGACTAGTTGCAATTCGAGTTCTTCACCTGCAGCAAAGGTGGCCCTTACAGAGAAACCTTCAACAGCCAAATATGTTCATATCCTTTGCAGCATTCAAAAGGATTATAGCAATACAGTTGTGTTCATACTAATGTTCAGGTTGCAATATTTACTGAAGGGTAAGTAGAAAAAAAAGAGACAAAGATAGGAAAATGACTTTTTGACAAAGTCACTTAACACGCTGTAATAAAACAAGGATTTCATTCACAGGTATCCACCTTAGCTATCAAATACCAGATTTAATATTTTGACATTAGGAAATTAAGTTTCTTAGTCGTGTTCTTCTTGATCATTTTGGGCTTGAAACTCAAAAGAAAAAAAAACAAACAATAAGCAAGGCATGAATTGTCTATGTGGAGAACGTTGGACATTGAAAAGTTGCATGAGTTTGCCTGCTTTAGAAGCCTGTCATTCGGGAATAGCCATATTCTCCATCCTCAACCCTTACTTTGCTTGTCGCAGTTTTTGTCAACCTGCAAGTGTTTTTGAACCAATTGCAATGGTAAATGCAGGAAAGGAAAAAAATATTATTCTTCATGTAAAAGATATTTTAAGGGTCCTGTGACCTGCTAAGTATCAATAGTGTTAAGGCTGAGATTCAAATTAGAGTTTATTTAAATTGTACACCAGGGGTTTTAAAAACTAAAGATGTTGAAATCGTGCTCAATTTCTGTACCTTCTTTATACATATATAAAAGCATTTAATTTTATTTAAGCAAATTGTTCAAAAAGAATTACACCCTAGTAAAATAAATGCCCTAAGAGAAGTGTTGTTTCATTTGAATGTCCTTTATTTTTCCTTCTATTGTGTCTTACTCTGGTTGAATGGCCACTCTAAAATCAGTGTATCAATGCACAAGGATCTTTATTCCTGTCAAAGAGGTCTCTTGTGAGGAAGGAGGCTTGCCCAGTGCCTAGCCTTCAGTATCCATGCTGAGAAGTGTCACATGTCACCTCATGTTTCATCCCTAAAGGAATATGCAGACTGGATACTGCTTGGGTTCTTTTCCTGCAGCATTTGCTGTCCACTTAATGAAGAAAACAAAAAACAAGTTTGCACCATTTCTACAAGACATTAAAGAAAGCAGGGCAACAGTTTGATTTAAAATCACTGATACTTACAAGCTTTCAGGGGAAGTAAACTAGAAACTCATTAGTTTGGACAAGCTACCAGACAGGAGATGATACTGACCTGGGTGGTCAATCTGAGTTGTATCCTTGCTCAGAACCAGAAAAGCCTTCAATTATTGAAAAAAAACCCACAAAAACCACCCAACAACCAGGTTTTTACAATGGTGTTCTCTTCTCACAGTTGTTCATAAGCTTCACTGGTTATTTCACAAACCAAAACACAGAACATAAAAGATAGTGTGAGGACAAGACTTCCACATGGAAAATGCTTGAAGGGAAAATGCATGTGGACTTCTCTTCAGCCTAGCCAGCCTGTAAGACCTGCTTCTTACAAATGTTATTTTTCTGCAGCAGGCTGTCAGGGGATTCCAAATGAATCTATAAAACAAGGCTGAAGCACTTGTTCTAAGTAGTAGAGAAGGCCATACCAGTTGCTACTGTGCTTTTAAGATGACAAGGCTTCTTTTAAGTTTGTAGGGGTTAAGGAAAGCAATCAAAGTTATTAATGTGCACGACCTCCCAGTTGCTATCTGTTTTCTGATCTAAATGGTGCTTGTCTACAGCAACATTTGTCAATTTCAAATTATTCTCCAAGCACAAGATGCATCTCTTATCTGTAGACTAGCACTGAGGCGTTTTCCAACCGTTATCTTTATTATTTCCCTCTTTTCTGCAGAAGCATCCATGTCTTTTCAAAAAGTTGTCTTGAACAGTACTAAGCCTGCGTGCTCCACTTCCTTATACTATAAAATCAAGATCTTGTTTCATTGTATGAGTTCTGGCAGCTTTTGGAACTTCTGCCTTTGCCTTTTCATCGGTTTTTCTACTTTTCTGAATAACAGTAAAATTTTTTAGTATCTGATAGCAGATGAACTACCTATCACCTATGCATAATATTGCCAGTCTACTTGAACATATTTTTTCCATACTTCCACTGGTAAGACCTTCCACATTCTTACATTTCCTTTTTAAACTTAGAGCAGCACTGCCAGCACCCACCAGGATGTAACATTTCACAGATACTCTTAGTTAGCACTTGCAAGGAGAGGTTTGGTACACTTAAGTCAAAAACTGCATATGGCCAGTGTTTGATAGTCACTACAGCTAAAGTTTTCCTGCTCATGTGATCATGACTGTCAAATCTCAAGCAAAGAATCAAGCAGGTTTTTAATAACCTATGGACCAACTTGTGTGGTTTTGCATATCACTTACCAAAAATGTTAACCATCCTGATTTTATTTATAACCAAACCACATTTTTTTTTTTAATTCTCACCATTTCAATGATGTGATATCTCTATAAAGATCCAGCTCCCAGTTCTGCTATGTGGCATGTACTGACTTGTCAATGTCAAGGACGCTTCTGTTATGTGTAGAAATTACACCAGCCGTCTGATGTTTTATAGACTATTGGTGGTCTATACGCCATCTGTTGACTAACCTCAGCCTAATGAAGTGTTCATTTTTCTTCTTACACTTAAGCACTCAGAATTCTACATTATTGTACAATTATTGGCGGTGGAACCACTCAGCTGCATCTCAGACAAGTCATTCCATTGCCTTTGCTATCCAAGTTTTCAGAAATGCTTTTCTCTCCATAAGGAAATATGCATACACGTAAACAGACGCATGCATGCACACCCTAATTTGGGATTTTCTATCACTAGCATTAACATTGAAGCCATACTGGACTTTCAAAGAGTATTTTCCTACTTGTCCAAGATTTCCTATGCAGAAATGTGTGCGGTGCTTCAGAGACTTTCTGAAAGAACTGAACTTACTGTGCCTGGTTGAAAACAACGTGCACATTCATTATAAGATCACAGCCTAGCTGGATCATAACCAGAAATCCTAACAGCAGGAAAATGCATGCTAAAGCCTCTACAGGTGATTTACTCCCCTTTTTCTAATCAGTTATTCTCAAGGTGGCGTGACTTCTGCTGCTGCTTGTAAAAAAACTTCCCTTTAGACATTCTGCAGTGTGTTCCTCCCTTCACAACGGATCAAATTGCATCTTCTTGATCATTTAACATTTGTATACCACTATTTTCATCCCTGAATTTTTGAAGACTAGGTTTTGATTAGGGTATGCTTCCAGGTAACTAAAGAAGAGGGACGTGATTTTTTTTTCCAACACTAGATGAGTTCATCTTAATGAGGAGTTAAATATGTCTCCTCAGGCTTTCTTTAGCTTTAAGAGCATTTTAGGAAAAAAGCTTAAGAGACAAATTCAGCATTTTCCTTTTTTTGTTGAATTCCACCTTCTACTGTCTCACATGTTAATCTTTACAAGGAAAACCATCCGGTTTCAAGTCTTCATAAGTTTAAGTTAAGAAATTGGGCTCCAGCGATCTAGATCAACTGAAACAATGAAGAGTTAGCACGGCTGGCTTCAAAGCAAAAGCTGTAACACAGTTGTTGCTTACACTTCAGAAAGCAAAAAGAGCATAACACTGTACGTATTCCCTTCTTAGGCTTCCAGAATCTTGCTTTCCTGGTTTTGACTCTTTAAACTAAGCAACTGAACGGAGCAACCTACTCGATGGCTTGTGTCATATCATTCCTGTTGTTCTGAATGTATCGTGCTGCCAAAAACCTCTATATACAAACTATGTTAAGCCCTAAAGGAAAGCTTCTACATCAAGCCTGATGTCCTCCGTAGATCTGCCCATTTCTTGCTCCTGTTCAGGGGATGTTATAAACACACAATAGACGGTTGCCAACAGCAAGGTGGGCCCCTATCAAGCTTATGTTACCAACGCTATCAACAATCTGTGTGTGTATGATTACTACTGGACAGTATTCCAACATCATAACATTTTATGCATTGAAGGCATCAGTGATATCTTATTTGACCACGATATACACACAACTTGTGTCAGAACAACCTCTGCTCTGCATGCCTAAAAAGCACTAGCATGTCCACAGAAAAAAAATGCACTGTACATACAGAAAAAATGTACCGTATGTATTTTTAAACACAGACCACTGCTTTGTATCATCGTGATGGAAACTCAGAAAAATAGGTCACCAATTAAGCTAAGCTATTACGCTAATGATTGCCAATAGATCAGCAGACAGCCTTACATTATGTCACTTATTTATACCAAGCGTTTTGACACACCCCGTACTACATTTATGAGAAAACTGTTCACTTAGCATCAAAGCGGTGTTAAGTCCAGTTGACAATTATCCTTCTGCTTTAACAGTAATAGTCTGTTAATTGTACTGGCTCGCCTACAATCAGTTGTCAAAATAGTGTGCAAGAATTGGCATAGAGCCGCACACAACATGCATGTGTAAAACAGAATTGTAATTTATGAGCCTAGACAAAGTGAAAAGTCAATCAAAAGTGAAGCTTAAAACAAATGGCATCCTGCTTCAAGAGTTATCTCCCAGAAGACGGCATTTAAATCAGTTCCGCTGCTTGTGTACTTGTATGCATGTAACTTCATCACCATGCTGGTTTAGAGTTGCCCAGATTGGAAAGCATCTTGGATGCCTATGTCTGTATCACTTCTGTCAATCAGTATCTTGTAACAAGGGCTGAAGAAATTTGAGTAATTGCTTATGCAACAAACAAACCAAAAATGCATAGTTCCTTTTCCATACACAGAACTGAATTGCAGTTTGAGTCATTTAAAACCTGACAATTTTCAAAAATATTTACAATACTTTTGCATCTGGTGCTAGGGAGTTATTTTTTATAGCAACCTATATAACTCATAAGTTTGTTGGTTTTATATGACTTAAGTCTTCATAGGTTGATGATTCCCCAATAATGCATTCAGTCTCTGCTGACTTCACTGCTTTGAAAGAGGAGTATAGGTTTTTCATCCAGGTGATATTTACAATTGGGCCTTGAGGTTTTCCAGGTTCATTTGAGAGCTCAATAAAGAGACACTTCCAAGACATATAGGATTTTTAGTCAGGGTACCAGTAAAGGCTGTTCTGCTGCAGCGGATCTAGACTGCATGTGTGCCCAAACAGATCCCCCAGATTTGTTTCATTTGGAAAGAACAGATTTGCTCAGAAAAAGGCTTTCCAGATTCCCAAAGAGACTTCTTGAGACCCATGGCATGGTTCCCCATCACCACCTGCTGCTGCAAGAGGTGATCTCTGGTATCAAAGCCACATTTTGCAGTCTAATTTATTTATTTCTAGGTGTATACATTTATAATGATTTCTCCTTTCCCTTGGTTTTACCAAGGCTTTGTCTCCAGATTGGTCTTTTTAGCATGTCCTTCACTTTCTTCAGATATTTCACTATTGCGTGTGGTCTCTATACATAATATGCGATTTGTTCAGATTGGTAAGTGAATGGTTTTGCTTAGGGAGGTCAACTTCTAGGTGAGGATTTATCATTCCTCATAGTACCAGTTGGCCAACATTGTCATCCTAGTTGATTATGCTATTAGCTAGACAGTAGCAGCAGGTGTTATTCCTGACATTACTTAGTCTTAATGAATTTTGTGAGGGTGCACAGCCATGAAATGCCAACCTTGCCTTCTTTCAGGAGCTTCTGCAATGGGAAAGAACTGATCAATGTGGAACAGTTTCCTAGTGTTTCCTTTGCTCATAATCAGAAAGTCAAATTCCTTGCCACGCCTGGGAAGCCACTTGGCTTTCACCACCAAAAAAGCAGCAGCTGCAGCAGTGTTCTGTGGGTAGAGGACAGTTAATAAACTGTTTTTATTTTTTTCCGTCCTCTCCAATTTTTCAGTTAGAAGACAAGTCCTCTTTCATTTTCCTTCATCCTGCTTGGTATATCCCCTTCTCTCCATTGTACCGCAGTAGGCTAATTGAGCAAAATGCAACTGTTGCCAGCATTTTGTTCCTCATGTGCTTGCTTTCCTCTCTTTTCTATTTAGCAGCTAATTTCACAAGTAGTCCCAGTTTCCTATTTTTAATTGAATAGGCTACTTGGAGTGGAACCCTTGGGTACAACAGTGGTAAATTTTTGATGTTGACCCTGAAAGGTAACCAGCCCATACTGCTATTGGCGTGTTAACTCCAGTTAGAGCCAGTTGCTGCCTAAGACATTCAGCAATTGGGAGAACATTCAGGACCTGTGGAGTCACTTGGTGTTCCACATTCCCTCCAGGGTCTCAGCTGTTGTTTCTAAAGACAGAAACGCAGAAGGGCTTCAGCTTCCAAGTCTTCCTAGTCCTCAGCCCCTTTGCCAATACGTGTACACAAGACTGAAGGCATCATCTGTGCATGCGTTCATTCTGGGATAAATGAGTGTTCAGTTTGTGCACGAAGCAAGTTTACAGATCACGTGCTCAGCATGGTTTATGCTGTATCCCTACCTCTCAGTTCTTGCAGAGGAGGAGCAGACAATGTGGGACAGGAGCTGTATTCAGTTGGCAGCACTCCCAGGAAATGCCTACAAACTTCTGGGCCTTAGCATAATTGTAGGACACAAGCTATTTTTGCATTTTGCTAAAATGATTCTGCCCTTTGATGCAGATTAATAACTCAAAATAATCCTTTTACAGGTAGAAGGCTACATCCAGTCATTCCAGTTGTCATTGTTATTAGTGCATAGCCTTGAAGTTTCACCAATTGTCTCCTTCATATCGATAAGAGCGGGAAATGACTTTTTGACAGTAAATCACTAGGAATAGAGCAGCCAGATCAGGAGCAAGCGGGATGCCATAGATACCCATTTCAGTTCATTTACTAAGCAAATGTTTAACGTTTTTACCTAAGCCCTAAAATTTAAATTATGAATACTTCTTAGTGAAAGATTTCTTATTAGGTCTCAAGAAGCAATTACTTGAAATTTTTGCTATTCAAATTATGTGCCTAAATTTCTTTCCTATTTACTGCTTTCACCTAATAGAATTATTTCCTGCTTGACACCTACCGACTGTATTGGCCCAGGTTTCCCCTAGACTCAGACACTTGTCCAATAGGTTTGGAAATTTGCACAACTTTTAAGAAGTTTTTGATTTGTCGTATCTGCAAGGGCTTTACAAAGGTGCTTTCCATAGTAACTGCAGCAGCTCATGTGATGACTAGTCTTTGCAGCATGCAGTGAAGATTAGGTCCATTGTGTCCTCTAGCCAAATATGGAATTTTAGCATCTTCATCACACTATGGAGACTGCATGACAAACAGCCATTTCATTATAAAAGCAACTTTTCCATGCTTGGGTATTTCAACTAACATGTTGCTTCAAGTTCTGTCTGCTCACTTAGGATATCCTTCATAGACTTTGATTGCTGGGTAGAGCCGTGAATCAATACCACTGCTATCACAACCTGCCCCTACATTTTTTCAGAAAAAAGCCATTCTTTTTGAACTTGCTGCAATAGATACTGCATTTTGTCACTTTACTAGCATTCCATTCATGTCTGTTGTGTGGAATTTGATTACTTCAAATTATTGCCTATTTCTGCTGTTGACTACAGTGACTAACTACTAAGCTTCTGTAATAATTAGAAGTCAGGTCTAACAACAATGCGATATAAAAATCATTGTTATGCTACAGGAGAGGAGCAAATCCAGTTAGCCATCTTGGGGGTGACAGTAGTTTTGTTAAAGTTTTAGTTCACCTAGAAGTAATAATTTCTGATTTAACTGATTGCCCTTTTTAGTAGGGTAAATATCAAAAGATATTTGCACAGGTCTGACAAATCTACTATACCACAAAAATATTTTCTTTCTTACAAATGCAGATAAAGTTAGGCTGTAAGAAGCCAGAATTGAGAGACCTGTAAGAAATGATCTACTGTGCCGCTATTTTCACCAAGTGTCACTCCGTGACTGACTAGAGCCTAGACCAACTTTCATGATAAAATCACAGTACAAAGTACCTTAGTTACCTTATTCATTAATTCCTTTTTTTTTCACTGGCTTAACTTTTGTCATATTTCATAACATGCAAGGGAGTAAGCATCACGCTTTATCCTTTTGAAGTAAAAAATAATTGTATTTCCAATTATTTCACTCCATACAAACATCTACCACAAGGATTATAATTACTCACAAGCTCTCAAATTCTATGCATCACTGTGGGTTTCATTCTTCACTGTTATATCTTGTGCTGTATTTGATAAATGTAACTACTGTTTAACACAACCATTCTGTTATAAATCTGTTATATATAACATTCAAAGATGGAACTACTTATACTGCCTTTTCAAAACATCTGGTGGGCTTTTTGGGGGGTTTTCCCTAAATATGGTATCAAGCCCAACAAAGAAGTATTCAAAATAATTTCCTATATCTGTTAATGAAGATTTGTATAGGAGGGGTTTTTCAGAAGTATTTTCTATATTTTTTTACTAAAGTGAGAGGAATCAAGCCTTTGCTCCTTTTATGCCATTTTTTCTGTACTAGTTTTAAGCCATCAGTTCTCTCCAACTGTGATTGTTTTGGCAGGATTAAAATCTAGTTTCCTCCTTTTTCATACATAATGAAATAAATTAACTCCTTCATCATTCATTCATGAGGCACATTCATTCCTTGGTATATATTTAGAAACATTATTGTTTCCCATTGATTCACCAACAGTATTTTTATTTCTAAATGATATTTGGGGAATAGTTATATCTTATTGATATTTTCATGTATCTAAGAGTATTAATATTTTTACATATTGTAAGATATTTAGACTATTTAAAACTAGGTGATAAACTATTCAGTGAAAAACTGAATATTGCAAACATCCCAAATAATGAAATTTTGCTTTTATTAATATTGAGGGTTTGTGAACAAGGCGGGTCAGATCACCGTGAATAGACAAAACAAAACTACTCCCAAAAGTGTTACCAGTGGAGTAATATGGTGGCGGCTGAAGGTGAGGAGCAGCAGTGGAGATGCAGAACTGCTTCAGAAGGCTGTCAGCAGGCTTTTTGTAACACACTTTCTGAATGAATTGAGCGACCGGATGGGAAAGGAGGTGAGGAGAAAGGGTAGTTTGCTGTGCCAGGATAAACATGCAACTAACTGATATTCATGTTTTCCATAAAATGAGCAGTTATAAATGACAGAATTGTCTGGTTTTTTCAGTGATTGGTGACTTTCATATGAAATGGAGAGCAGTATGATTACAATGGAAGGTTTCTTCTCTATTCACTAAACACAAGCCATGTGCCTTAAAGAGTGAAAATGCTGATATGTAATGTAGTCCTCTGTCTTGTTTCAGAGAGCAATAGATACCAAATTCTACAGAGAAATAAAATAATAGTTTTACCAATATTGGAAGTTTCTTTCTGGCCTCATACTGCTGTCACAAATCCTAAGCCCCAAGTATCGCTATCCTTTAACATATATATACACATTGTGACTATTGTACCCGTAGGTGATAGGAAGTTAATTGGAAAACTGAGTGGTGGCAAAAGGTGGTATCTTTGATCAGACAAGCTGATACAACTGGAAAAGCTAGACAAGCTTTTAGACACACACGTTCTTCAAACCAGCTGAAGTAGCCCTGTATGGCTTAACATTTTTTTGCTAGCAACATTAATTGGCTTGAAAAGACTTTCTTTTCACTAAAAATTTAGTTTCTCTTAGATCCTTAGAATATCATAGCTACAAAAATCTTATTTTAAAATGTTATGAGGTCTATAAATTGTTTCTTTTGATTGGTTTTGAGCATATGGCTTTTTAATTAAATAGGTTATTTCTTTTCCCTTTTTGCATTAAAGAGGTACGAGTCCTTCTTACTCTCTCCATTCCATTTACCAAATTAAAGTTTGACCACATTTGCAGTTATCATTCTCTGTATATTAAACGGACTTAATCTTTTACATGCATTCCTATGTGTACGATTTTATTCTTCTAAACAATTTTGTTCATTTTTTCTGAACTCTGTTGCTCCTTTATCTTTTGTATCAGCTGGTGTACTAAAAGCTGAACGTATTTCGTAGCTCATCTCAGGCTGAGGGTTTCCTATGTATTTATGCAAAGGTATTATAAGTTCTAGTGTCAGTATTATATAAATTGGTGACATAACCTTACTTTAGTCTAAACTGTGAGTTGTTGCCATTTTAATCAACTGCGAGGTTGATGCCATTTTAATGACTGCATGTTGACTTATCGCTATCACTATAAAATGTACAGTGGCAATGTACAGTGATATAACTGTTCCTATAGAAACAGTCAAATATTCCAGCGCAGACAGAACCTTTCTCTGTTATACTATTATTTGGATCAGCTACCTTCATCAAGCTAGTCATACCTGAGAACTGGTATATGACTATGCGTTTTCATTAATTTTAAATAAATAGATATTTCAGTAGACCATTGTGGATGCATTCCTCTGTTACAAAAAAAAAAAAAAACCAAACAAAAAACCAGCCCTCTAGATTCCTTATGAGAATCAATGAGACCCTTACAAGAGGTTAAAATGAAACTTTGAAAAATCAAGCCTTGGCTACAGGTAAATCCAGATAGCATATATTTAGGTGCTTTCAAAGTCCATTTCAAATTTTAATGCTCTTCTAGATCTGTTTCACAGTGAGCTGTGCTGTTTATTTTTCTGTCTTAATAGTCAAATAATTTGGGAGGGGCTGTTTTCCATCAATGGTACATGTGCTGCCAGATCCTCTGCCTAAATCCTATGAGCCAAGAAACCTCTTCATAGAGGCATACTTTCCAGCCCAAAATCCATCTGTGTGAGTCATGTATCTATGCCCTCCAGCCCATGGCTCTTCAACGTTTGTAAAGTGAAGGCTCATCTTTCCTCTTTTTTTTTTTTTTTAAATCCATGGACAAGCTTATGAAGGTACTATACTGGTCTTCACTTGCAATCAAATTAAACTAGTTTAAACTCCAGATGTCATTTTAGTACTTTACTTTTTGTCCCATTTTCTTGTCTTCATGGGAATCCATGCAGTCTGTTCAGAATTCTTTATTATTTCACATTTTTTTCAGACTATCTTCTGATGCCTTGTGATCTGCTCGATACAATTTGAGAGCCACTAATCTGCGAGGACTCTTGTCGTCAGTAGAGAAGAGAGGCTGAGGAAGGTTCTGTGAGTTGTCCATCCTCGAGGCACTGAGGAGACAGTGGGTCGGGAGCCATCACGGTGGCTTCATGGACACCTTTGTCTTTCTCTAGTAAGCTGCCATATTTGAGAGCAGGCTGAAAAAAGATGTCTAAAGAGGTCCAGAAATAATCTGTCCTGAAGTACCAATATATGTGTAAAGATTTCCTTCCTTTCCTGCCTCTTCGTTAGGTCACAAGAGCACTGTATTAAGAGGTGATCTTGCTCACTGATTGCTATTAATATTTGAACACGTTCTTCATTGCTGAGTTAGCAGCTGTTAGAGTCTGCTCCTTGGTGAGTTTTTAATTCATGATATCTGTATCATAATAGAGCTAGATGACATCTGATAAGGTATAGATCAAATGGACACGTAAAAGTTCCAGGCAGAGGCAATTTCTACCAGTCAATAAAAGATCCCAGAGATGGATCTTGCACTTTTAGCTACTTTTTATTGACACCATTGAGACCTTGCCCTGTAACACGTAAATCAGTACTTTCTCTCACGGCCAGAAGAGAGGCACTGTCAGCTTAAGAGTACAGAATAAAGGCTTCCTTACATTAGTCTCCTGTGGGTGCAGTACCACTAAGCAATTGATGGCAACAGGGAGGAGCTCAGCCACTCTCAGTGTGAAATGGAAGCACTCTGGCCAAAACATTCACACTCTCATAGCAAAGAAGTGCTTTCTCACAACAGCTACCTAGCCAACTGACATTACGTGATAAAGACTGTTCCAGAACAAATACCTGTCTTCTTTTTACAGTCCCTGTGATGCACAGCAATGCACATCCAGAAATAAAATGCAGTGAGGCAAAACTCAAAAGCTAGTGTCAAACCTTAAAAGCAGCTTAATTGTGCAGACTTAACCAACTGTTAGTTTCCCTCCTAGGTTCCCATCTTTCTGCAGTTGATCTACTTGAGGTGCTTTACGAGGCATAGGATACTTAACCTCCTCGCTCTACTGTCCTGTCCGTCAGGCAGGGCAGGGTCATGATGTGGGCTAATCCCTTGTTTTCTACAAGTTCAGGGCTTGCAGGAGGGCTCTGCCATGTGATAGCCCTCCCAGACAGCTGGAGTTCATGACAGAGGACTTGGCTGGGCAGATGCTGCCATGCTTAGGCATGAGCTTAAAAGAAATTATAAGCATTATCTGTTCTTACCTGGCAAGTGGAAAGGAGAAACATGGGTAAACTGCCTGCATCCAGTCCCAGAAGGGGTTGGTCTTGCCATTTTAAAAGTTAGACTCCAGCCTTAAGAAGCCTTTAGTGTCCTCTGCTCTCAATAACTTCTGGCTGGTGAGCCAAAAGATGCAATAGGGTGAGTGGTGCTGCTTCACTTTTTGTTAAGAAATAATAGTAGGATGCTCCAATGGTTCTTAAGCTTAATGATGGGACAACAAGTGATGATCTGAATTACAGATGGTAATGGTTCCTTCCTCTCTGATTTGGCTTTGATAGTTCCTTTGATGTAGAAGAACTGTGAGCTTAATTTGCATAACATTACTCCCACTCCTATCAGTCTGTTGATGAGCTATCTTTATTAAATTTTTCACCATTTTGGGATTATTTACATATTTCCTGATTTTTTAATGAGATCCTGTTTTACTACACAGGGAGCCTGCTGACGAACATCTGGTACCTTATGAGTTTTGATACTCTTAGCATGGTATTTAAAATTTTGCTCCTGTTACAAATTATTCTACTCCATCAGTAGTTACTACCATTCTTAATTGACGTGCAGTGTCTTGTCAGGGAAATGGCAACTGGAGGTGATAAAATGAGTAGCAGGATTAAAATTATGAACAAGTTTAATGGGTGGTTTTGCCTTTTATTAATATGAACATATGGGATATTTTCAAAATAAAACATGAAAATAAATATGTTTGTGTTTTTACAAATTCTCTTCTAAGTTATAATGTTCACTTTTATTCTAACTCCAGCTTCCTTCCTGTCTTTCTTTTCTATAGCAGAATGTCTTCTGAAAAAAAAAAAGGTTTCTCTTACTGCTGAGCAGAAGAGTGAAGATCTGTTTTCACAGATCCCTTGAATATAAAGAACCAATTTTTGGCCAGAAAACAGATTCAGGTTTTTGAAACTCTGTTAAACATTAAATGCACACACTTACTATTCTTATTTTCATGAATTGATACAGTTATAATATTTAATGTTTTTATTGAGAATACCATGTGACATCACTCACTTTCCAGTTTCTGACACTTTTTTCTCTTATCATCTAGTATTTTGTTCAACTTTGGTTTTAGGCAGCACAGTGAGAAAGATAAAAAAAATCCAAATTTCCAAACATAAGAAAGGTTTCCTTCAAAATTTGGGTTTTTTTTTTTTTTTAGAATCAGTGCAGGAGATGGAGTCTAATTTACTGCCCGAAAGAAACAAACAATCCTAGGAGCTGTTCTAATCTGGTTTGCAGAGGTCCCGCAAGCATATCCCTGGGACTAGAGAGAGTGAAGGTGCTGGTGCACCCAGGACCAAGGTCTAATACTGGTTACATTTTGAGGCTTCCACTGCAATTCAACTAGCAATGAGAGCATTACTTGTGCAATATGCAGCCTATTAAAAATACTTACCCATGAGAAAGAGCTTATTTGGCTACAGATATACACTGGCATTAAAACAAAGATTCTGGACAAGGGCATCAAGGAGGTACAAGGTTTCTTTTTTTTGAGGGGGTGGGGCAAAGACAATGTTATAGATCACTCTCTAGCTTGCAAAGAACTATCCTTCTATCATCAGGCAACTTTTGTAACGTTTTGTTTCACATCTTGCCAACTTGCCTATCCTTTAAATCAGAGTATCTTGATGCTTGTGAAAGTCTCAGACTGCCCATTACTAATGAGGTTCTTCTTGCTGGAAGTAATGTGCTGGACTCACTGTGAAACTAAAAAAATCTGCTTCTTTTTTCTATTTTAAAGAGCAGTCACTTAAACTAGAGTTTACTGAATAATGCAAGGTATTCTAGGAATTAGGTATGCAGGGTTAAATCAAACATCAAAGAATTACACCACTAGCTTGTTCTTAACATGTCTGCTTTGTAATCTGTAGAACATGTCCATGTACAAGAGGAAAGCAATTTATCTGAATCTCTAAACAGTACAATCATTTAGCCTATGATGTGATTTATTTTGATTGGAAATATCTCCTCATTTGTCTCTCCCGATGTAACAATTAACTTACAATTTGACTGATAATGTGTGGTTAAACATTAATGATTCAAATAATTTTTACATATGTACAAGGTCTATAATAGACAGCAGGTTCTGTAATTACAAATAAGGCACTATATATAATAATGTAACATATTTTAAAATGCAATGCCTTTTAGATTGTGCTTTTCTTCTTTTAAAAGAACGCTAGGAATTTTGAAGGGTACATGAAAGGATCACTTTTTTTATTTGACGAATTGAATTTATAATAAAATGTCTCCAAAGACCAAATAAAAAATATCTGAGATGGCAGAAGGCAGGATATTAATGTATTGATATCATCTGGAGAATAATACAGTATGTTCCTGAACTTAGAGGTTTTCAGAAACTTTGAGAACCAAAATGACTATGTTTTTCAGGTATCAAAAAGTTATGAAGTACATTTTATAGTTTAAAAGGGTGTACTTAAAAATAGGTGATACATGCACGCACACACTTGTTACTGCATTGCCCTGATGAAGCTGCAGAGTGAATCCATAAGGATCAACTCTCTTCCTGAGAAAATCTCTACAAGGAATAAGTGGGCCTTTAGGACTCCTGTGGCAGCTCCATACCTCACGATGCAGGGGGCAATGATGCAAAAAACCAAAGACTAACTGCAATGTATAAACATGTCAGCTGTCCTCAGATGCCAGAACAGCCCTTGAGGCAGTGGGTAGCTCGTGTTGGTAGCTACAATGATACACCAAATAAGAAGGCATAAAGCTCCTCTGCATCACCTTTGCCCTCTTCTTACACCCTCAGGCCAAGAGCAAGTCCAAATTCATTGGTGCCACATATTCGCATTGTGGCTGAGTTCTTTAACACTGAGCACGTTCCAAAAACACCCCTCTTTTCACTGTTGTCAAGGGTTAATTCAATAAACAAAACACAATAAAAGCTACTGAAAAGTCTGGAGCAGGAAGGAAGCTGGCTTACCGCTCCTTGGTTTCCCATGCTGCCAGTGTAATAAATTCCAATTTTCAACAAGATGGCTACAGCTGGCTTAGAATTTAACTTTCTTTTCTTTTTTTTATTTCTGAGTGTAACTAAGAATTAATACATCAGTCCTAAAAGCATAAGCCCTTGTCATGGGAGGAGGAAGGGGCAGAAGAGTTTCATTGCAGGTGCACTCATGGTGGGAAGATGCTCCTTTGAAAGTATCATCCATCTTGGGTGATCACCGGGGGGTAGAGTAAAACGCCCATCCTAAGCAACCTGGTTACAAAATTTCCTTTAATGTCTGTAAGGACAGGAATCTGGCTTTTTAATTTACAAGAAAACCTGATGGATATTTTTAAAACTGCTAACAACACCGTACACCAGCTTTTTTCATGCTTCCCAGCTCCCTTGCTCAACCTGGCACTTAAGCTTGTGTCTAGGAGGACTTTCATCACTTTCCTCATGTATCTAATTCACCTTTGTATGACTATGCTTTCCCTCTTTGTTTCTTCTGTATGCAATTTTTGCTTTGTACTGTTCAGTTGGTTTGCTGAACAGCTAAGTGTTTTAAAAAATGTGTATGTTATACTGAAATATGTTTTTCCATAACCTAATTGCACTGGTCACTCCATATACTGTGCTAAATCTCTGGTCGCTGTCTAAATTTTAATTAAAAAATAGTTCAAGACAACAGTTGAAGTACCACTTAATTATTTTTAGATGGCAGACTTTCTTTTTATGTATATTTTTATGGGTGTGGGTATGAACGAAATGCATGACAATGAAGAGAATGACACTGTGCTTCAACCTTTCAGAGCACTGAATAAATACAGCTTGTATGGTGTTTCTCTTCAGCTCTGTACCAACACACAGGCCTGACCTGAGGATGCAAATTCTACAAGGGGATAATTTTTGAAAGCAGTATTTTAACTCCTACTCATGCAAATACCTAATTGTTCACAGGACATTTTAATTTATGTTTTAAAAGACACAAGCTAAATTCATGTTCTTTGTACTGAAAGGACTTGTTCCTTTATTCAGCAGATTTTTATACCATATAGAAGAGCAGTGTCTGCACAGTATTTGAAAGTTAGGCCGTTGTTTTACCAAATATTATGTGCCTCTGGGACAGGAAGAAAGCCTGCGCAACAGGTTTCTGCACCCTTGCCGACGTGTTCAGACAAATTAACTTGTCATGACGAGTTTTGCTTGGTCTTCCTGAGGGGAGGCAGAGGGGTGTGGAGTGCCATAATGCTGCCTCACTTTTTCTCAGTGGATGTCTTTGATTCGTAGCTATTTGAATGGATTTTTCTTTACACATGTGACACTCCCCCTCCAATCTCTGCGCTTCCATAAACCTCATGTAATGTAAGCCTACGTCCTTCTCCTTGGAGTAGGTACAGCCAAAACAGACAGCTGTTTAGACCTCCCTGGCTAAGGATCCCATCGGTCTCACCCACACTGGTTGCACATACATGGTCTCCTGGCTGTCAGTCCCATCTGTTAGGATGGCATGGTGCCCATCCTCAGCCTCCTGAAATAGATTTGCTGCAACACTGATACAAAGCAACCATGGGGTTTAGGGCAGGCGTTCTATACAGTGAGGCAAATACTGTCTATTATATGGGAAATAACACCTCTGGGCTATTAGCAGCACCATGTTTATTTAGCGTATATGTGTTATGTAGATACATGTCATGGGATATGTGAATACAAAAGACACGAGTCAAAATATTTGCACCTGGAAGCATGAAATTAGACTCCCAAGTGTGTATGTCTGTGTAGAGAGAGAGGTATGTACACATATATGTGTGTCCCCTGTTTTTCAAAGAGCAGAATACACTGCAGTCCCTTGTATGGAAACTGACATACAGTCAAACCTTCTGAAAATCAAACCACTTGAAAAGACGCACTTCAGAGACATCCAGCATGGCGTTCTTTAGCAAGAAGTTCTCCTTTAGCCTCCTGGTTTTGTAAATGTTGGTTATTTCTGATACCACTCCGGGTAAGACAACACCATCTGGAAGTGAGACTTTGAAGAAACAGGCTTAGTCTGCTAAGCGCAGCCAGGCAATGCACTAACGTGTATGGAGAGCACTGCATTTGTTTGCTGTGGACTTGCTTCTAGAGCATCGCTTCACAAGCACGCAGGCAGATTTGCATTATGTTTTTCAAAGGATGTACTGTGGGGCTCCAGCAAACTTTCTTTTCAGAGTTTTGTGTACAGCTGCTCTCTGTGCACTCTCGGTGTGAGGTCTTCTGACTTCTTGCTCTGTGTGAGGGTGGATTAGTGTTCACTGGAAATGTGGGCTCAGTGATGGCAGTGTGCTGGCAGCAGAGCAGCAGGAGGTCTTGCTTACATCCACAGGGCCAAATAAAGGTCCCTTTGTGGGAGTGCAGCAGCTTCAGAATACAGTTTGTCATCAGCAATTATCTGGGTGTCATAACTGAAGATCTGCCACAACACCTACGACCCCGAAACACAGCCTGCCTCTGTCATGTAGTTCTTTTTTTTTCATTCGTTATTACACCAAATTCCCTTTGTAACAATCTGACTAAGAGGCTCTATGCACTGCTACGTATAACAGACATACAAAGTTCCCCAAGTACTATTAAATGTTGGAAGGATGTAAATGAGCAACAGAGTAAATGAAAACCAGTCCCATATACCTTTCTGTGTATTTATGGTTAATTCACACACCTCATAGAATTGTGTGAATTCCCTATTGTTTTAAAGAGTCCTTTTTGAAAGACACAGAGGTCCACTTATATCCTCAGAATTCATTACAGACTACTGAATAGAGGAGAACTACGGTTGGTAACTGGTACTATTTTCAAAATTTTCTCTTTTTCAACATTCATTTAAAAGAAGAGGTTTATTCATTTATTCAGTTAAATTCACCAGGGATAGCTGCACAGGAGAAGGGACTGAAAGCTCCAATTCATTTTTAATTTGTCTATTTGCTTACAGTCTGTATTGGAATGCAGTAGCAAACAGCCAGAAGTTTTTTTATTCATGAACATACTCTTTGAACTAAGTACATTGAAAATACACATTTAGTTCTGTAACCATGAATATAGTTTCTGTTTCCAGTAAAAGACAGGCAATGGACTCTATCATAAATGCACTGCAGAATTAAGTTCTTTGTGGGCCTCAGTGTGGCAGAAAGTAGAAATATAAAATTCTGTGATTCACACCACAGAGGCGTTGACTCCACTTTGACATAGCCACTGGGGCTCTGCTCAGAGTTGTAGGACTGAACTGTTCTGATGGGCCTGACATTAAGCAAATGCTAAATCTCAGTGAATTCAGTCAGGGTTGATGCTTAAATGTGCTGAATCATGCCATGAGAGGGCTAGCAATCCAAAGAAACAAACACAGAAAAATAAGAAAACAGGGAAGAACAAGCAGTCAGCATAAAACTTCAGTAGTTACCACACCTAATAACACCAGCTCTGCCTATAGCCAAAGGAATGACAGAAATACCTCCTATGGCGTTGACGTGGCAGGGCAAAATTTTGTCCACAAATTCAACACATAGCCAAAACTAAACTACAGAGTCCAGTTCATACCTCTGGGTTGCCAACTATACTCTCCACTCAAAGATCCCCAAGTGGTCTAGAGGACACACAGGTTTTTGCAAGGCTCAAGCTGCCGCAGCTGCTGTATGAAACTTCTCAACTCCATCCAGCCTGGCCCTAAGCCATGGCTTTGCTGCGTGGTGGTCCACTTGCTACAGCTCTGGGGCAAAATTGCTCATCCTCAGCTGAGTCGATGCCTGCACATCCTCATCCTGCCCCCACTGACCATGCAGGGCCCTCCAGAGCACTCCTTTACCCCCCATGGGTTAGGAACTAGCCAAGCCCCTACTTGGTGGGTGATTAAGGAGGTCCTTCTGGCCCCAGAAACAACAGATTGCAAATTGGCCCAACTCTACGTTTATTTGCATAAGTCCATGGATGAACCGTCAGAATTGCATAGTTCTCCCCCCTTTTTTTCTAAATATATGATCTACAAAGCAATGACAACTTAACAAAGGAAGTTAAATGTGTGGCTTTTTTTAGAGACCATGTGGTGTTTGATAGATCTCAAGCACTATCTACATATCTATGCATCTATGTATCCATCTATCTGTCTGTCTATCTGTCTATCTATCCATCCATAGATAGAACTATCTATCTCCTAGTTCTAGTTTTGTTTTGTTCTGTTTTTGCAAGCAGAGTAATTGAGTGATATTTGCTATATGCCATTTAAGTATGTGGTCATAATATTTGATACATAATTCTCGGAATGATAGATAGGATATCATATTAAAACCAGTAATTATGAACTGAAGTATAATTACAACATGAGATGCCTGCTTAAATAAATTAGTACTGCTGTACTTAAATTTTTATTTCCATGTTTTCCTCCAGCTTAGGAAGCCTTCCTGAAATAAAAATGTGTATCGGATGTATATCCCCTTGTCCAGTTTTCCCTTTTTGCTTAAAGTTATATTACATGATATATACTATGTGATATGTGTCCATCTAATTTAACAGCTTAAAGAAATAAGCAAGCCTTCTTAGTTGTGCTTAACCCTGTTAACAATATTCCACAGCCTGTGGAATTACTGTCCCACAGGAATTTTTCTCTGGATTTTAAAATAAAGGCCTTCTTGTACATAAATGAAATATTTGTTGTTGTATAAGGACACAATCATTTCCTAAATATGCAAATTAAATAACCACTTTACCCTTGCTTAATGTACAGAGAACGTGGGACAAAAAGTGCCTTTGTACCTGTGTGTCCCCACTGATGGGTCAGCATCTTAGTACAATGTTACAGCTATTAAAAGAAATCTGCTGCATTTCTCTGCAGCCCAGAAGACAGCAGAGCCAGAGAAGTGAGCTGTATCATTCTGAAAACCACTCCTGTTTTCCTTTATCAGAAACATCTCCTGTATTTTTGAGCCCTTGAATAAATTACAAGGATTTAATTACTTAAATTAAACTTTTCTTTTGAGTAAATCCTTTTTTTCAGCTGTTTCCATACTGACTGAGTGGACGTTCATCGCAACCAGATATTTCTGCTCCCTTACTGCTGGGCTGAATGTGACATTTTGTTTAAGCCTATTTGTTCCAGGAGGTTTTTTTCCCTTGGTAATGGTGCCAGTTCCCACCCCGTACTGAGTTCTCTTCCCCATTCAGTCCCCTGGGCTGTGCCAGCCGTCTGTGGAGCCACACGCTGCACTGGATGGATGAATGAATGAATGAACTTCTTGGTGCTTCACGTTGCCATGTCTGCACTGGTGTGGTCCTCAGGAGTAAGCAAAGAGAACAGTAGAGGCATAGACTGTGGACATCAGTTACAGAAGACAGCGGCCATCTCAATATAGTTATCTTTTTCACCCGTTACTTACACTTTTCCCAACATTTTTGATCAGTCATAAAAAAGCATGTCTAATAGCATAAATATTTGTGTATCATATCGCTTCATGATGAGAAGTTCAGGACTCTATTTATTTACTGCCTTATCTCCCAAATATTGGGGTCATTTTGTGCTTACGCAAAACAAGGTTCCAAGCATAAAATGAGTAAAAACTTCTAATTCAGTATTCTTCTGGAAGCTTGTATGAGACAAAACAAAAAATATAACTGATAACTTATACATTCAGTACTTAAGTACTCCTATAATTTAAATGCTGTTATCTGCGATGAAATCAGCTTTTATTTTGGCCTTGGTGTCAATTCAGAGGTTGCTGTCTCCAAGAAAGCCCAGAAGCATAACCTGAAAATATAGTATTTTCTGAATGCACACCTCCAAGTCCAGGAAGCATCATGAAGGGACAAGAATTAGCCAGCTTAGTCACTTGTAGATTGACATACCTGCTGTGTGCTTTGCCACAGGCAAGACCAAGTTAACTGCATCCGTGGAAAGGATATATGAGGGCAGAACACATGTCTCTAAGTTATGATTAATACAGGTGTGAAAGAGACATTTCTTGCTGGCAGAGTTTGACCAAGCAGATGGTATGCATTCCTTCAGAATTAGCTTAGTTGCCTTCCCTGCAACTTGTTGACACACTCTGAATTTTAACAGAATAAATTATTAAGAAGAATTGCTATACAGTGTAACAGGCTTGAAAGATGCTGAAAGACAGCAGAAAAGAGAAAAGGTGGCACAG
Source organism: Fregata magnificens (assembly GCA_013389945.1). Taxonomy (NCBI): domain Eukaryota; kingdom Metazoa; phylum Chordata; class Aves; order Suliformes; family Fregatidae; genus Fregata; species Fregata magnificens. Next base: position 23,060 of record WAAD01017106.1, read on the forward strand.
AAAATCATTTTCTCATTTTTATCCTAGCTTGATAATTAGGTAAGAAATAATCCCAACAAAATACCTGTTCCTTTGGACACTGAGACAACCCTTGTGGGGATAAAAAGGGTGATCTAAATTATGTCATTGACATAAATGAATCAAAGAAGTCATGACTAAGTGTAAAGACTGTAATTTATGACTACTAGAAATCTGCAGTGCTGTTAAAAAAGGTAATAGCAGGTACTGGCAGGCAGGGTCAGAAAGAGCAGGACAAGATGATTACAGCCAGGAAGGGAGGTGCGGTTGTCCAGGAGACCTATGTAAAAGCAGAACACCAAGGAAAAATGCAAACTGAGGTGACTTCCTCATTTTATCATCTTTAGAGACTCAGCTTAAAGGAAAGAGCTAAATATGTAAGTTTCTTTGATACAGCAAGGAATATTTCAACTTGGCATGCTTATTGTTTTTTGCTATTATTTTAAAAGTATCCTGTGAGTAGATGTAACTGCCTTTGCGGCATGGCAGATGAGGATGTGACCCTGCTCTGAAGATGGCAAAGTTCCTTTTCTTCAGAAACACGGAGTTTCCCAGGATATCCCACTTGAGCTCAGGAAGGTCATGTACTCACCACAGCCTCCGGGTGTCTGCAGCAGCCTGAACTCCTCGCCGATCCTCTCGCTTCAGTCTTGCAAACTCATTTTGAATAGAGCTAAAAATTACATTTTGTGGGGAGAGAGGGATCATCTCTAGAGACACTTATGGACAATTACTTTGATAATTTTTTTGGTGTGGTTTTTGCCCTTCAGTAAATTCGGTGGGCTAAATACAGTATATATATCTAACATACAATCCTTTTATAAAATGAGGAGTTACTGATGGATTTCAGCAGCTTCCAGAATTGGCACCATGAAATTTGAATTTGGCAAGGAAAGGTAAAAGGGAAAAAAGACTTGAATATGTACCATCTTGCCAGTTAGTATAAAGAAACGTGGTCTTGTTCAGTTAACAACAGCATTTAAGCAGTCAGTGATTTCCTTCCTGTATCGTTTCTCTCAGGTGTTTCTGTTCTGTCTCTTATTAAAACAGTAAAATGCCAGTTCCTGTTATTTCTCTCTTTTTCACAAAAATCAGTCTCTCAACATGAATCATTCGCCTATAGATGAATCACTTCATGAGTACGGCTTTAAAAAGTCCACTGGAAAAAAAGTAACTTTTAGAATCTAGGCCATTATGTTTTCTAAAATTTATTTTGCCACTTAACATCATTCGCAGTGAGTCACAACAAATCCGTTGGTAGCTTGACTTGTATTCTATGTCAGTGTGAACCAAAGTTTCTACTCCAATATTCTTGTTAGGCAATTGTTTCCAAAAGAGTCATAAATGCTGCTATGAATGGTCAGGCATTTTTTCTCACTGTTTCACAACACTGTTTTTAAGGCTGACTAGAAAAACATGTATGATCACCTGTTCTGTTTTCTCTGTATTTCTCTTCAGTGATCAGTTGTGAGATATTACAGATTGTCTGATAGAAAATTTAACTAATAGGATTTCAAACAATTCTCTTTTTCCTTACTTAGTACCCTTAGTCTCTTTCTAAAGGAATCAGTCTACTGTCAGGACAGGTATCTGGAATCACAGCGACCACTGAATCCATTTTTGCGGCAGCTTTTGTACTTTAAAACAAGTATTGAAAATAGTCTGGGCTTTTCTCTCATTGTGAAGGAATTTCTTTCTGTTTGTAATTTCCTGCCATGAAAGATTTCATGCAGATAATGGTTTTCAAAGAATGCAATTGCTTGCGCAATTTGAGATGATAGCTTACTAGTTTTTGTTTCCTGTCCCAGCCAAAGAACAATACGGAAAGCTTAACAGAAGCCTAGCAAATTTTGGACTGATTTATCCTTCTGTTGCTGTAAACCAGAAATAACCTAGTATGATGGAATACAATTTATATGTACTCAGTCAAAATAACTTTCTTATTTACTGACCTGCTCTCCTAATTTTGCACATTACAGATTCTCAGAATATATCAGATCACTGTGTGGATTTCTAGAATGGTGCTTCTGGTCAGACTGACTGACACACAGAGCCATATGACAGATGTCAGGCTTCAAAATAATTCTGTTTTACAGTTTATTTCTGTCAGTCACAAACACTGGAATCAGATTTTTAATTGTATGGTCAATATATGTATTGTCAGCTTTATAAATGTACTAGGTATTGTTATTTTCATATAAAAGTATTTATAAACCCTAAGTGTTTTTGTATTCAAAGCCTGCGTTCCCCTCAGTTTGAGATATTGCTGCCCAGTGAATAATTTCGTATGCGCACTGAGAGAGCAGGTCTACTCCTGGAAAATCAAAGAGAATTATGAAAAGTAATTGCCTGTGGATTTCAGTTCTGCATTAGGGTTTCATGTGAGTCGCTCGTCAGTTCTGCAGCCTTCAACACTTCATTAATATCCAAGAACATTTAGACAACAAATTATGGCCTCTAAACACTTTATGTAAAATGTTAATATAACCAAACATCTATACTTTATCCCCAGGTTCTATTCTGTGAACATGAAACATACTGTTATATTTAGTGGAGTGTTTTATTGTGATGATGGTTATTTCCTAAAGGTATACTGGCATTATTAATATGCATTTGTATTCCAGACAAATAAAGAAGATCTTAGTTGGTTAATAATAAGGAATTTAATATTATACTTAACAAGACTCAGTTTTTATTTTCAAAGTGGCCTTAGTCTAGGGAATAACAAATTATTCAGGTAGAAAAACAGAAGTGATGTTAATGGCAACAACTATAAGGCAAATTGCAGGAATAAATTAACAGATAAAATAGAGGAAAGAATTGTTAATTACTATTCATGTAAGCTTTGTTTGTATCAGCAATCCTGAATATCAGAGACTGGTGAAATGTTCCCATTAGCAGTAGGGTTTCATGCTTACCCAGCTTTCTGAAAAAAAAATCCTAAGGATACAAACTGTAAACAAGTTTATAAACAATTTTACCTTTTGAGGCAGTGTTTTTATGTTCTTGATGTAGAAAAAGGTCCTATGAGTGTGGGAACTACATAGTAGAAAATGCTTGATTTTCAATGTGTTTACAGTTTGGTGGTGTGGAGCATCTAAGATGTTTTCTTCTGGATGGGAACAATGAAAGATGTGAAGAAGAAAATCTTTCCTTCTCTAGTTTTTTTCTGATTTTGAATCTTTTATTTCCTCCCCAAGTGACTTCCCCCTGTTTCCCACAAAACTTCTTCCATAAAATTTCCTTTCCCACTAGACGTGTGGCAGAGGATCTGCCATCATTAACCTGTCAGCTTTCCTTTCTGCCGGACCTCGTAGCCTCCTCTCCCCACGTCCTTCCACCGCCATCTCCAGACGCTCGCTGAAGGGAGAAGCTGTGAGGGAAAGCAGGGGAATTTTTCATTCCCCGGGCAGTCCTGGAGGAGCCAGAAAGACGTGTGGGACTGCACAGACAGCCAGCAGGAGTTTCTGTTCGAGCTCTGAAATCTTGTACACAGGGGGAGAAGACAGCAGGAAGCTTGAGTCATTTGTCGAGGGACAAAGCCGCCATAGCAGGGGAAACAGCTGCCTTTGGCCGGCTTTCCAGAGGATATGGGAGAAGCCAGGGAGGAGCCAACCAGGAGCTTGTCCTGAGTCCTAAGCAGATTTATTTAGGGGTCTGAAAGTTCAGGATTATAAGACCCTCCCAGAGGACACGGCCTAGTTGTAGCCTGGGTTTATACTGATTACCATCACTGGTGAGTGCCATGATCCGGAAGATAGGCAGGCGTGACGTGCATGTCCGCATACTGGGAACTAACAGCTGCCTGAATTCATATTAGGATTTATTCCCTAGAGAATCATCCCATCCTTTTGTTTAGAAAGATGTTATGCTCATTATAGGTGAAAAACTAACTGGTAAGCATAATAAACTGAGTTTGCAAACAGTGCTTTAAAAGAATTTCTACATTAAAACTCATTGTTTCCCACAGCATTTGTCTTTGAGATCGTCCACATTTCCCAAAGAAAGCTGTGGGATTAGAGTCTCACCCTGTGTTTTGACTTCTGTTACACTAAGGGAATTCAATGGCCTTCACTGAGTAAAGCTTTTAGAGGTCTCTCCTCTGCTCACTGCCCTGTCTATGGCATCTGCACAACATGGTCAGTGTCCAACCATGCTCGCTGGAGCTCCAACCTCTTGCGAGACTAGGGAGGATGTGGCTTTTGGATCAGGAGACACAGACAAGCATATCTCAGCATAGAGGGATTTTGTACCATCGTGGCCAGAAAAGAGAAGGGATCATAGTGCAAACTGGTTTGCATTGCACACACAAAGAAGTATCGCAGACGTTGGTGCATACTAGACGCTATTAATTTTACAAGGTGTTAATCCAAAATGTGTTAATCCAAACTATAATTCCCAGTCTGCTAAGACAATAATTGAATTTAAATTTCATAGCCAGACAAGGTGAAGATGGGAACTGTAGGCAAAGTTTATGAACAGCCCAAACAACACACCAATTTTCAAATTAGCGTTGCCTATTCGCTCTACAGTGTGCCTCTTCCCTCGATCTTAAACAACCTGCCTGGGACGGGAATCTTTGGCAACAGTTTCTCAGTGACCTGTGCCCTGCTGTTCAAGACTGAAAGCTGATGCACCCCACCCTCGAGTCTGTTGTAGGTCTCCAATGTTTTTTGGTGACCAGGAGGGTCATGTTGGCCCCTTTCCCAAAAGGCGTTTGAGAGCTGTCTGGGGGAGGCGAGCTGCATAGCTTCCACTGCCGTCAGAGGCAGGGCAGCATTCCTCTGCTCCCAACCCTCACCCATCTGTCCCCCATCAGCTGGGGGATACTAAAATAAATAGGGAGTGGGCCGATGCAGAAGCAGTGTTACAGAAGGTATGTTCTCCACAGGAAATGTGTAAACAAATATTTGGAAGATCTAAAAATATGAACAGAGGCCTCTGTGGCACAACAATGAACCTTAAAAAGTCTACAGCACGTGTTCTATGCACAGTTGTTAAATAGCAAAGTTAAATTGCTAAATAAAAGTAGTTTTAAACAGTCAAAGCTGTAGACTCTTCAACCTCAAGGTAGCATCCTTAATATTAAGTTTTTAGTTTAACATCTTGCTCCGTTTTGGTGTAGCCTTGTCTGCGTAAAACAGCGATATTAGATACATTAAAAATAAATCTTATTCCAAAGCATCCGATGAGAACTTGCTCAGACTCCTGCATAATGTTCTCTTTTAGCCTGACTTTTGTTACCAAAAAAAAGTCAGGCTTACATCTGTAATACTGTTCAAAAATTTTTGGAAGTGCTGCTGGAGATGACTGTATCTGCCCTGAGTTGTGTCTAGTGCTAAACACTTCCTACCTCAGCACCAGCAGTCCCTCTCCCTCACTGTACTTGCTCAGTAAAAAGTCTGTAAGAAGTACAATGTAGGAGCAGAGCTATGACATTTTTACTTGTCCGGTCTTTAATATGACCATTTCTCTCAATTAAAGCACACAAGTAACTCATATCCTGTTGCTCCTGCTCTGCCTGAGACCTTCTGATGTTTATGACTCTTTTCCCTTGAGCTGAATCTCTGCTCAGTTATGTGTCATGAGCAGACTCCACGCCCTCACAGCCATATTCCCTCGCCCTGGCCAGAGACGTGCATGCGAGGAATGAAGTCACTCCCAGTCATTACTGGTCTCTGTGGCACAGGGCTCTTCATATTTCTCTAGCCCAAACTCTTATTTTATGCTATTGCTCTCTGCCTTTGCTATCCAAGCTAGTCCTTTATCTGTGCAATTAACTGACCCTTACAATATTTAATTATCTACTTCGTAAAGAGGTCTTTGACAAGCTTTTCAAAGAGGTTGTAAGGCAAAAGTGCTCTAAAAGACCAAGTAAATTAGGAGCACAGTTACTCAGCTATGCTTTTCAAAAGCAGTCTGATTCGTCAAAGATGAACTCCTTTCTGTGACTCTATGTGAATTATCTCCAGTTAAATTCTAACTTGCTGGGCGTTTCTTGAGTTTCACTCTAGCCGGTGCTTTGTCCTCTTCTCTTCATTCTGGTATGACCTTTCTCAGCAACGAAGGACTGAAAATTTAGTGATGGGATTTGTTTGCATGGTCACAGCCATGTGGACATTTAAATATTTTTCCTCTGTTAAAATTTGATACATTTCATTTTTGTAAAGGTTTTCTTTAGCAGCTGGAAAGCAATCAAATGCAGACTCTTGTATTCTATAACATTAGCCATTCCAGCTACCAGACAGTTTTCCTAATTAAAAGGATCTCCACCCTCATGAACAATACTGTTTGATTCAGGGCTTCCTTTCATCTTTCTCAGCATGGACATTTTTGGATCAGTCCTCCTCCAGGCACTTCTCTGCTGCCCTCATTAGTCTACTGCATCTCCTTCCTCCAGCTGTTGGTTCCTCCTTTGCAGATAACCAGTGAGGAGAGACAGGAGAGTGTATTCCCACAGCACTGCTGCTTCTCTGAATTGTTATCAATGCTCCATACTCCTATCATGTCAAATTTACTCAGCGTAGCCCACACCCCCACCAAAGGGCATGGGAAAATGAGTCATTTGGTCTCCTGCCTTCAGAAAACTGGAATAATTTTTTTGTTTGTTGCTTTTTAAAAAGAGATCAGATTTATAACTCCAACAACAGGCTAGTTTCCCTTTCTCTTCTTTAAACCATGTTTCATGAGTTATTTACCTCCCTGTAAACCCAAACTTTCTTCATCGAAAAATTCCTGTCTGTTTCTGAGGTTGACCATAACACCTTCCATTTCCAGTTGCCACTTCTTGCCCTTTTGATCTAAGTCATAATTACAATTTCTCTTTGTGATTACTGCTTGGACCTTCTGTCTTGATGTAGTTGTCATTTTCCTCAATATTTCTTTTCCTCGTCTGAGAAATAAACGTACACTAATTTTTGCTACCTGACAGTCATACCCAAAGGAATATATTTTTATAGTGTATATTTATATCTATACATATGTATTGTTCAATAATATTCATCCCTCCGCAAATTACTGGTTTATCTCCAGGTAGAACATAGACTAGTTCCAGGTGTATACATCACCCAGGAAAAAAGTCATAAAAAATAATAAGAATTCAGTTTGTGGTTCTTCCTGGCTACTCATGTGGGATGCTAAAAGACACAAAGCGTTCTTTCATTTCTTCACCTTGGTTATGATCATTGTTATGGTGGGTAATCAGTCTCTGCAGGCCTGCCATTTCCCCTCCCTGATTGATGGGGGAGTAAGTGAGACCAGGGAACTCCCAGAGCTGGTACGGGGATGTACAGGTCTGTGCTGGGGCACATCTTCCTTAGTTTTACTTGACAGACTGCTTTTTGGGAACTATAACAACATACTGTCTCACGTCAGCCTCGCAAATTTGCCTAACAAGTTACAATAAAATATAAAGCAATTCCTCCTATAATCAAGTGTGACCACAGCTGCCTCAGATGAAGATTTTTATCATAGCTATATTGTGTTTGATCAAGCTTATTAACATCATAGATGTGGCTAATTACTACGTTCCTCTTCTATAGGGAACCATTGGTCTTGATTGCTTTGTGATACAACACAATATAAGACTTCCTTACCTTGACTACTGTGGGCTAGCAACAGCGATGGAGATACTCTGATCTGAGTGACACGCATAGAGGTGGAGAAGTGGGTAGTATCATTATCATCATTAACAAATCACCGGAATTTTTTTCATGATCACAATAGATAGTACAGCTTGATTTTTTTTTTTTTTTGGTTAATACATTGACATTTGCTGTAAGTGTCATAATGTGGCCTCTTGAATTTATACTACACTTTCTTATTGTCTCAATAAGGGTAACGTATGAGTGAAAAATGTCATAGTTTTGTGGTCTGTTAGAATTAGTGAATCTAAGATTGCTGAAGTTCCTAAGAATTTAAGATGATTTAAAGGAATGTTGCTGAACCATACAGTCTCAAAATAGAATCACCGTTATAGAGAAATTACAATTTTAAAATGACCTGTGGATTACTGAATAAATAAATAAACAGATCCTGCCTTTGTTCTGGCAAAGCACTCTTGATTCATCTGCTGGGCAACCTAATAGCAAGGAATTCAGTGTAATTCATTGTAACGAAATACTTGTACTGTAAAAAAAAAAAAGTAGCTTTTGGATTTGTGGTCATGGTGATAGTTAGAAACATTCAAATGCAGAACCTCTGCTAGCTAGGATTAGATGTATTCGAGTGTTTGGGATTATCTCCCCCTCTAGTGGCTGGTGTATGCAAAAATATAAAACCTGGGATTATCCAGATTTACTATCATTATTTCGGGGGTTCAGATAGAAGAGACCACAGTGGTCTGTTCATTTTTAGAGTGCTGGATTCAAGTAAAAGGGTGTTAATGTAAACCAGAATAAGATTTGAAATTCTTGACTTTCTTAAAAGCTTGACAGTGATTTGGATATGTCACAGGCTAATTCACTATGAACTTCAGTTTTCGCATATGTACAGTCATACATTTCTTTAGTTCTGTTGTGATCTTACACTTTTTTATTTTGTCTTGCTCAAAGCTTATCTTCAGTGATGTACAAAGCCATGGTAGGTGTTGTTATGGGTTTTATGCATGCTGGGTGAACAATTATTACTGCTGGTGATATTGCTAGGGGAAAGTGAATGGATTGCGATGCTACCAAGTGAGGCAGTATCCATTAATGTTTTATTTCTGTCTTATCATGTCTGAAGTCTTATCCCCTCTCCAAGATCAGTCCTTAAAAACATTTGGATCCCAAAACACTATCAATGAGGAGCAAGACTCTGCAATTGCAATAATTAGATGAATACATCCACTCAGTGCTCAGTAGCAGTGAGAAAAGCAAATGACATGCTAGAAATTGTCAGGAAGGGAACAGAGAGCAAAATGGAAAATGTAATTACACCACTGTATAAATTGGTTGCCCACACCTTGAATATCTTGTGTAGTTTTGGTTCTTCCATCTCAAAAAAGATATATAAGAACTAGAAAAGGGAAGAGAAGGACAGCAGGGTGATCAAAGAGCTAGAATGGTATCCATAAGAAGAATGATTGAGTTGGCTAGAGAAGAGGTGTTTCTTCAGAGCAAGATATGATAGAAGTCTACAAAACTATGAGTGGCATGGAGAAAATGGACAGGGATTGATTGTTCACCATGTTTTCCAAATACAAGTATCGGGGCCATCAGATGAAGCTAGTGGGAGCCAGGTTCAAAAGAAATAACTGAAAGTTATTCTTCACGCAACAGGCAGAAAACCCGTGGGTCCCTTTGCTGAGCAACGCTGTGGATACAGCAACGTTGCATGGGGTTAGAGGGAGGCTGGAGAAGGATTAGGAAGAGACTTCCACCATGATTTCCTAAACAGACAAAACCTGGCCTTGGCCCGTCCCCATCCCCAGGGAGGTGGCCGATGCCCGGGGCTGGGGCTGCCCCGGTGCCCCCCGGCTGCCCTGCTCCTGGCTGGGGGTGGGATGGGCCCTGGCTGATGGGCCCTGCCATCACCCACCCAGGGAGCCCCCGGGTGACAATAGGCTCAGAAAATTGCCTAAGCTGAAGATGGTCAGAGCGTGGGATAGTATTATGCAAAAATATCACATAAACTTGCCGCCTTCTCTCTCCCAAGGTGTCTTGTGACCACTTCTGGAAACAGAGTATCAAGCTCTGGAGTTATTCCCCAAAACACTCTCCTGAATTTATTTACACACACAAGTAAGAGCATGACATGTGAATAATCCTTTCATTCCACCCAGAATTAGCAAAGCAACAGCTGGAATGCTGGTTTTTCTATAATTTAAGTTGGGAACAGAAAACACTTCTAAGCTTAAACTTTCATATAGCTAATGCCTGTAAAAATGCACACTAATCTTCAGTTGTAGAAACTTGTATGAATGACTGTTCCAGTGAAATGGATTTCTACTTTTAGAAGTACCAATGTTTTTTTAAAAATCTGAAATTGAAAAGACATTTTTCTACAAATTGCTTTGGACGCCAGTGCCGTCATACCCTTGCACTTTGTCATTAGTGGAGCTGAGGGAGATGATGGTGGCAGTAAGTGACTGCCCAGCAGGTCCACCTGAAGGAGCTGACTAAACTGAGAGTTGGCATGAGTGAAGTGACTGCTGAAAGGAGCTGAGAGGAGCTGATCAAGTGGCAGGCAGGCTTGGGTAAGTGACTGAGGTGAGTAGTGTCAGGTAAATAACTGATGCGACTGAAGTCAAAAGGGACACAAGCGAATTGAGGGACTGAGGTGACTGTAGTGACTCAGGTGTGACAGAGCCTGAGGCTTTCTGAGGTATTCTTGGACATACACACCTATATAGCCCCCTATATGCCAAATGTAGGTACTTATTGCATTGATGAAAAAGGGTTACCTAATGGCATGACTATCAGTTCTGAAAGTCTGACATTTTTGTGCCTTTGCTGTGTTTCAGCATGGATTTAAGAAGGGGAAGTTGTGCTTAACCAGCCTGACAGCCTGCTACAATGAGATAACGGGTTTGATGGGTGAGGGGAGAGCAGTGGATGTCGTTTATCTTGACTTTACTATAGACTTTAGTTGTAGTCTAACTAACTAAACTGTCTCCCATAAGTTCCTCACAGACAAATTGATAAAGTATGGGCGAGATAAATGGAAAGTAGGATGGACTGAAAACTGGGAGAACTGCCAGGCTTAGAAGGGTTGCAGTCAGCAGCACGAAGTCAGGGTGGAGGCCTGTCACAAGTGGGGTACCCCAGGGGTTAACACTGGTCAAATACTGTTTAACATCATTGTTAATGATCTGGAGATATGGCCCAACAGGAATCTCCTGAAACTCAACAAAAGGATTTACCAAGTCCTGCACCTGGACTGTGCATGGGGAGTAACCCACCGGAGAAGACCAACTGCATCCCAGGCTGCATTAGTAAGAGCATTGCCAGCAAGTTGAGGGAGGTGATCTCTACTCACTCACCCTCTACTCACCCCTGTGAGGCCATGCCTGGAGTGCTGTGTCCATTTCAGTACAAGAGACACATGGACATAGTGGAGCAAGTACAGCAAGGGCCACAAAGACGATGAAGGGACTGGAGCGTCTGTCCTACAAGGAGAGGCTGAGAGAGCTGGGACTGTTCAGCCTGGGGAAGAGAAGGCTTGGAGGGATCCTATCAATCCCCTGAAGGGAGGGTGTAAAGAAGAGGGAGCCAGGCTCTTTCCAGCAGTGCCCAGGACAAGAGGCAATGGGCACAATGTGAAACACAGGAAATTCCACTCAAGCACAGGAAAAAAAATTACTGTGAGGGTGGTCAAGCAGTGGAACAGGTTGCTCAGAGATGTTGTGGAGTCTCCACCCATCGAGATATTAAAAAGTCAGTTGGACACGGTCCTGAGCAACCTTTTCTGGCTGACCCTGCTTTGAGCAGGGGTTGGACTAGATGATCTCCAGAGATCCCTTTCAGCTTCAACTATTCTGTGATTCTGTGTTACAGTGGCACCTTCAGTATCTTTAATGATGTTAGACTCTCAGTGAGGAGTCTCTGCTGAGGTATGTTTGTCCTGAAAGTTAAAAAATAATCATATGGAGAATATTACTGCTAAGGATGAGTACAAAACATAGAGATGTTTATAATAAGCAAACTGTGGAGGGATAAAATCAGGAGTCATCCTGCAGAATGAGCAAGGGACAGAATAAACAAATAGTGGGAAGCCTAGGGAAGACCACAATGCTTAGTGCCTTTTTCTTTGGTCTTAATAAAATGCTATTTATGACAAGACTGTAACAAACAATAAAAAGAATAGGAAAACATCGGATTAAAGGAATATTGTGAAATATTTACATTGTTTAGAGCTATTCAAGACAAAAGGAAATGAAATATACCTTTGAATACTGAGAACAATCTCCCAAACAAGATCAATTTTTTGGAGAACTATTTAACGATGAGCAGAGTCTCAGAGTCTTAAAGAATATCAGACACAGCACCTTTCTTTAAGAATGAGAGAAGAATAGTCACCAAGATTACTAGAAAAAATTATTATGCTCTCATTTTCTAATAGTTCAGGGGACAAGAATGGGAAAGAAAATGTGCCGCATGGATTTTAAAAAAATAATCTAGGTCAAATCAATCCAGTAACCTTTGATAGTCTAGCTGCTTGACAGTCAGGTATTCACCTAGTGGGAGCTAATACTTCTAGCACGCCCCTAATTTTTAGCAAAGTTTCTGACACAATTCTTGTAATTAGTATTTTTTTTCTATTTATAATATTTTTAAGGAACAAGACAGATATGATATAGTTTAAATTACTATGGTGGAGGTCAGCAACAATTTGAAAGACTGTGCTGAAGACAAGCCGTAAATTATTTTCAGAGAAACTCTGTGAAGATATTATATGAGGTCTTAAAGGAGCCTGACTTTCCAGGACATTGTTCGTAAGGGAACTGAGAATTTGTATTCACATACAGTACCAGGCTGGAAGAGCTGATCCAGATGTGGATCACAGGATGGGAATGAAACTCAGACTAGTTTTCATTAAAGAAGCAGAACATGAAAGAAAAGCTCGGAGATTCAGTAAGGTACTCAAGAAAAGTCAAATAAACAAGTATAAAAGGGGAATAAATATCAGTATGCAAAAGTGTATCAGAAAATGATATGTGAGATGCCGTGGGTGTCAAAGTAAATATTGAAACAATCTAAAGTAAAAAGGGTAGATGTCCTCTGGCAGCGTTTTAACAGTTTATATTCAAACCAGCAGTAGAGACCTTTCCTTTCTGCTCTGTGACTTCTACGGCCACTGGAAGAGCTTTATGTCCAGTTTTGCATGTCACATTTTGGCAACAGTACCAACAAATTGGAAAATCATAGAGAACAGAACCTGTGAATTCCAAGCAAACGGTGAAATAACTAGCTTCTTTCTAGGAGAGAAAAAATTGAGGGAGAAAACATTTCCCACTGGGGGGAAGCGAGCAAGTGGCTGCGTGGGGCTTAGCTGTCCACCGGCGTTAACCCACAACAAACACATTTGAAACTGTGATTATATATATATTATATATATATATATATATAAAGGTAATTTTTTCTGCCTGGTCACTGAAGGATAGATGAGAAAAAGTGTACCTTGAAATAATAATTGATATTAGTAAAAAGTTAAAGAAATGTATAAATGAGAACTGGACCATGCTCCCTCGGAGGTTTGTATAGTCTCTGTCTTCCAGAGATTTTTAAGAGCAGGCGGAAAAATCCCGTTAGGGAATGTTTAGGAATTGTTGGGCCAAGCCATGGAGTTTCTGCATGTCTTTTGCAGTCATTTTGCAGTCCTGTGTATGCACGTTTCCACAAAAGCCTAGCAGGAGGCTCCCTGGTCCAGGGTTCAAATTACATCAAAAGGAGCAGGAGAGAAACACATTCCAAGGTGAAATACCTACCTCAAGCCTGGGCATTGGGTTTCTTACAAACTTCTGTAAAGAATTTCAGGTTTTCTACTCCTGAATTATCCGTGCTTTACTCCTAGCGTTTAGCTTCCACGTTGCCATGAACGTGTTGACGTAGATTCTGGATGAACAAAAGCCGCCGATGCCTCAGTGCCAGGTCATACGTATTTAGCCTGTTCTTCACGTACATTTAATCTCAGATAGCTTTCAGTACTTTTGCGTATGCATTGTAACCATTTTCTATAGTATTATTACCACCCTAACTTCTTTCTTCTATCAGAAGTTAAGGAGAAAGAGATTTCCTTGGGGACAGATTTGTTTGCAGACACATTTGGAACTTGATTTATGTATCAATGACCAGTATGTCTAACAGAGTGTCAGCAAGATCTTTATTTTTCACTATCGTGTTCTGAGAGTTAGGAGTACTAGAAACCCAATAACAAGGAGGTTCTCTGGTTATTTGAGGGAGAGCCCTCACTGTGTTATCCTATTAGGAGAAAGCTGTATTATGTGCACCTGTAGCATCCAGGTGTATTAAATTTCATTGTCCTTTTGTCACGCAGTTAAAAGAGCAGCGCTCCCCCAGTGATGCCGGGTGTGGGTTGCACAAATGTGTGCTTTTAGGAGTTGCTGAAAATGAGATGTTAAAGGTCAGTTTCTTTTGCTATATCTTGAAAACTAAGGCTGCACCTGATACAAGTGTTCAGCTTTTAGCGCAGTAACAAGGTGTGACTTTTCAGGTCTCCCCGCCTAAAAAAGAAAAAGAGAAAAGACCCGGCTAGCTGCCGGGGGATTCGCGAGAAGCTGGTCGCCCTACCAAGGGGCCGGCACCGGGGCGCGCACTTCTCCGCGCCCGCCCTAACTCCGGCGGCAGCTGCGAGGCCGCCCCGGGCGGCAGCTGGTTTTCCTCGGAAGCGGGACGGAGGGCGGTCTGGAGCGGGAAGCTGAGGAGCCAACAACCCCCCGGCGGGGGGGGAGCGGGGGC
>WAAD01017106.1:37610-75838 GCA_013389945.1 Fregata magnificens
TGGGAGAGGCGGCGCCGATGTCCGCTGGCGGCCCGGGGGGAGGAATGCGTGTTTCGGGGAGGTGGCGTGGGTGAAATGAGCTTCCCAGGCTTCGGAGCCTCCCTGCAAAACGGAGCGTTAGAGCGGCTCTGCTTTGGTAACTTCTTGTCCCGTACGACTTCGGCGGGACAAGGCGGCCCCACGGACTGCGGTCTGGGGTCAGTCCCACCTGGGCGCTCATTTTGTCCGCCACAGCGGTTGCTGGGTGTCTCTTCGTTGTTCCGAGATGCCGGTATACCTTGATAAAAGAAGATAACTCGGGGTAACTTCCCCTGTTGCCTCCTCTGAGAAGGTATTTTTATCTGTGATGAAATTCACAAACTGTTGTCGTTTATAAACAAAATAGGTGGTGTTGCATTTTTCAGAGGGCAGCTGTTTCTCACGGTCATTACTTGTCTTGTGACAAGACCTCAGGTATGAAAACTCTTGAGGTTCTTCTTTCAGTAGCAGTGGCAGAGGAGGCTCTTGAGACCTGCCGTAAGAGAGGAGGAATAAGACGATGTGCGCTGAGAAATCCTGTTTCCTGCCTCGCACTGGAAGCCTGTTGCTTTTGGCTCTACTCGGATAATTATTTTATTACTAGTTTTGTTGAGTTGAAGCACACAATTAATTATACAACACTTTTTCCAGTGTTAACATTTAATGAAACTATTTTTTTATAAACTATTTGATTTCCCTTTGTTTTGGCTGGGTCCTCAATGTATGTAAAAGCAAGAACGTTTGCAGTATGGTCCTTTGCTATTAATGCTAATATTAACTTTTCCTGGAAAGAGTGTGTAGTTAATAGATCCCAGGGATGGTTGGATTCCGTTAGCTTTCTGTAATGTTAAAGCAATGCAAATGCACCTCACTCTTAACTTTTGCAGTAGTTTCTGGGACACATTCCAAAACCTTTTGGGCTGATATTTCTGTACAACTACAAATATACCAAGTTATCGTGCCTATCTCTTGTAGTAGTAACTTGTTTACTGGGAGGCACGTCCTACTGAAACTTAACTTTCAAGTCAAGAGAAGCAGCCTGATGCTGTGGTAATATCATCTAGAATACCCTAAACTTTCATAAAAAGACATTATTGAGCTTACAAGAGATTAATTAAGAAAATATAATTAATTAATTGGTTGATATGTGGAGCTAAGAATAAAAATGAAGACTCTATCTCTTTACTAACATTCATTTAAATTTTGATCATAGCATTATTCAGTTGAGAGTCTGCTGATTTTTTCCTTTTTTTTTCATGGATATGTGGCTCTAAGATTAAATAGTCAGAACTTTTTTTAAAGTGTATAGTTTGATTATATTAATCATTTAAAACCTTAATGGGCTGGAAGCTTTTGCTCTTGTGCAACCTGGGAATTAAGTCCCTATTGGTAAGTATCTGTGTCTTGCTTTGTCTTTTTTTAAGAGAGTGACTTGATGATGTAACTTTTCAATGGCCAAAAATATCCTGCTATGTTTTAGCAGCCTATGTTTTGCACTGAATGAGGTGGAGGAAGGTAGAGATGAAGGAGGATTCCTTCCACACGAGCAATTCACAGTTTAACCACTGAGGACAAGAAAGCAGCTGTGTTACTCTTTTGTGCAGGATGACCTGCCTTAATGAGACTTTTTATTAAACGGACCAACATAATCTTTATTAACCTTTTCACTTCTACCTTAAATTTGGGGAGGTTCAGGCACAGTAGCCAAGCAAAGATTCCTTTTCCACTGCCCGCCCCAGTGGATGTACATTGGATTTGTAAAACAGTAATGGGTGATATGTCATGAATGCCTTGCCAGTATTGGCACTTTCTCAGGGAAACAAAATTAGGATGCTAGGAATTGCTCACTGCCAGGTGTGAAGTAGTGTAAACAGAGAAAATCATGTGATTTATCAGTGAAAATAAGGGAAAATGTTTAAGACTCTGACAACTGTTTGGCAATAACTTTATTGAAAGAAATAAAATGCCCTCCTCTCCAATAAAGGATACAACTTCAGCCTAATTCTACATGCCATAATTTTGGTATTGTCCTGATCTGAAATGATGCTTAAACTTTATTAGTATTTCTGTTCTGAAACAAAATACAGAAGGGGGCATGGGTTCAGCTTCTGCCAGAGGCAGATTGCTGTAAGACACTGAATTCGTGTATGTGTGTTGCAGCAGTTATAGCCTGGCAAGTCATTCCTAAGAAAATGCTGCATTCAGCAATGTACATCAAAATGAACAGGGGCAGAAAGCTGCATAATTTCTGTCTCTCTGAGGAAGGATGCAAGGAGAGATGATTTAAGGTGTGGAAACTGGAAAGAAAAAGTGGGTGAGAAGATGGAACTTCCTCTTTAATGTGCGATGAAGGGAGAGAAATTTGCTGACTTTTGTGCTTGTATTTTTTAGAGCAATGATTGGATGTCTTTGATCAGATTTAAAAGTATCTACTTGCTAATTGGTGGCAGTTAAGTACGCTTATCAAGTCAACACTGGATACAGCTACTGAATATCAAATCATGCAGCAAATAGCATGGGACAACTGTTACTGTAGTGTAAGATGGCTGAAGTAATCGTAACAATGGCTGATGATAGCTAACGAGACAACCCAATGCTGTAGCATGAGAACTGTGGGTAGATTTCTTTAATTTTCTAACAGGCATTTCTAATCAAAAGAAAAAAAAAGCCAAGTATGCTGTTTTGTTTGGAATAAGGTGACAGTTGACCAATATGTCAATATGCATCATATTGGCTAAATATATTTGGACAAAGCATGACATCAAATGTTTAAAAGGGAAAGAAGGATTTTTCTTAGTCACAATCAGGCTGTGACTGGCTAAAAGAATTGTCGGAGATCCCCACTGATTTCAGGTTTCAGTAGCCAAATAATATATTTGGAATAGACACAGGACTCATTTGCAAAGAACTGTGACTGGTAATGAAGGAGTATGCCATCATTACAATTAATATTCAAAAGATTTACAGGTAGGGAAGACCTCTGTTGCTTAATCTAGATCAGACAGCATGTCATACTCCAAACACTTGCATCAAGAAGGATAACGCTTCATGGTAAATAACAATCGCATACAACAGAAGTAGAAATAGGTTTAATAGGGCCGGCAGCTACAGGACATCCTGCATCCTCCACTCTGAATATGCAGGGGAGAGGCGGCCAGCCGAGGAAGCAGCAATTGCATGGCTCTGGTTGCTCAGCAACAATTCCAGCTTTCTGACCTGTGTATTTGCCCAGGCGGTAGCAGTGGTGCTGTTTCCAGAAAGGTTTCATTTATCGCCAAGGAGTAGGTTCCTCTCTGGCGCAGTTGGAAGTGTGCCATGTAGGCATAGGCTGCCGGCATGCACCCCTGAAAGCTGGATACAGAATAACTTAATAACTTTGCATTTTTGCCACTTTGATGGAGTTGAATGGTTTTGGCATTTGTTTATATAATATTGAAATCTGAAATCTAGACTCACTGTAATGCCAACCGTAAAGGGGAACATCTGGTTCTTGGCAAATATAATTCTGTTTCTGTTCTTAAGTTTCTGAGTAGAGGTTTGAAATACCTGAAGGGTGTTGGTGTGAGGACCTAGGGTTGAACAGCGGGGCGGGGGACGGTGTGTTCTGACTCTGTGCAGTCGGACTGCTGATGCTGAAAGGCTGCAGCTGGTCCAGTTCAAGTGGACAACAAAAATGGGCACGATAACATCAACAGTTCTGGGAAATAAAAGCATGGTTCACATCCTGTTGTGTTTCTGGGATACCCAGTGGATTGTAGGGTATTATGAGTAGTGGATTAAAAGTGAACAAAAAGGCTAAATGCTGAGAATGGCACTCGGCATTGCTTATGTCTTCTAGGGTAAAGAAGGGCAGGCTGAGTTCCAGAAGAGTTCTTGAGGGCTCTATCAGGACAAAAAACCCCCTCTTCATGTCCTCAATATTCTGAGTACAGATTTGCCCTCAAGTATTTACTCTATTTGTATGCAAATCAGTTGTCAGTTGGAGCTGCCTTTCCTGCTTGGCTGAAGAAACAGAAGCGAGGTGCCCTCTGTGAAGATGTCGGAGGCGTTCAGGACTCTCAGAAAAGCTGAAGACATTGCTGAAGTATCATGATGAAAAATAATATATCAGTACATAGTATAAAGAATATTAGAAACTTCAGGTTCCTGAAGTAATAAATCCTTCATGATAGTGAGTTGCGTCTTCTAATCTGTATACTGCAACAGTTTTTCTCTTGTCTTTCTCTCATACTGTTCTTGTGCCTTGCACCCATGAACCCGATGGACTTGTTACGGTAGGTTGAAGAATGGTCTAAATTGCAGTTTTTAGAGTAACTTAAATGATTTTACTTTTATTAGCAGAACACAGGAGAAGATGGTATTTTATGACTGAAATATGTGACTTGAGTCTCTGCATGTTGGATAATAGTTTATAAAAAAATATATATGTACTGAGTTTTTCCATAGCACAGATGAACACAGCAAATTTAAAGAACCATCAGATTTTTACTACAGAAAATAAGTGCTTTATTTAACAGATAATAGTGGGTGGAGTATGCATGCTACAACTGTTAAGGGATTATGAGAGCATAACTTGGATGTGCGATCAGGTGCCGGAAGTTAGAGGCAGTAGGATGTAGTTTCTATTTCATCACCACTTGATACCTAAAAATTTATATACAAAACCCATTTTAAACCTCCAGCATGGGGAAAATAACATAAATTCTGCCTTTTATGAACTTCTGGGACATTTTAAGACAGGAAAATATGGAAGTCAGGATTTCTCATGTGTATTTCTGAAGATCACTAGTTTGAAAAGGAAATAAAAACTCACCTTCTTCACGCTTTGAATTGTTTTCTGTTTTCAAAGTTTTTGACCCCTTCAAGAAAAATGCTTATTATATGCGGTGAATTGTTTATTAATATAAATTAGGTCAAGAAGCACAGAACTCCTCTGTTTTAAATCATTGCATTTACTCTTATTTTCATTTTCTATAAATTTAGTGTTGTACAAAGGATGTATAAGCAAGAAGTTCATATCCACAGGGATTTATGAGCAGGATTTGTAGCTGATGGCATACATTGACTAGTGGTGAAAGATTTTTTTTTTTGAGGGGGGGGGGGGGGGGGGGGGGNTTCCCAGTGTGGTCAGGTAGAGCAGTGATGGGTCCCAGCTGAGCACCCTCTTGGGCTGGCCTGTTTCTGCCCCCTGTGCAGCATGTGGTGATGATAAAGATGAGGCTGATGATGACTTTCTACCCTGTTTTTCCTTGGGACTCTCTGAACTCCCTGTTGGTTGTTACTGCTGATTGGAGTATGCTAATGTTGCACATTGGTTGTTAAATCTCTGTGCACATATATTATCCAGTAATGTTTATCAAGCATCTCTATGACTATTTTCTACTTTGTTATGCATTGGGTTTGGTTTTCTGTAATGTAAACTAAAATTTTCAAAGACAAAAGGCAAAGAAAGGAGAAAGTGAGGAAGGGTGATGCTTATGCTAGTGGGAGTGGCTTCCTGTGAGAAGCACCTTAACAGCACTGTTGGGCTTTGCAGGTACAAGGCCCATGGCAGTAACAGCACAAGAGCAGCAAAGGAAAAAAAAAAAACCTGCTACAGAGGCTCTGGAAAACACCCCCCTGACAGTTTGGGTGCAAGGTTACAAAGCTGCAAGCAGTAGGCCTTTAGCATTAGTCAGGTGAAAGCACCTACAGGCACCATGCAGCAAGATGTTTTTAGTTTTGTTGAAATTTAAAAGCTGAAGTTTAAATCTACTGAAACACATCAAGGGATTTTTACAGCCTCAAGAAAAAGGTGAGCTTTGCTTTACATGTGGTGGGGTTATTGTATCTCCCTCCCAGATGATACTGACTAGCCTCTGGGCAATTACTTAACTGTGGTGAAGAGGGAATTCCTGGTAAAAGCTGAGAAGCTGGGGTTTCGTGTGTGTTGGTTCAGCTGCATGCAGACAACACCGTAACTTCAGGGAAGATCTTTTGGAATCTTATTTTGTTTTCTAAGGAGCACTGTTACAAGAGTATTCAATTAAGAGGGTCCTTATAAAGTTTGAGGAAAATGTAAATAATGGGGGCTGGATGTTAACTTCCCCCTGCCCTGGCCCCAAATTGCTGCATAGCAGTCATCGGATCATACTCAGAAAAAGGCACTGGAAGTGCTAAGTAAAAGAGGAATCTTAATACAATGGTATGTTAGGGAACAGCACTGTAAAGGTGCAGTAAAAGTAGTAATCTAAAACTTTGGTTAATCAATAAATAAACCTCCAAAAGCTTAGAGCAAGAAATGCCTTGTTAGAAGATGACTGGTTTCAGAAAGAACCGAAGACAAAAATTTTACCAAGCAGAGAGGGGAAAAAATTAATTACACTGCAGAAAAGAACTACAAATCTGTGGCCTGTGATCATTAACTTTTTATTTCTCCAGAGAAAGAGAAAAGGTATGAAAGGAGACGCTACTGTGTTGGCTGGTTGGTAAGCATTATGTTTTTCATGCCATGGCAAGTTTTAGTAGTAGCAGCTAAGAGGGTGTTTTTTGTTATTAGTCAGAGAACTGGGTAGCTTAGATTAAATATACTTAGTTGTTGCTGTTCTGTTTCATTGAATTGTTATCAAACTTAAATTGTATGGAAATGAATAGGTAAAAGTTGCATTAAATGGAATCTTGTTTGGTGGTAAATAACTCCAAATGTATAGACTGAAAAATGAGTAAGACTTTCTTAAAGTCTACTTGGAAGTAAATGTTAATTAAGAAGGTCATAACCTTATTAAATAGAAAAACCACCGTCCCCCCATCACTTTCTACATTTTGAAATGTATGTGTTGAAGGAGTTAATTTCCTTTAATTGTACATGCATTAGTAAATTGTGGGGAGGGAGAGGAAACAAGGAAGACATTTTACTTGCAATGTTTTCAAACTAAAGACTTCTTATATGAGCTAGTAATACAGCTGAACAAATAGCTCTTTCTGAGTTACTGTGGAAGAAGTGCCATGAAACGTCTATTTTTAGCTAACGCATATAGCTATTTTCAAAGATGGGCTGGTAGGCCCATCTCAAACTAAGATTAGTAGGAATGATCCACAGGGCAGCTGGAGGTTTAAATAACTTCCGAGTGACTGGAAAGAAAATGCCAAGCTCAGCATAGCTACTGGACTGTTTTAATGAATGTGTTGCTTATAATGGAGTGATAGAGTACAATGGAAATACCTTCTTGAAATCTGTAATGGTATAGATATGTTGTCCACAGGTTATTTGCATCCTGATGCTATATGGTCCAACTTTAGGGTTTGAGGTTTATGGTTGGACTTGTTGATCTTAAAGGTCTTTTCCAACCTAAATGATTCTGTGAATCTTTAACTTACCCAATATGAGTACAGCATGTCTTAGCTGCATAGCTAGCATCTGTATCTGCAGCATAATGTGATTTTCTTGTGACCCATAGGTCAGATGAGTTACTCTTGTGAGCTCAGTGCAGCTGTGAGTGGAGTTTTAAAAAGCTTTAGAGCAATTTAGTTCAGCTGTGTCTGAACAACTGTAATAGTGGTTGATTGCAGTACAAAAGTGCTGCTAAATGTGTAGTGAAAAAGTGTCAATTCAGCA
The DNA here is from genome assembly GCA_013389945.1 of Fregata magnificens. NCBI lineage: Eukaryota > Metazoa > Chordata > Aves > Suliformes > Fregatidae > Fregata > Fregata magnificens. Next base: position 45,223 of record WAAD01017106.1, read on the forward strand.
CAAGTAATCAAAAACTTCAAAATGTTAATATTACTTATTAAAAGAGACATAAAAATTCTATCACTGGAACTATTTTACTTCTGTGTGGATCCAGCTACGCTTCTGGTGCTGAAACTAAGCTTAAGATAGATTTGGGCCATGGAGCGCATTGCAGGGCCCAAATCAAATGGTCTTGCCTGATTGCCATTGATAGCAAGACAAAAATGTGAGGTTTTTAATTGACAAACCTTTGTTATTAATACTAAGCTACCCAGAAACATCCCAGGTTAGTACAATCAAGCTTTTATTTATTGATTTACTTATTATCTTATGTGGTTTGCATATTAGCAAAACACCAGGTGTGAATCTTTAAGGCTTATGCTGCTGAATCCCCTTCCAGGTAAAGCAAATAAAGAGCAGTAGAACAGAAAATATGAACAGCTACATCACTGTCTTCACTTAAAAGGGTAACAAAGCAGCTTGTAGAAAGCAGTTAATACCTGTAAAAGTACTACCTCAAAAGGAGATAAATGACACAAATAGTTTTCCCAGCTTGCCATGCTGATCTGGCAAATTTATGTCAATTATGTCTTGATAGGCTGCATCAGTAGAGGAAGCTATCATCCTCGCAAATTTAAAGGCAACAATCTGGAAGTTAAGTCTGTCTATTATGGGTATATTGCTAATCTGTACAAATACATTTTTTGATCTTTATAGTGATAACTTCAGCAAAAGCAACAAGAGCAAGTGTAAGGTCCTGCACCTGGGGAGGAACAACCCCATGCACCAGTACAGGTTGGGGGTTGACCTGCTGGAAAGTAGCTCTGCTGAGAAGGACCTGGGAGTGCTGCTGGACAGCAGGCTGATCATGAGCCAGCACTGTGCCCTTGTGGCCAAGAAGGCCAACGGGATCCTGGCGTGCATAAAAAGGAGTGTGGCCAGCAGGTCGAGGGAGGTTATCCTCCCCCTCTACTCGGCCCTGGTGAGGCCACACCTGGAGTTCTCTGTCCAGTTCTGGGCTCCCCAGTTCAAGAAGGACAGGGAACTGCTGGAGCATAATTCAGCATGCTCAAGAGCTACAAAGGGTGGCTAATGTTGTTTAGATTGTAAGATGTTTAAAAAGTTGGGGAGTAGAGACATGATCCAAAACAAAGCTATAACAGTTATTCAGCTCTTGCCTGTAAAGATGACACAGTATTTCTGTGCACAGCTCTGATAGCCCTTGAAAACAGAAAAGCAAAAGCAATGTTTCTGTAAGGCACACTGGCATGGCCTGTTTACAGCCTACTAGAAAGTCTAACTTCCAAACATGAAGCAGACAGAATAGAAACACTGCTTGGTACACGGATAATTAGCAATTCTTTGCAATAAAAATCATAGTTAGTTATGCTCTTTTCTTGAAGATAAATGCTTAATTTACTATACTGAAATTCTGCAGATGGCAGAAAGGAAATGTTTCCTGGCTTTCTAGAAAGAAAATATACAGCAACATCATCTATTAGCATTGAATTGTTGACCCCACGTGGCATAAGACAAAGCAATCTTTGGAAATACAGTATTGCAACTTCTGCTGTTGTGCTGATTAAGAAGTCAAAGTTTTAGCTCTAGGATGGATAAGAGTGTACTTATAACCTTTATGATGATACACTAACTTGTCTGCAGGATAACGTGCATGTCACAGTGAGATGGTCAATTCTTATAGAGAAATGGTGATGAACAGCACATCTAAAGGAGGTTCCTGCAGAAAGAAAGTATGCTTAGACTGCGTTAGGAATAGAGACGTATATTTCAGGTGCTGTATAATGTAGCAATCACTCTGATACAATAATTCTCAATGTAAATTTTGCCATCACGGACCAACTTGTATAGTACTTACCACTGTATAGATTACAGATAGGTTCATGCAGTGTTCATTTTTTCTTATTGCTGATGTCTTATCACAGTAGTTGAAATAAACCTAACTTTCATCCCTTCCTTGAGCAGGAGTCCATAAGGATTGTAAAGTAGTTAATAACTCTAAAGGTTGATGTAAAGATTAAGGTAACTGTACTGAGACCACTTGATGAACACGAATATTCAGTGTTTGGGTTTCAACGCTATCATTCCTGCTTAGACAGTTTGGATAATCGTAACACCACACATTAATCCTACATCCATGCTTGTGAACATGGAACAAGGAGGATGTTTAAAACCAATTAAAAATATTTTCTTAAATTCCTCCTGACTTGGAAATATTTGTCTTGACTTTTGGAGGCTTTGCTGTCTTAATAGTGAAATTATATTTTCAATATAAAAATGAATGGATGTCTGTAATACAGAACATGTAGTCTGATGAGAGATGATATAATCACACTTAATGCTAGTGCATTTGTACTGAGCGAAGTGGACGGGTTGCTCCTTGCTCCATCAAGAGAGATAACCAAGCTGCAGGAAAGTATCTGCAAAAGTTCTATATCTAATGCAAATGGCCAAAGTCTGGGGACTCGAGTATGAAGTAAAAACACTCAAGATGCTATAAAATGTACATGTGAATATGCAGCCTTTTTACAGCTAGCTAATTACCAGAGATCAACTTATTAAAAGTAATCTTCTGATGGTTTTGAGATCAAATGTATGACTGTCTTTTCTTCATCTAGATGGGAAAAACCTTACAGAACAATTAAGACAGGAAACACATCCCCCACTCTCGCGATATTATCTATTCCAGGACTTGTGTCCTCTGTTGTGATTGCTGGCAAGCTTCTTACATCACTATTTCTTTGAAAAGTTTCTATCTCAGTTATTTCTGTCCTGTTGCAGAATTCGGATTTAGCAGCTTCTAGTAGCTACGTAGATAGCAAAAGGTAAGGCAGAACCAGGTACTTTGCTGTTTCAAGAACGAGACTTTTTTTTTTTTTTTTTTAAAATCTGGAGATGGTTACTAGTAAGATATCAATGTGACCCACTGAGGCAGTAAAATAACATGACTTGGAGTCCTGAATGGTTTGAACAAATTAGTTAGTTGCAGTTCTGGAAAGGTAGGTCAGAGCACAAGCCTAATTTGTTATAAAACCTCATATTTGATGGCAGACATCCTTTCAGTGTTGCTGTTTGGATCTGATGTTTTGGTAGTGCTAGTTACCCAGCTGTGTAGGCATGACTGCTTGTACTAAAAGTAGACATAATGTTAGGTGTCTTGTAGAACAGGCAAGTGAATCCCTTTCTTAGGGGTCAAAAGGAATGTCAACTGTATTTTTACTGTGAAGTATACGTAGTGATCTGGAGGCATGGTTAACTTGCTCAGTGTGAATTTAGGGCAGTAGGAAAACCCTTGAAGGTTGTGGTAGAATACCTGCAGTGCAGCATTTTAGTAGGCAGGTAGCTTGGATTACTTGCATCGAACTGCAAGAGTTGGGATTTTGATGAAACTCCAAAACAACACATAGGCAACTGGAGAGGCATTTAAGCTGTATTCTATTTTAGGTCTCAGAGGGATGTGACAGTTTTCAAGTCAATTTATGTTTTGACTAATATTTCTCTACTAATATGTAGTGATATATGGCCATAGGAGGCTTGATTGTTTCATTGTAAAGGAAGTGGTAATAACACTAAATCAAAGCAAGGTTTTACATGTAACTGGAGCTAAACAACAGCTTAAACTTCATGACCACTCTGAGTAAGCGTTGGGTTAATATGCAGTCTGACCTGGGAGGTATTCTGTTTTGACAGTGTGGAAAGAAAAAAGACATTTAGCCTGCCCTGCTGACCGCTGAGACAAGGGTTCTAAGCTGGACTGTGCATTCACCTAAGAAGAACATCACACCAGTGAAATCTCTTAAGAACTGGTCCTTGAATTTTTGAGGTATAAATTAGCACCAATTAATGACAAAATACGGAGTTGGATGAGTGTGAATCTTTTGAGTTTAGAGTTCACTTTTAAAATGCATGACTTAATACTAAAGCAGTTCTGATTTAATCATAAAGATGCTGAATTCAAAAATATGCTGCCAAGTTAATGAATAAGAACACCCTACCTTAGCTTCCTGGTGGGGTGTGCAAGGGAGAGAACCAACTTTATTTCTAAGGTTAAATGAGCAAAAAGTTTAGTCCATGAACTGTTGTTACAGCGATGCTTTGTTTGCCATGCAGCAGCTTGAAAAGATAATCTTCTAACTGTTTAATGCTAGACAACAGCTACTGAATACCATCATTTGCACTTTCATTGCAGATGGTATCACAGTGTTGTCTCTGTATAGGAACCTCTGAGCTACTTTGCTGTAGGAATGGCTGGTGTGTGTGTGTGTGTGTATACACATATACGTATCAAATGTCTGTTAGAGATTTTTCTAACTACAACCAAAGACTTGCTGAATCCCCTTTTTTGACATAGACTGCCAAGAACTTTTGCAGTAACAGAGAAAAATGGGGGCAAACTAGTAGGTGCTATAAGAAAGAAAAAGTAGATGCCACTGCATTTATACTTGAAATGTAATCTATGGTAGTTTGAAAAATCCTCAAGACTGAATTGTTAATTGGTAAACATTGCTTCCAAGGGAAGTAGTCCTCAAGAACTCTTCTAAAAAGAGAATTCTAAGTCTTGGATCCTCTTCCATAAGAAACCTTGGATTTGACTGCCTGTTTTACGCTGGAGGCCTGTATTTCTGCTTCAGAAATGTGGGAATGAGGACCTCAGATGTTTTTCCTTTGAGGGAGTGGTATGAGGAAGAAGAGGGGTGGAAACACGTTCTCATGAAATGCTAACCAACTACCAAACCTTTATGTGATAAACTGAGCCAGCTATGCAAATGTGAAGAATAGGTGCAAAATTTGGGGTGGGTTCCAGACTTCTGTTGAATGTATGCTTAACTGCTACTCGCAAAGAAGAGAAATCCAGACAAGCTAGGGAGGCTGTAGAGCTTCAGGATGAAGGTTTGCATTGAGACTGATTCTGTTTCATGCTTTATTGAAACCAGAGGATGGTCTGCATCTTGCGCTTTCCTTGTCCCAGGCCTAATAGTTGTGTGATGATGGAGTAAACATGTTAAGTGAGCCAGATAAGAAGATGAAGAAGAATCCTGCCTTTTTTGCTAGTTATTACTTAAAAAGTGAAAAGTTGTCTGCCTTAATTCTTAGTGGACAGTTTGGGGCCTGGTTTTCGGTTCATGTGATGTCATGTATCTCTAATTGAGCCCTTCTCCAGGATCATCACTAATTTCTCTGTTAGCCAGTTGTTTACAAAGGTAGAAATAGACTTCATGGTAGTAATGATCAGCTCAGAGACCATCAGTTTAGATGTGAAATCGGGATTAGGGTTGTTCTTTTTCCATTTGCCTACACTGCATTTTCGTCTGCCACTCTAACACATATTTGCTCAGTCTTGGAAGGTTCTGTAATTCTTTGTGGTTGTCCTTACTACCTTGAATAACAGTTTTGTCTGCAGACTTTGTCATTCTCACAGCTTTTCCCTTTTCTACCTGACTCTGTGCAGATGCCTGCAGAGCTCCACTGTTGACCAGTTGCTGTAACAACTATTAATTTTATTCTTATCCTCTCCTTCCCAACATTTAATCAAGTTCTTTATCTTTGAAGGGTCATTTCCCTTATGCTTCTCCTAAAAGCATTTGACAGTGGATCTTTCTGAAAGCTTTTTGCAAATCCAGGTCATGTAGATCAATTTTCTTTACGCTAATGCTTATTAACCCCTTTGGTGAACCTCTGCAGTTCATGATGAGTGTTTCTCCCTTTCACAAAAACCTTGTTGACTTTTCCTTGGGAAATTAAATTGTTTGAGCTGCTCCTTAATTCTGTTCTTTATTACAATGCCTGTTATTTTACCTAGTCAGGCTCCCTCATCAGTTGCTTCTTGTTCAGCTAGCCCTGAAAGTGTGCATTTTATAAGCCGGTGACCAGTCCTCTGATACTGATGCAGAGTACATGTCACATTAAGCAGTTTTGCTCTTTTGTCTTTGAGTTCCTCTAGAATTTTTGGGTGACTACCCATTTGATGCATTACTTTCCATTGATTTAAAAAAAAAAAAAAATTTTGTCAGCTTATAAACTCATCTTCTGAGCCTTAATGTGTTGCTGTTTAAGTGGGAGGTTCCTATGAAGGAAACATTGAACTCTTTTCCATCAAAAACGTATACAAATTTAGTAATCTTCTACTGTATTCTTGCAATATTATGACTTTTTTAAGACATTCTGAGAAGTTTCCTACTTGTGTAATGCCCTGTGGAAGGGACCTCATTATCAGCACTTTGTATCTATTATTAGCTGTTATTCAAACTGCTTTGCCTTGCCTTGTTGCATCTTTATCTAAGCTGTTGGGGTTTAATTCGTCTGGATTTTTTCTGTATCATTGTTATCCATCTTTTTGGAGGATGCCTTCTTGCTTTTACTCTACTGTTTAGCTATGCTGGCTGGATTATGTTTTTTTCTCAAGTCTTTCTTGGTAGAAGCTGTCCAGTTGCTCTGCATTTCCATTATGGTGTTGATAAATAGTTTGCATGTTGTCTGCAAGGATTCTGTTCTTTTGACTGCTTCTTTTTACCTTATTTTTAGTGGTTCCTCATTTTGCTGTCACATTTAACTGCATGACTTTTTTAAACTTTTGTTAGTGCTGTGAGGTTGTTTAATTTTGTATTTTATTCTCTCTAACACTAACGTTTTGAACCTGATACTGTGCTCTTTTAGGGACTGAGGTAGGAGTCACTTGCCCTCTTGTATGCCCTCTTCCTGTATAGTAAATACCTTGACGTATGGCACAAGATGCCAGTGATACCTTCCTTATGCTGAGTTTCTAGTCCTATTGTTACAGCAATGTCTTTGTTCAAAGATAGCATCCCAGTTGCCCCAACTTTGTTTCTGGGACTTCTCCTGCTTAGGTAGAAGCAGTATGCACTTGTTTTGGTTTTCTGTTCCGTTCCACCTTGTTCAAAGGGACCGTATCTGTTCCAGCCTTTTGCTGTGGTTTGCAGTGTGGCAGGTGGCAGCCTCTGCTCTATCATGTTAGTGCTCCCTGTACTTCATACAAGTGGATATGTATTTTGAGACCACGTGATCTTTAAGGCCTGAAAGCTTTTCCTCAGGCTAGGTTTAAAAACATCCCTCTGATCTTTTTTAAGAGTAAAAGCCACAAAGTGTACCTAACTTGTTTCTTCCAAAACCATTCCCTTCATTTCAGGAGTGTCCCCAGCTTCCAGTGAATCTGGACCTTGTTTCCCTCCTGGTCTTCAATTGCACGTCGAATTTATCATACTCTTTAGTCTGCATTGCGAGGTATATTGGGAACATTTGAGCAGTGTTGGGGATGCTTAAGAAACCTGAGGTAGTGTATTTTTGCCTTTGATCCTTACTCTGACTGAAGCTGATGGGCACAATGGCCACATAATTGGTACTGGAAAAGGGCAGAGAAGGTGTGAGATTCTGTAGTTCCTTAAAATGGAAAATGTATTACTTGCATGGTTACTTGAACTGAAACTGTCTGTCCTCACAATAATGTTTCTTCATTTGGCAAGGCCCACACATCCTGTCTGTCTTGGTAAATGGAAGGCTGATTGTGTATCTGTCTACTTAATATATTCAGTGTTTTATCTTTAAATTTTATTTTCCTAGCAGTGGATTTCCCTAGCAGAGCCTGGGGAACAAATGTCTTGCCTAAAGCAGAACAGGGAATTACACTAGGACTTCCTCCATGGTAGGTTAATTCTTTAAGCAGTACTGTCTTTCACCATAAAAGGCTTGTTGGGGCAGCAAGATGATGTTATTATAGGTTAAAATCTTAGTCATATCTGTTACCTCATCAAACAAGTAAGATGAAGAGAAGTTGTATTTTTCAGCTATGATAGCTTTTTTTATTTACTTGTTCGAGCTGAAGACAGACATTAGGTGGCTGACAAATTGTACACTCATTAGGTCTTTAAGACAAAAATCATTTTTTTGGAATGCAAGCAACCCAAATGCAGTTGTATGAGAGAGAATGCAGCAGAATAGGATATGCTTTTCTTTAAGTTCCTGCACTTCAGTGTAGATTTTAATCTGTGATTTGTAAGTGATCATCTCTATAAAGGACAATTTCAGTTGCCAAATTTTATATAGACTGTATTTTGTGGTCTTGTGAAAAACAGCATAAAAGTAATGTACACTTTCAGCTTTTAACCGCTAGATGGTAGCTCACTGCTATCTGTCATTACCCGTAGTAAAAGAAACCGCGTTGCGGAAGCTGTGCAGTGTAACACTATCAAAATTTTTTTGATGTTGTGAAATGAACTTTCATAATTCCTAAACTAATGTAACTTAATATTTTCATCTAAAGAGTTTTTCTCTAATGCAATTGACTGTGTGCTTCATGGTTTTACTGACCTCCATAGTGGTGATTTACCTCAAATCTGACTTAATGTTTCGTAGGGTGCTGAACATAGTCAAGGCTATCCAGAGACACATGACAGACTAAAATTATTCTGAGAATACTGGGTTATAATACAAGATTGCATATCCTCCTTAATGTATATATTACATTATTAAAAATAATGCAATTTCACCATGGATCTTATGCTCCTGAAGCATCTGGGGAGGAAATCTATTCTTCAAATCACAGCTCTGACTGTGGATCACCAAGAAAACAAAGGGTAAAAGAGCAGGGTTTTTTTAAGTTGATTAAAAACTGCAAGAAAATTTTTTTTTCAAATGATAAAAATGTTTTTGTAAGTGTTAAATCTGGTACTGTGAAAAAAACAAGAGGTTCTTGTTGAGTTATTGATTACATGACTATGCCTCAGCAAGAACTATTCTGTTCAAAAATCTTTAAAATGAACCTGGTTTATTGGGCCCATTTACATAGCCATGATACACTATTCAAACTAATGCTCTTGTGGATGCAAAGCAAATTCCTAAAGCAATATTTTTATAGCAATTTCAGCAGTTATCAGCTATACCAAACTTGAGGCTGGGCATTATTTGTTTTTGTGGCTTGTAAGGCAAAGAAGTGGTACAGGTGATGAGAGTCTCGCATATGGTTGCAGAGCAAAAGGTTGCTGCTTAGCCTTCTGAGTTGTTGGTTGTATTAGTGGTGTGCTAAATTGGCTCTACTGGAAGTCTGGCTTTTGACATGAGGACAATAGTGACCTGACAATGGCAGTTAAGTACTGTCTCAACCACTTCACTATTTTCAGTTTTCCTTTTTAACACATAATGAGGTGGAAGGTCACAGGAAGTTGCTTTCCATAGACGTCAAAAATCTCCAGGAGTCTAACCAAGATCAGCGTATTATCTAGTACTGTAAATGCTGTCTACTTAAAAGGTCCTGAGTGAGAGCTGACTTAGAAAACCTCTTTGCAGCTGTAATATATCCTATGTAAGTTAATGAGTTGCGATTATTTTATATTAACACATATATGGGTCTGCTCCATGGGTTAGATTATTCCTTGTCATGATTGCCAGTCATTGTAATTTTGCCAGCCTTTTAATTAAAGTAAAAACGCTGCATTCTGAGTTACTTAAGTGACTATTTCTTTTTGCAGATGATAAATGAGCTGACAGAGATGCTCTGCTGGGCTTGCCACTCACAAACAAGAAAGAGTTAGTTGAAGATGTGGAGGTCGAGGGAAGTCTTGACCACAGTGATCATGAGGTTGTAGAGCTTAAAACCGTGAGAGGAGGGAGCAAGACAGTGAGTAGGTTCACAACATTAGACCTCAGGACAGCAGATTTTTGACTTCTTCAGGGATCTGGTTGGCAGGATCTGGCAGGATCCCGTGAAGGACTGCCCTAGAGGGAAACAGGACCAAGGAAAACTGGTTGATCTGCAACATCGTCATCCTTGGAATGCAAGGACAGGTCATTCAATGTGTAGAAGGAAGGAAGAGCAGGCGGTGTAGAAGGAAGGAAGAGCAGGCGGTGTAGAAGGAAGGAAGAGCAGGCGGTGTAGAAGGAAGGAAGAGCAGGCGGTGTAGAAGGAAGGAAGAGCAGGCGGTGTAGGTGGTCAGCATGGATGAACATGGAGACCCTGTCTGAGCTCAACCATGCACACAGCTTCCATACAAGGTAGAATCAGGGATGGGCCACCCAGGAGGAATATAGAGACAATGGCTGAGTGTGCAGAGATAGAGTTAGGAAAGCTACAGCTTGGCTGGAGTTCAAACTTGTGAGGAGGGTGAAGGGAAATGAGGATGGCTTTTCTGAGTGCATTGGCAGCAAAAGAAAATGTGGGCCCGCTGCTCAGTGGGACAGAGGACTAAGCAACAATGAACATGGGAAAGGCTGAAGTATTCTGTGCCTTCTTTACTTCAGTTTTCACTAGTTGGGTTTGTCCTCTGACTTTCTAGGTCTTTGAGCCATCTTGCAGAGTGTATGGAAAGGATTACCCATGGTAGCCAAAGATAGCATTAGGGTGGAGACCAATGTCATTTTGAGGCCTCTCATCTTTGAAAGGCCATGATGGTCTGGGGAGGTTCCTGGTGACTGGAAAAAGACAAATATCATACCCATCTTCAGAAAGGAGAACAGGGAAGATCTGCAGAACTACAGACCAGTCAGTTGCACCTCAGTTCCTGGTAAGACTGTGGGACAAACTGTTCTGGAAGCCATTTCATGGCACATGAAGGACCAAGAAGATGATTGTGAACAGCCAGCGTAGATTTACCAGTGTCAAATCCTGCATGACTGACCTGATTGCCTTCTATGATGAGATGGCTGGCTATGTGGTCAAAGGGAAAGCAGTGGTGGTGTTCTTTATCTTGACTTTAGCAAGGTGTCCCATAAAATCCTTAAGAGTCAAACTGGTGATATACGGACTGAATAATTGTCTGATAATTTGGGTGCAAAATTGGCTGTATAAGTGGGCTCCCAGTGGTACCAAGTCCAGCTGGTGTCCCTCAGGAATTGATACCGAGGCTAATACTCTTTAGTGTCTTTACAAATGACCTGAATGATGGGACAGAGTGCTATCTCTGCAAGTCTGTTGATGAAAACAAACCGGGGGGAGAGGGTGATATGTGGAGGGCAGGGCTGCTATTCAGACAGACCTGGACAGGCTTGAGAAATGGGCTGGCAGGAACATAAAATAAAGCAAATGATAAGTCCTACAATAAGATGGAATAACCTTGTATGACAGTACAGGCCAGCAGCCAGCTTGCTAGATAGCGGGTTTACAGAGAAGGACTGAAGGGTTCTGTTCCACACCAAGTTGAACGTGAACCAATAATGCACCTTGCAGCAAAGAATGCTGACCACATGCAGGGCTGAAATAGCCAGCAGGTTGACAGAACAAGTTCAGTAGTGGGTCACCAAGATGGTCAGGAGGCCAAAGTGCATGATGTATGAGAAAATACTTAGAGAACTGTGTGTGTTGAGGTCTATGAAGAAAAGGCTAAGGGAAGATCTTCTTGCAGCCTACAATTGTCTAATGGGAGGGGAGGGAGGACAGAGCTGGACTTTCATGAAGGTGCATGGTAATAAAAGCCAATATACACAAGTTGGAACATCGGAGACTCCAGTTAGACAGGAGCAATCTTTATGTTGGGTGGTCAAACACTGTTATAGTGCTCAAAGAGGTTGTGGAATCTCCATCCTTTGAGATATTCAGAACTAAATTGTGCACATTGCTGAGCAACCCCCTCTAATTGGACTTGCTTTGAGCAGAAGACTAGATGACTTCCAGAGATCTCTTTAAACCTACGTGATTTTGTGGATCTGTGAGTTAGTTGCTATGACCTTACATCACTTTATGAAAAAGCTCCATGATTCGTAGGTGTTCTTTGAGAGATTTGGTCAAGGTTTTTTGTGAGGTTTTTTTTTCCTTTCTTTCTTTTTTAAAAAAGAGCTTTTCTTGTTTTGCATTGTAAAGTCAAGCCCGTTGGACTGAGTTTTTACATTAGAAATCACATACATCCTTCAAAGAAGAGAATAATTCTTCAGTGTTCTGAAATATATCCAGGAATTAGGTCAGTATGTGATACTTAATAGCATGTTTAATTTTGAGAGAAGGCTGTAAAGGGTTCAGAGAAAGCTATGAATGTTTACTTTTACACTAAATGCAAGTTTTTTCAGTCTTTCTCTTTCAAACATGTACATAATCAGGTTTGACTATAGTAGGTGGGGAAAATTATACAGAAAAATCAGATAATGTGGGGAAAATGGTTTTTACTCATGCAATTTTTATCAACACTGCGGTTATCAAGTGATTTTAGACATTCACATTGATATGAATGGAAGCAGAAATATTTAGGGGTATTCTAAGCCTGAAATAGCTGTAAAAAATTTCTTGTTTTTCTTGTTCCTAATATTGGATCATTGGTTTGTTTTTCTTGGTGTTTTCAAGAGGACATCAGATTAGATTGTCACTGAAATGGAAAAAATTAAGGCTATTTTAGGAAGAAAAAACTTAACATTCCTTGCTGAAGAAAAATTGCTGTATTAAGCAACCATTGTACAACTGAAAAATAACTGAGGCTGAATGTGCTTGTATACAAATATGAATAGAAAACTCGGTAATTTAGTAGTCTGTAGGTAAAAGCTATTTGAAAGCTTCTTGACTGTTGTTGCTATATATAAACAATCATCTGTGACAAGGAAACAAAGGTGTCTGTTGACATGAGGATTACTTAAGAAGGCTAAACACAAATCAGATAAGCAGTTATAAAATTGACTTTTGCAAATGGTTATGTTGCCCTTGAGCATGATGAATCATATCGAGCAGTGTTTGTATATAAACAATATCACCTTAACAACACTGTGGTTGGTAGCAGTAATTTTCAGCTCCTAATCTACAGGCAGTAAATTCTGATGGTTATTAGAGACATCTAGTTTCTAAAGTAGTCCAATTTAGTTTTCAAGTAATTTAAATGCACATTAGAACTGAATTTTAAAAAAAGATACAGAGCTAACATTAATTGTTGCTGGCTTTTTAGGTCCTTACTGTATTTTCTAGGGTTTTTTTGGTGTTCTTACAGATAAGGAATGAAACAAATATGAACAAAAGCTTGGGGGGAGAGTTCAAAATGATGAATCAAGAAGCTTGCTCTATGGTTTAAGGCTTATTGCTGAAAAACAGTACTTGATGCTTATATCAAATAGTACAATGTTTAGAGGTGGAAGAAAGCAACTTTGGAAGCAGAGCATTGACAGAGTTATAAAGGTAAGGAAAACTGAACTCTGGACTAGGTCCAGCCTAGTAACTGTATAGTTTGCATAAAGGTGTAAATTGAGGGGGGTAGAGGGGAAGAAAAATGTTTGGTTTTGAAATGGTGTAAGTGGATGATGTTGGTTTCACAAAATATTCTAATTACATGAAAATGGATGAACTATGCCTTTTAAAGCAAAACATAGTATTTGGGATAGGTATTTGTCATAAGAGGTAGGGTTTTTTGTGTAACCAGTCCTGTAAGTTAATTGGTAGGGTATCAATAAAGGCTTAGTTGCACAATTTGTTTTGAAAGGTAAATTTGCACTGGGAGATATGTATGCATTTGGCTACTGGTACTTGTATCTTGTCCAGATTGTTGCAGTGGTCTGGTAATGGTATAATTTCACGGATGTTATACCGATACAATAAAGAGCTTGATGCTAGATTTGGCAACAAAACCGGGGTGGGCTCTGCCACCATGGAAAACTGAAGTTTAACTTCACTCTTCCCATACATGTGAAATGGGAACAGAATTTTGAAGGTACTACATAGTATTGAGAAACAATAATAAAATATAGAAGTCATTAAGACCCTTAGACTAATTTTAAAAGCTGGTTATTTGAACAAACTGTTCCTGAGTTAATGCAATGTTATAACAAATGTTGGAAAGCTCTGATTGATGTCTGAGATTTAAGAGTCAGCTAAGGGGACTGCCCTAATTCTGTAGGGTGTGTGTCTTTCGGAGAGGAGTGAATAAAAATGTGTGTGTCTGTTGAAGACTCGGGGTGCTTGGGAAGTGTAAAATGGTTTGCAGTTTACTTTTACAGGGAAATCCATGAGCAATGCTTATGCAATATAAAACATTTAGCAAGTTAGAGGAGAGACAGAGGAATGCCATGTTGGTTAAATAAGTTTTGGATAAGACAGTAAATTAACAACAGAATGCTCTTACTTTTTGACTGTTTTGCTATTGAACTTCCCAGTAAAGTTCAAGTGTATTGTTCGTCCATAAGACTTTGATCTGAGCGTGTCTAAATTCAGTAATGGACACTACTCTGACAACCAAATGCACTATTTGCTGGATAAACTGTGTTCAGGAACAAGTTTTAACTTGTGCAGTTATGACTTGCATGCTAAATAACATTCATGCTAACTCCATTTAGAGTGTCTGCAGACGCATCAGCAACTGCACTCTGTAATGCAGAAGTTGGCAATAGTCAATATTTGGTTTCTGAGGCTGTTGTTTCAAAGAAAGGACCCCTGGCATCTCTGACTTCAGATCTTTTAGTACCTTCTGCTTAAATGTATATACCTATACACTCTTGTGGTAGTTAGAAAACACCTTTTTTTTAAAAAAAAATTTTGACTTAATCCCCATTTATTGCTTCAGATTGATGGTGTGATGGTTATGGGCTTAGGTGTATGTTAAAATGGATTTTGGAATCTTGCCTTTATTCTGCTTCAGGAGCAGATGTCTACTGAAATTAGTTTCCTGTGCTAAATTTTTGGTATTTATGTATTAGGAATTTTAAGGTTTTATGTAACATAAACCAAGTTACTTGTTATAACTAGACTAATCATCAAAGAAGGACTTTTCAGTTAATTAGTTTAGCTTTGGACTTGCATCTGTTGTGGGACTGTGTCATATGGCCTTTCTTACCTTTGTAACTAAGAGGGGGGAAAAGAAACCCCAAACTAAAGGTGGCTGTGCTGCTGTTCTTTAAATGAAGAACTGAGATAAAGCTGTACCACATAAAAACTTGGACAATCCTTCTAGATATCTAAGTGAGAAAGCATTTATCTCTTGCAAATACCATTCCATCTGGATTCTCCTACATCATGGGACATTGAGGAGGCTTTGTTGTATGACCTTGATTGGAATTGCTGCTGATACTTTTCAGGGTTTGCATGTAAGCATTACTGCATGTACCAGCAATTCCTCTTACCTACATAAATGATAGCTTATGTGTTTTAGCAACCCTTCCATCTTCAAATCTTACTCTTTCAGTGTTCTATTAAATTATTTGAATTGTGTAAACCTGCCTGTTTTTTGGTAATTTTTTGTAGAAATGCTGTTTAGGGATATGTACTTCTGTAGTGAATCCTCCAGGATGTAAAATATACAAAAACTCCTAGGCCATGACCACATTGCTGGTTTGAAGCAAGATATATGGGGGTAAAGTTAGCATCTTGAAGTCCAAAGACTGAATTTAGAGAACAGGTTCATGAATTCCTTCACTGAAGTTCTGGTTGATACAAAAGGGTTGAGGGCCTGACATGCACCCATATGCAAAAATCAGGAAGGAAACAAATCTGGAATAGAAATCTACTTGTTCCTCCATCAGCCTTTTGCTCATTTATGTCTGGCCCTTAAAGATGGGGGTGGGAGGGAAGAATGAGAGGTGGAAAGCTCAACATTTTCTTGCAAATCATTCTCTGAGATTCCTAATCCTAAATAAAGAATATCTTAAAAATTTATTCTTTAAATAGTATGCAAATGGAAAGTGATATTTTGACAGGTTTCCAGTCTAGCTTCTAAGTGTTTTTAAATATTTAAGTTAATGACTTCCGATTGAAAATACTGAAGTTAGGTTTCTTCTACTTTTTTGGGGACAACCTAATCCTAAAAGTGAGGCAGAAGTGTCTTCTGATGACTGCAACAACTGAGAAGTGAGAGTTTGTGATTGGACAACACTTCATTTGGATAGGAGAAGTAGTTCTTGGAAATGGCAGGTCATCAAAATATGGAAGCATGACAGGCAGGGTGTGTTCTTGAATTGCATTGTAGCTACTATCAGGAAAAACATGCATGCAACTTATATTAATTGGAGAGATATCCAGCAGAACAATCCAAATGCCTTCAGAAGTGACACATGATAAATGCAAGTTAATGTCTTAATCTTCATAAAACTATAGCTTTACTATCTAGTTAATAATTTCCTGTTTTCTCTAGGTAGTTCATTAAAAGAATTTAAGTTAACTAGACTCTTAAAGTTTTGTGACATATTAATGAATGCTCTTGTTACTGGACTTGGACATCAAATATTGCCTAATGCTATGTGAACAGCTATACACAATAGCTAGTATATTTGTTATAGGGCTTGAGAGACTGCAATTAAAGGCTTGGAAAGCATTAAAAGAACTGAAACAAACATCAGGGCATGATTGCCCAGTTTGAGAAGGTGCTTATGATTTCAGCCTACATAAACAGCAACTTCTAGAATAAGTGGAAGCTATGAACATATGGAGGGCCATTGGTATAGGTGGAGTTGGGAACTGATAACCAATGTAAGATGAATACCTTGTGCAGCAATATATCTGGAGTATATCTGCTGGAAACACAGCAGAGTACAAAAGTAGTCTGTAGTTTAAGTAAAACAAAGAGCTTTTTGCTGGATTAAATAGAAACTAACTAACTGGCAGAGTATTGGTTGTATTTTTCTATGTTAAAGATGCGTTATCAGTCATGTTCAAATCACTGAAACAACAGTTTTCAGGATTCTAGTGTTAATCATCTAGTGTGAAGCTGATTCAGCCCCAAATCGCTGCTTTTTGTATGTCTAACTAGGGGGAAAATTTGTACCCTGATTTGAGAACATGTAGGAAAGGCCAATCCTGTGATGACATTTTACGTTTGGGAAAGTGGAGACCATGTTAGGGAATGGCAGAGGTAAATTAACATAAAGTGCATGTACAAATTAATCTACTACTGCATTCTTCAGGCATATCTGTGTAAAGAACATGGTTTGTATGTTTGTCTTTTACATGGAAAAACATTTCCAGTGCATTCAGCATTTTAAAGGCATGCCAGTAATTATGAGTTTACCAAATATTTGAAAATTCCTTCAGGAAGTAGGAAAGATATTTACGTAAGGGTATAAAGTATATTATGCAAGTCCTACTGGCTCTGCAGAAGCTTGTGGATAAATCACTTGTGCATACGTTACAGAGTTACTAGGTTTTTCATAATCACTGGGGAAATAAAGACTGAATTTACCACCAATGACACATAATTCTAAATTTCTTTTGAAAATGAAATGATATTAAATCTTGTAATCCGCAAGCACGATAATACCAGTAACTACTCCAGAAGGCTACTTTGTCTATAATGTAATGAGGTGTATTACATATGGGAATTCAATTTAATTAGAAGAGTGGGCATACTCTTTGCAGAATGGTATAATAGCTATAGGTAGGCATATTTGTAAACACTTGTGTACCTTGAGGCTTGTTTTACTTCTCATTATATTAAAGAGATAATGTATGAAACCCTAGCTTCCTCCAGCAGCATCTGTCTTTATTAGAGAACACTTGCGATATCTTCTGTGAATAACAAAGATGGGTCAAAATCCTGTCTTGATGGTCATATGTGACTAGACTGAAAAGCTAGGATTAAGGACTTAGGGAGTTGAAGATACCTTGCAGAATGACAGAGCCATACATATAAAATACTTCCCCTCCGCTCCCCACAGGGCCTTTCAACAAATAAATAATATTGTACAAAAGACTGATGATAGAATTTTTGTGCTAAATCTGAAAACAGCACACAGGAAATCAACTGTAAAATCATAATGGGTCACTTCTAAAAATTTCATTTGAGTGCCTTAAAAACATAAACCACAAGTATGGAAGAATGTAATAGTCTTTACTTTTTAAAATAAATTTTAGAATTTTCTTTACTTTTGTCTTCAAAATAGATTGTGAATCATTCATTGCCCACTTTATGTTTTATAACAGCAAAAGCTCAAGGAAGAAAGGGAAGCTAAACGTGCTCGGCTGGATGGCAGGCATGATTACTTATTGGATGCTGTTGCCTCTTGTGTGAATCTGGACAAAGCAGAAGTAGAAGATGCTATTCTTGATGGTAACCAGGTAATCTGATGAATTTGACAGTGAAGCTCATAGGGTGCCTTAGAACTGATATTACCATCAAATACTTGGTGAGATAGTTGAGATAGTTGTCAGACTTTGTGTCTGAAATTACTCAAATCTTCTAATAGAAAAAATATTTCTCAGCATTTTGTAATTAAGGTAAACAAAAGTGTCCTTAGTTTCAGGACCTATTGTAACAATATTGATTTTGAAATTGATTAGAATTTCTGCTTTCCAGTGGTTATAGATAGTACAGTAAAACCCATGACACTATTTCATAGTGGATCCACAGCATGAAGTCTCTCAATCCTTGAATATATAGTGCATATAGATTAAAGAGTCCTGTCCACAGCAGGCTGCATGTTATTTTTGTTTCCATTAGGCTGTCACGAGCATTTGTGAGACTACATTGTGATTTAGTTTAGGAAATTAAATCAGGTGGCAACTCCTTGACAAAAATAGAATGGCTAAGTGATCTGACTGACAACATGAGGGTTATTGCAGGGGTAAGCAGTTAGAAATATATATAGAGAGAGAGGAAATGGTGCATCAAAGTTGGTGGTATTACATGCAATGGAGACATATTTTGTGATTTGAAAAGAAAGAATTATTTTTTTAAAACCTAGGTAGACAGCAAGTAGATCTTGTTTTACTCCCTGACTCTAAAGTAAACACGGTTGTAGGGTTTTTTGTTTATCTTGCATTCTCTTTCCATCTGTGTACCTTCAATTTATGCATTCCCATTTCAGTGCTAATATTGTTGAGAAACTGAAGAAAGTCCAGTGGAAGACTACCAAGATAGTGATGGACATAGGACATGTAAAGTACGAGAAGAGGGAGAATAAGAGATTGAGGTGCAGTCAAATAGCCTGCAGTTGCTTGAAGAGTAGTTACAAAGGTGACAGAGCTGAACTCTTCTCGGTGGTTGCAGATGATATAACAAAGGCAATAGCCACAACTTGCAGATTGGACATTAAGAGACCCTTCTTCACCAGGAGGGTAATGTAGCATGGGAATAGGTTAATCAAGTGAGCTCTGTAATTTCTATCCCTGAGGTTTTTGAGACTCAGCCTAGGCAAAGCTCTGGATGACCAGAGCTGCTGTTGATGATATAGGAGGCTGGCCTCGAGATCTCCCGAAGTCTCTTCCAACATTTCTGTGATTCCATTTGATATAGGAAAATAAGCTGTGCAGAACACTGTCACACAAGTTCAAAAGCAGAACTTGTTTCAGCCTTTGTGCATTTTATCTCTAAATGGGTTTCCTGGCAAACTATATTGCCTGAGAATAATTGTCAGATGAAGAAAATATTGGCAGCTGTTATACTTGGAAAGAGAAAAGTGTAATAGTTGTTTTGACCTCATTTTGGGGGGCTCAGCCAAGATTTTCTGGAATAGCAGTTCATGTGATCTTGGTGTAACTGAGGCCCATTATTAGAGGAAGAGGGACAAATGTGGCTTTCTTCATGCTGCTGGTGATGTCTTAGCCTTTGTCCTGCACTAGGAAGCACAAATGGTACCAGCAAATGGTTCTGAAGAAGAACTTCTAGAATTAGAAGCCTTTTCTGCTGGAAGATTGCTATGTAGTTAGGGACTATGTGAAACAATGACTAGTAGATCTAGAAAAATAATGGATTAGGCCAGCCTTTCAAGTGCTAAAACGCTGATCAGCATACTAGCATAGAGCACTTAACTTTCTTCCTAGGCTTGTATGGCCTATACATGAGATTCCTGGACTGCGCTACCAATACATGGTTCAAGGATGCTTGATGGCAGCCTTAAATTGATGGAGAACTGTGAAATTGTCCTGATGCTTCAAATATAAATAAAGGCTTCCTCTGTGGCTATGATATGGAATAATTGCAGCTGTATGTTTTCTGCTTTCAGCTAGTTAGCTGAATGGCAATAAGAATAACGTGGGTGAGGGACTTCAATGAGGTGCTGCTGCACTTTAGTAAATGAAGAAATGCCCTGTGCCCTCAGTTTGAGAGACGATATACAGCTGGTACAGTAAGTGGTTTCAGTAAACTGAAGCATGGCCTGGCAATATTCAGTTGTGTTCAGCATGGAAGAATTTAAATGATTCAATTAAGTAGGTGTGTGCTGCTAAAGGACAAGGCAACTTAATCATTTTTTTGGGGGGTAGTAATGGAGCCTGGTATAATTTTATTATTGAACAATGATAATGCGATGACTATGTCAGCCCTGTATGTTAAAAATCTGAGCAAGTTAAACTTTTCATAGTGGGTATGCTATGCATAAATACGTCAACATGATCTCAAACAGATAGAGCGCATTGACAAATTCTTGGCCCCTGGAGGTCTGCGTCATCTGATGTTCTACTATCAAGATGTGGAGGCAACGGATACAGGTAAAGCAACTTAGGTTTTCCTGTGACATGTTATAATTGTGCTGAGCGAGTGTGCAAGGAAAAAGCAAATAGTAAAGTTCTTATAAACTGGGGCTTAAGGCAAGTCAAGCTTGGCCATACTGGGACACCTGTCCTCGCTCATGAAATGAGGATTGATGAAATTACTGAAGCTTATTAGTGCACTCCTGCATATTGCTAGTATGCAGCAGCAAGGTACTTCCTTGTGAGCCCAGCAACTCTTGTCTGGGGGGCTGGAAAATGGTTTTCAATAGTTAAAAGATGACTTTCACACAAGGTGAGCCGTGACAGATGCTCTGCCTCCTCACCTCCAGTCACACCACCAATCTGCCCTAGAAGCCCACCACACTTCTTGGCACATGGCCATCCATCCAGGTGGTCCTGTCACATGCCAGATGGCCCCAGGAGGCCTGCATTATGGGTAGCAGGGCTATTACCCCAGAGTTCCTTCTGCTCATATCCCCTTCCCTTCCCCAGTGCCCCCATGTTACCATGCTTCTGGGGGAAGCCTCCTTCTCACTTACCCTGGAGGCAGCTCAGGACCCCTGTGACAAGGACATCCTCCCTTTGCCCATGGCTTCTGTCCCAGAGTCTCTAGTGCTGCTGCGGTTGGGACTAGCCAGGCCCCATGTGACTTCTGAGACCCTGTGATGGGTTGGTGGGAGTTCATCCAGGGTTAAACAAGTGGGGTGTGCAAGAAGGGCCTCATAAATATATCTGTGTATATCTGTATAAATATATGTGTTTATACATATATGTATATGTAAATATACATATGTAAATATGTATATGTAAACATATACCTATATGAGTGTACAAATATGTATTTATACATTACATATTTTCAGTATATATGTATGTATATATCTAAAAGGTATGAAAAAACTGTTTAATATGATGTAAGCAACTTTAATTATTAAAATTTAAATGTACATAGAAAATGAAATGAAAATACAAACTCAGCCACCAGTTTAGAAATCTGCTGAACAAGTTTTAATGTGCCTGAGTTGAAGTGGTGGAATTATGTTGGAGAGAGTGTGAGAGGCAAGGGGCAAAGCCTGGGAATCTAATTGGAGTCCCCCTCACCTACCCCCAAACTGATCAGGTGACCCTGCAGTGTGATTGTGGTGGCCTTTGGTCTTTGAGATGTGCCGCTAGATGCAGGCAACATGGAAAGCTGGAGAAAAACAAAAACCAAATTCACAGCAACATGTGCATTGATTGAATAAGCTAAAGTCCCCAAAAGACCATGCACACTGCAGGGGAAAAAAAAAGTAAGAAGAAATGAACAGGTGGTGAAGGAGAAGACAGGCAAGTGTGGGATGAAGTGGGTGTGTTGGAGGCTGCCTTTGCCCACAGCCGTAAGTGTACAGTTACTTGTAATACCCATCACAGTGTGCAGCTTGTGCTGTACATTTTTTCCTTCTTAGGTGGGGCAGGGTTTGTAAAAGAATGTTTTGTGCTGATTGTTCTGGGGCTGTGGTTCTCAGGCTAGCAAAGCAAGAATCACAGCTATAGAGGTGGCTACTAATCAGTAAAGTTAGGTGAATTTTTATAGCATTACATGCATCTTGTTGGCAAAGGTACTTACTACACAGCACCTCAAATACAAGCTGGTTTTCTGACCCTGATGGGGCTCGGTGAATGCTTCTGTTAGGGCAGAAGATGACCGCATGAAGGGTACCTACAGGATATTTTGTGTCCCTGCAGAGCAGGAGACTGTATCTCTGAGTTCAGGAAGATGTACTCCAGAGCCCTAAGGGGTAATTTCAAAGTCTGGTTTTATGCCCACCCTCACATGCAGGTTTTTTTGCAATGTTCTGAATGGCACTTTTAATATGCAGCTTAACAACTTCTAGTACCCTTTTCAGTAAAAGTACATCTTTTCTAAAGAGACAGCAGAGTATACTACCTACTCCAGCTCCACACGTCATGGGAATGCCCTGAAAACTGGGGTGACTGTTGCTGGTCTAGCCTCTGTAATTGCTGAAGTACAAGGCTAGTGCAAGTTTATGTTAATTGGCAATAAATCAAATTAATAAAATTCTCAGTCAAGACTGTTTTGCTGGTGAGAGCCCTTGATGTACTTCTGAGGTAAAAAAGAGACTTCTGCAGGAGCTGTGGTGAAATAGGGGAGGGGGAAAGGTGATGTGAGCAAAAGGGTGGGGAGAGGACTTATGGGTGGCCACCTGATCCAAAATAGGGATCTCTGGGGCAGATGGTCATGTGCAGTGTGTCCTGGTTTTGGCTGGGGTAGAGCTAATTTTCTTTCTGGTAGCTGGTATAGTGCTGTGTTCTGGATTTAGGATGAGAATAATGTTGATAAGACACTGATGTTTTAGTTACTGCTGAGCAGTGCTTACACAGAGTCAAGGTCTTTTCTGCTTCTCACCCCACCCCACCAGCGAGTAGGCTGAGGGTGCACAAGAAGTTGGGAGGGGACACGGCTCGGGCAGCTGACCCCAACTGACCAAAGGGATATTCCATAGCATACAACGTCATGCTCAGTATATAAACTAGGGGAAAAGCTGGCCAGGGTTCCGCTGCTTGGGAACTGCCTGGGCATCAGTCAGTGGGTGGTGAACAATTACATTGTGCATCACTTGTTTTGTATATTCTTTTATTATTATTATTTTCCCTTCCTTTTCTGTCCTATTACACTGTCTTTATCTCAACCCACAAGTTTTACCTTTTTTTTTTATTCTCTCCCCCATCCTAGTGTGGGGGAGTGAGTGAATGGCTGTGTGGTGTTTAGCTGCCTGCTGGGTTAAACCACAACACAGTGTCTCACTGGCATGTGTGTGTGTGCACATTTTACTCTGAGGAAACACTAGAAAACTAGTAACAGAGAAGTAACATGGCCAAAAATGCAATTGAAGAGAATTGTTTTTCCCCCAAAGACACTGCTACTTCTTGGTCACTTTTAGGCTGTTGGTAACACTTGTAAAACATGGAAGCAGCATATTCATATTGGGGGAAGAACGACAGGGAAGTCCCTTGTAGCTCCCTTATTTTTTTGTTTGTTTTTCTCCCAAAGAATCTCCTGTGGCCTGTCTCTCCTTGTTTCCAGAAACACTGTATTTCTTTTTTTTGTATGTTAGACTTAGGTCTACATGTTCTTAAGGAAAGACAGTTGGTAATAGCTCCTCTGAGGTAAACTACATTTGCTGATTTTTTTATTTTACTTTTTTTTTAAAGCAATAGAGCATTATCTGCAACTACATGATAGAGAGCCATGTAAGAGGACCTTGAGCCTTAAACCTTTGCTTAGAAGGAACAGAAAACAAATAAATGAATGCTATGTATTGTCTGTGAATAGACCCATGGGGTGGTTCCAGGGGACTGGGACTCACAGACAAATGATGACTGAACTGTTTGTCTAGAAAACTTTTCTTTGAATAAATAATCAGTGTTTTTTAAATGTTTCTTTTATTTGAATCTATAGAGCACTTTGGCCTTCCAGGAACAGGAATCAACTCTCACTTGACAAAGAAGAAGAAACCTAAAGTATTTGTGACGGACGGAAAAGAAGTTGCTTTAACTGGTGTATGCATTTGCTTCATTAGATCTAGTCTTTTTAAATGCATCACAACTGAGAATATCTATCAGGTAAGAGTCAGTGACTGCTGATCACTGTACATAATCTCCTTTAAAATTCATTTTCAACATGGGGTATTTGCTCTCAGCATGTAATTTGACAGCCTTTGACACAGAGGAATGAGCAAAAGGACACAGTTTGGCTAAATGAAACACAGGACAAAAAAGGAGGGGACTGGAAAAACTGACATTATCTCATGGCAGCAACTTGAACTGTATCATTGCTATGAAGAAACAATGCTAAGGAAGAAAATTTATGGCACCCCAAAATGACAAAGAGTAATTAGTCACTACCTAAATAATAAGCTGTTATATTTCCATAAGTGCTAGCAAATCCATTGGAAAAAAACCAAACAAAAATGGTTTTATTTTTGAAAGTATATATGCAAATTATATATAACCAAGTTTTTACTGGTGAAAGACTCCTTAAATCTATGATAGTATGACATGAACAAAGCTGGATCAAGCGCTCAAGTAGCGAGGTGCACAGATTAAAATGTAGGGAATCCTATAGCTGTAGGCAAAATAATCAGCATGCTAAAATAAGAGTGATGGGCTAAATGAGAGTTTAGTGTTGTGGAAAACTTTCTATGCAGTTCAAAATGGGAAATTTCAAGTACAACTCCTAAGCCAGCAAGTTTTAACTTCCGCCATCTCTTCTAGGAAAACCTTTAAAACTGTGTTTTGCCCAGATAGGCAAGAAATAGAAGAATAAAGGGTGGATGAGCTGGCTGTCATCACCAGATTATTATTTGTTTTCTACAGATATATGCTTTAAAGTTTTATCATTAACTTCTTTTTTTTGATGATTTTGAAAGATGTGGCTTAGACTTTAATTATATACTATTTAACGTTTGAAGATTTTTTTGCTTATGAATAATGCTTGCAAGCTGGTAATTGCAACTGAAAGATGTGTAAAGCAGACTTCACAAGTAACGATACAGCCCTTGCTGATAGTAGATAGTACCTTAAAACTAGGAAAGACAAGTTGAAAAGTAAAAATTCTATGTCTGAAGACACATCTGATGTGTTACACTTAAATACAAGTTGTTTGGTGTTAAATTATTTTGCTGAAAAAAATTCTTGTAGTACCTTCTAACAAAGCAAAAAATGGCTGGCAGATTCATGTAATTTACCTTAGAAGTCTTCAGAGTCTTTTTCAGAATGTCTAAAAAGCAGATGTTCTGTGAATTGTTCTCTCTCAAACTGGATAGAGGTATTCTTCCTGGACCAAAATCTTTGGGCAACTGCAAGTCAGAATTAAGTGTAGTTCATAATTCTTTTGGTATCTAAGCCTTTTAAGTGCATTGATCTCTGCCTCTATATATATATATATATATATGTATGTATGAATATATTAAAAAATGTAATTGTGATAGCTTTAGAAATCACCCATGTAAACTGAGCTTTACAAATAGAGGTGTATTATACTCTCAATTTTTGGAAGTGTTTTCAGATCTTCGTTTCCTTAGTTTTGTATGACAAACTGTGACCCTGTGCAAATCTTGCAGCCCTTGCTAGCAAGAATTGTGCTGTTATTGCTTGAAGAGCAGTTGTATACACTGGTAATTTTTGAGGTGCTCAAGGCAGTAGGACTGAAATAAATGTAATAATGGCAAAACTTTGTTTTCTATTTTAACTTGTATTGTGTCTCTTTTACAGGAAGTAAATTTTAATATGATGAATGTAGGTCGAGATGGCTTACTAAAAAGTGTTGAGCAGTTGATATCACAAATCTTCATTCCAGCCTTACAGACTGTGGACCATGGCTGGGTTGCACTTGGTGAACCTCCACAGGCTTCCAATATTAAGCAGGACTTCCTTGGTTCCCTTGAAGCATTTCTTAGTGTGCTATCAGGAACTCAGCAAAGTCTGTTGGAAAAGGTAGTACATTCATGTGGCAACTAGAAATTGAGTTAGCTGTAGAATGTCTCTTGCTCTGGAGCTTTTGAATTAGCTGCTGTTGCAGAATACTTATTAAGAACTACTTTTGTTAAACTGGAGGGGAAAAAAAACCACTTTTGTTTGTTGTCATGAGCAACTTGTTATATGTTGATCTGTGGCTTTACTGTCTCTGCAAGTTTGTGGCTTTAATAATTCTGCAGCTGATTTTATTATTGTTGCTTCTGGTGCCAGTTCTTTTTGAGCTGTTAACTTCTTGACTGTTCAATGGTTGTGACCTTTCTTAAACCAAGAATGATTAATGTATGACTCAAAGTTGCTTTAACTGTTAGTTCTTACTTGTGCCCTTTCCTTCACAAAGGCTGAGAGCACAGCTGCCAGGCTGGTGAATTCTCCAGATTCTGGAGTCCAGTTCCAGCTCAAACCAGTTTAATTTAAACTGAAGTGGGAATATGAAGTGAGATACCCCAAGTGGGGAAACCAATTACTTTTTAAAATTCCTGGATTACTTGTCACAAACATTTCAGGGTTTTTTTAACTTGTGTTTTAGGTCAATCTGAAGAAATGTGAAATATATGATCTGAAAACTCTAAGAGGACCTTCAGATTATCTGATGGTTGCTAACAGCATAGATGCTCTTGAAAGAATAGAAGTCTGCATGAAAGGGTGGACCAAACAAATTGAACAGGTGAAACACTGGACAAATGTGAAATAAGACAACATTTGCATATTGGCAGATGATGAGTTTAATCCTGTTGGCATACAGCTACCTTTCTATAAATTTAGCTCTGAGCAGTCCTTGTATTTTAAAGTACTGTTGGCATGTTTTGTGTGCTTTTACTTCTCAATGAGAATATTATGGAAAGCTTTTTTCATCTACTAGTAAATGGAGTGTACATATGTCTTTGGAAGCTTAGTTCCCTGTTTTTGATAATCACCTCATCTTAAAGACAAAACATTGCACTGATGGAACCTCTTCATGTGGTTAGAAGTATTGTAAGGTCAGTGCACTTGTTTTGAGTGCAGATAAAATTAAAAAATGCAGATGAGATTTGTAATTGCAATTTTTTTAATCTCAGAAGCAGGTCCTTTGTAGACTATATAGCATAGATCTTAAAGTTCTTTTCAGAAAGAAATGAAACTACCAATTGAGTTATTGCATGAAATTAATATCAGGTTCTTGTGGTCTATGCATCAGCAATCCATTCAATGTAAAACATAGGACCTCAGGGAAACAAGTTCTGTAATGTTTGTACAAGCAGGCGTTAAGGAAGAGGACAGGATGAATAACTTTTAAACTTGGAAAATGGGAACTTAGTTGCTACCTTATTCTCTGTTTTGCCTGTAAAGTTTACTGCTAAGATTTTATCAGAGAAATATGTTTATTTGCAAATTAAGACATCAGCTCCATGAAAGACTTTTCTTTATTAAAGCCTATACCTCTTAGAAGGAAGAAAGAAAATTAAACAAAGAAACCTCTTTAATTTATAAATGTATGAGCTGAAACCGGTGGGGCGAATATATTGCAATTAGCTGTGCTTCTTCCGAAAGATTTACTCTATTTTCTTTCGCTGCTCACCTATTGCCAGATAGGGTAAAATAGTCATTAAAGCATTTGCTATCATTAATTTAGCAAAGCAAGAAATATCTTTAGTCTGCTGAACC
Source organism: Fregata magnificens (assembly GCA_013389945.1). NCBI lineage: Eukaryota > Metazoa > Chordata > Aves > Suliformes > Fregatidae > Fregata > Fregata magnificens. Next base: position 72,725 of record WAAD01017106.1, read on the forward strand.
CAGATGTCATGGAGAGATTTTTAGTTATGCGTTATTTTTTGGTGAAAGAAGTATAGTTTAGTTTATTTTGATTCTTGGAATTGCATCATGGGTTTATGGATTTTAGTACCAAACTTAAGAATTTTAGATTTGCTCAGAAACTGGAGGAAGAAGGGAGCCATGTTTTGAGTTGACATTAAATGTTTCTTGTTCTTTATTGTATGAGGGATTGGAAGCATAATTTTTGACTGGACAGAAGTTTTCATAGCTATTTTTTCCTTTTTAGGAAAGGAGAGACTTAAAAAATGGCAAGGTTCCTGAGGGCACTTTACCCATTACAATGAGGAACATGAGCAAGCAGAGCCATGTCTATAGTTACGCTTATAATAACTTATTGTTACATAATAATTCTGTCCCCACATCACCTGGTTCTCCAAGGGACTTGAGTTTGTATTGCCTCTTGTGCACATGGCTTCATCCTTTATAAACAAATTAACACAAAACCCACCATTGCTGGTTTGGGTTGAAGCTCCTTTTAGACCAATGACACCTCTCTGACAACAGGGTAAAGTGGATGCTGGGGAAGAGTATAAAAGCAGAGTAAGCTGATAGCAGTACTTCCCATCAGTATTCTCCCAGCCTCTAACAATTTGTAATTCAGAGATTTTGTAAGCCAGATTATTAATTTTTTTTAATTCAGTAACCTTCTGTGGTTTTCTTTTCCATGTAAACTTGTCCAGTCTCCCCTTCAGCTTGTTCAGAAAGCATAAAGATGTGGACAGAAATTATTTCAATCCATGTTACCCAGCTCAGAGAAGCTGAACCCACTGAGCTGATGAGAGATAAGGAAGCCTCCTAAGTAGTTTGAAGTGCACCTGAATCTACCTTAATCCTCAAGATCAAGTGATGCATTTCAAAACAGTAAAAGGAGCTGTTTTACCATTTTGAAGTTGTTTATGTTTTTACAACTCATTCATTACATTCACGATGCAAGCTTTCATATTCAGCATTATTATATATCTGCAATGCATTCTTCTATTTGTTGTGACTGAAGTGTTGTCAAATATTATGTAGAATAAGTTACAGCTAGTAAAAATTTTCAGTGAATATCATAAAAAAAAAATGTTGTGAAGCAAACTAAAGCAGTCTTCAGAATATTCTTAAGTAAGTAGCTGGCTGCTGGTAGTTGGGTTACCCACTGGCGAGGGATCACAGTAAATATGCTCCTTCCAATTCTTACCTCAACATTTACTGTGAGCTTCTTGTGTCCGTATTGCATTAGGGAAAGTATTCTGTCTATGGTTTTATTGTGGTTACTAAGGTGAGCATCACTACCTCTTGTAACAAATAAACTGCTGTAAAAGATTCAGCTTAGCCAAGAAATCAAAGACGAAAACAGTTAGTGATTCCTAGTGGATTTAATGAAAACAAAAGGAACACAGTAATTCAGTGAACACTGTTCTCTGTGGTCAAAATCATACTTTGAAACATGCTTTGCAGGTTATTTGCAGAAAATTTAATTGTCTTTAACAGTGCTTTTGAGATACTACTCCCTCTTTAACTCAGAACTAAAAAGGCCAAGCAAAATTAAGGCCTCTTATGTGGGTTGGTGGCTGAGTTAGGTAATTTATCACAGGAGGTTAATACTAGGAGTTAAATCATGAATTAATCCATGCAGATAAAAATAATTAGCATGACTCTCTAATATTATGGTGTGATAAAAGATTCTTGCAGAAAATGACCAGTTGAGAAAGGAAGCTGATGACCTTGGACCACGAGCAGAGCTTGATTACTGGAAAAAGAGATTGTCGAAATTCACCTACCTTATGGACCAGCTGAAGAGCCCAGATGTGAAGGCAGTGCTTGGAGTACTCACTGCTGCTAAATCCAAACTGCTGAAGGTTTCTCTTTTGAATTATGACAGACGTAAAGGCTAGAAATGCTCTGTATACTCTAGTTCATTTTGGTGACGTATATAACATTGCTGGTGGGGAAAATATTGAAGCATCTTTGACTCTTGTTTTCTTTGTCCTTCTTTATTCCTCACCTTGAGTAGATAAAGTTTAAATCTAGTTTAATTTATTGGAAAAGACTGGGAATCCCCTTTGTCTAAAGGCTGATAATGTACTGAATCAACATGGCTCAAAAGAAATAAATACTTATAAATCTTTGAAAAGTTGATTATTAAATCAGAAAATTGAATTAATGAACTGAGTATTTAATGAAAAGAAAATGAAAAAATCCACCATTTTTTAAACCTCTTTCTCATGTTGTTACAGTGTCTATCAAAACTGCTTGTGGGGTCATAACTTCTCACATTGACATAAAGTTAAAGACTCACTGCAAACACAAAAATAAGTGAATAAAACAAAAAGTCTTGACTCATCAAAACGAGAGACATGAAGCAAATACATGGTTATATATTCATCAGTCCATCAAGCAAAAATAGTTAACAGATGATGTCTATATATTTTACAGCAGCTTGACTTGACACTACTACTGACATAACTTGTTGAGCTGAGTGGTCTAAACTAAGTCTAAACTCAGGTCACAGTCAAGTTATTGAAGTAAAACAAGGACCTGTTCCTCATCTTGGCTAAACAAGCATAGCTCTGAAGTCACAGATCTGTGCTTTCAAGTGTGTTTAAGGGCTAATGACAAAACAGTGATCTCAAAACAGCTTTTCTGAAATGTGTGGCTTTATTTTTTTCAACTTTCTATTCTTAGAACTGGCGAGTGTTGGATATTCGCATCACAGATGCAGCAAATGAAGCTAAAGATAATGTGAAGTATCTATATTCTCTGGAAAAATGTTGTGACCCATTATACAACAGTGATCCTGTAAGCAGAACTTTTACATTCCTAACATAAATCTCTTGAGACAACTGAAATGAATGTGTTTTGTAGGATCAATTTGGAAATGACGTAGACAGCATTTTAGGTATGCATCTCCAGTTTGAGACTTTGTTCAGTTATGCTAAAAGCGGCCTAGTGGGAATTTCTGGCTACAAAATAAAGTACTTGTTATTTTCTTGCTGTGGTATCTATGAAGCTTCTAGCCTGATGATGAAACTGGATTCTGTGGTATGGGAGGAAGTGAAATCCTTGTGATTTAAGAAAAAAAAAAAAGGGGGG
>WAAD01017106.1:75859-93527 GCA_013389945.1 Fregata magnificens
GGGGGGGGGGGGGGTGAAGGGGGGTGGTGGTGAAAGTGAGCCTGGTGCTATGCTAAAGACAAAGGCTGGGCTTTTGTCTTTGTCTTGGTGGCCAGGTCATGCCTAGCCTAACATTTATAAGGCAATTTTCAGCTTCTTGGGTTAGGAAAACAAATATGTTTATGTAAATATTAAGATGTAAATATAAATCACCTTCTCATACCATAGTAACAGGATGATGCAAGCACAACAGGNAAAGTGAAATTGCTTCCAAATAGTGCTCAGGGCAACCATGGTATGGCTCTGTTTGTTTCCGTTTACTGAACGGTGTTAGAACAGTGTTTCCCAATCTGATATTTGAATCTCTGTGATGAAAGGTTAGTGTGATACCCATACAAAACAGTTAAAGTGAATATGCTTGCTGTTGGCACTGTGCAGGATCTGTGGATCTGCTTTGTGATCCCCATGCTGGCTTTTACCAAGGAGGAAGTGGTGCCAGCTCCAGAGATGTTTAGTTTTGAGAGGGGGTAGCAATTGGGGTGGACGCCATCAAGGCATGGAACGTAAACCTTTCACGTAGTGATATTTCCCTGTAAAATGTTGAGAACTGGTTTGTTAATAGAGTAAAACTGTCATTGCTTTGGTAATTCAGGTGCGAGGAGGAGCTGTCTGGCAAAATCTTTCAATCTGGCCTGTTCATGGGCTGAAGACAGGACTGCTGGACTTTTGAAATGACAGTTCTCAAAGTATTTAGCAAAAGGCTTTTTCTCTTGTACGCAAGACTTACTGAAAATCATAGGGGGTATGGAGAATTAAAATGGGTGTGGTGGGTTAACCTTGGCTATGGACCAAAGTCCCACCCAAGCACACTCTCACTCCCCCTCCTCAACAGGATGAGGGGTAGAATATAGGATGAAAAAGCTCATGGATTTTTCAGAAAAAGACAAGGGCATGACTTACCTATTATCATGATGGGTGAAACAGACTCTACTTGGGCAAAAGTAACTTAATTTATTGCCAGTGAAAATAGGTTTGGGTAGTGAGAAACAAAGGCAAAAATGAAAACCCCATCTCCCCATCATCCCCCTTCTTCCCAGGCTTGGCTTCATCCCTTCACTCCTGACTTCTCATCCTCCTTCCCCCCTCGAGGAGCGCTGGGGAATGGGGGGCTGCTGTCAGTCCATAGCAGTTCCCCTCTCCCGCTCCTTCCTCCTCACGGTTTTCCCTGCTCTGTCAGGGTCTTTCCAAAGGGCCGCAGTGGCACCTCTGCTGGGGTGCCTGGAGCACCCCCCACCCTCCTCCCGCTCTCCCCTCAGGGCTCGCAGGGCTGTCTCTCCCCCTGTGTCCCTCAGCCCTGGCTGCCGGGCAGCGCGTTGCCCTTCCTTCCTTCCTTCCTTCCCCAGGCTTTCCCCGAGGCGCCCGCCCGCGGCTGAGGGGCTCAGCTGTGCCCTGCACTGGGGCCATTGGAGCCGGCTGGAACTGGCTGTGGCTGGTGTGGGGCAGCCCCGCCCGCTCCTTGCTGGGGCTGCCCCTGCTGCCAGCACCTGGGCACCTGCACCCCAAATGATGGGCTATAAGATCACCTCCTCCCAGGCACTTCATCTATTGTATATAATTTTTTATGATCTAAATGCCAGTACTACAGCAAAGTTGTTATTCGTAGTTCCGTTATTCAAATGAGTGCCGTGAGGCTTAATGCAATTTTTGGGCTCTCTCTATGTGCAAGCTTACATCAGGTTTAGCAAAAGAGTGTACAAGCATACTTTTTGTGAAAATAAGTGGTACTTTTGAAGAGGCCTTTGTCTCTTATCAAATTTCACTCGCTGACTAGAATTCTTCCAGCCAAGACTCTAGTGAAAATTTTTCCCCCAAATTGAATTGTAGAGCTTGGAGGGTGAAGTAGGACAGGCAGCTCTGCAGGAGCGGCCCAGGGAAACAGAGGCAGAAACGTTAGGATGACTATGTTTGTAAGGCTCCTGGGTTCTCTAATTAGGTGTTGAGCTAATGCATGGTAACAGAAGTACTGAGCAGAGTTCAGACTGTGTGTTTCTTTGCAGGTGTCCATGGTGGATGCTATTCCAGGACTCATAAATACAATTAAAATGATTCAGAGTATCTCTCAGTATTACAACACGTCCGAAAAGATATCCTCGCTGTTTGTGAAGGTCAGTACTACAGTGTGAAAGGAAATTTTCACAGATTTTTTTTGTGTGGTGTTGCTTGAATGAGAGACAGAAAACACAAAGGGACCAAGCAATTGAAGAGGCAGCATTTTAGTCAATTTAATGCTGCTTTTTAAATGTATAGAGAATTGGAAATAGCGATAAAACTACTTCAAAGTTAGAACTTATTTTATTGTCTGTAATTTGGAGTTGTAAGAATTTTTTCAGACTTCTTGAAGATCAAGACGTGTATACATCAGGAAGTTTTTGTTACAGTGAGTTTTGCCTGTGGTGAACTGTTTTTTGTAGAACCAGTTATGTTAGGTTTATATAGCCCTTAAAGCTCCTTATGATTGCATAAAGAAGGAAAGGGAGTTGGAAGGACAACCTGTTCTTTAATGATCTTAGTCTCATAAGCCCTTGATTTTACCTTTGCTGTCAGAAGTACCAAAGTCTTATGACTTTGTAGTCCTCAATGTCATTTCAAGGTTGGTACAAGGTGTATAGGTTTAGGATGAGCGTAGTTAATCAACAACATTTTGGTGGTATAATGGTCTGGAGGCTGGTTATTGCCAGGAGGACCGTCTGTCTATGTGGCTGGTATTTGGTATTGGTATTTTGCAGGCTTTAGGCTGGTGGAGTCAGAGGTATGGGATGAGGCTGAAAGAAGGGCAAGATCTGCTTTGTCTTGAAATGTTTTTTTTTTACAAGGTTAAAACTGCTTTTAGGTGACCAATCAGATGATCACAGCATGTAAATCTTACATTACAAACAACAATACGGCCACCATCTGGAATCAACCTCAGGAGAGAGTTATGGAAAAGCTACAAGCAGCCATTAGACTTAAACAGGTAGGTGGGAAGAACATGTGGAAAACAGAATATGAGGTGAGATTTAGGAGGGCATGATTAGGAAACCTTTATTTTATATGAGGAAGCAATGTTATAATCAAGGAAAATGAAGCAACCGAAAAATACTATTTGGAACTGGAGTATTTATATTAGAGCTAACGGGTATTTAGTCCAGAGTCTGTTGGTCTTCTAGAAACAGGATTTCGATGCTTAGCCTAACTTAACTGTGCATCTTATATGAGAATTACTTGGACTTTCATGCCTGAGTTTCTCTAGAAAGTTTCTTCTCACGTGATGAGGAGGATGTGTGATAGACATGAAAACAGAAGTTGTTACTGAGCTGAATATATTCCAAAGATATGTGGACAAGCTATAGCTTTAGAAAGGGTAATTTCATGAACTGAGAAGAATTCAGCTGTTGACATTGCGTAGACTTGTTGGGAAGATAGCCTTTATTTTTTTGCATACACTTCTATGACCGTTTTGGGATTTTTTTTTTTTTTCTTTTTTCCCTTTAGAACATAGGATCAGGGGATAATTCAGCTTGGAAGGGTCCTCGGCAGGTATCAAGTTCAACCTTGTGCTCAAAGCCAAAGCAGGGGCAGCTGTGAGATCAAATTTGCCTTGAGGTTCCTCAGTCCTTTATCCAGTCCTGTCTTGAAGTTCTCCAAGGATGGAGAGACTGCATAGCCTTTCTCGGCAACTTCTTTCACTGCTTGGCTGTCCTTAGGGTGAAAGATTTTCTCCTTACATCCAGTCAGAACATGTTCTCTTTCAATTTATGCCCATTGCCTCTTGGTCTCTGTCCATGTGTTACTGTGAAGAGCCTAGCTCTATCTTCTTGATAACCTCCCTGCAGATATCAGAAGGTTCATATTAGGTTTTCTCCATTATTACTTTTTGATTTCTTAATAATTTGTGCTTGGAAGACTAGAACTTTATCCTGACACCTTCTGAAGCAACAAATCTTGCATAGTTCTAGCACAAATTATTGTAAATTTATATGATGTCTTACTATCAGCAATAAGCAGTAAATACCTATATTTCTATAAAGATATAGCAAATTATTCAGTTGCTGCATTAAAATATGTTGAAGGATTAGGTTTTTATTTGAGTCGTGTTAGTTCCAAAAGCTTTCAGAAAATCAATAGATTAAACCATAAAATTTAAATCACTAACAACTTAGGAAGCTCTGGGCCTTTTGTATTAGTATCTCCAAGTGGGGTTATTCATACGTATATGTGCTAAAAAATAGTGAACATCGTTTTTTAAAGAGATCTACTCTTGAAAGAAACCATTTCAGGCAAATCTGTTGACTATGTAATCTGACATTGGGAAGAATTTAATTTTAACGTGTTTGGAGTAAGGTTTGTGCCCAGTTAAGAAACCAGAATGAAAAATGGAAGCTGCTATGGAGCAGCATTCTAACTTCAGGAGGGTTTTTGTTCTGGAAAGTGATTTTGGAAAATTTGGAACATTTTTACTCAATAAAACTGCTCAGCACAGAGTCATTATTTTCAGTCTCTGAAAACTGAGTTTGTCACTCCGGGTTGTCATCTTGGATATTCAGTAAATACATCAAGCCCTGCTATAAAATGGAGGGAACAGAATTTCATGCTAGCTAAGGATGGAATGTACAAATACATATATATGCAGTTCATTCATTTGATGAAATGTGTGATCCCGTAATGGTATAGTTGGGTTAGTTTTCAGAGACAGATTCTGTTACTGTTTTTACAGTGTTCATGATTGTTTATTGATGAAACTTCTGCTTGCTATCAAGTTAGGATAATATCTGTCTGCATAAATTCTGTTCTAGCTGATGACAGTGCCTTTTATTATATGCTTGACATTCTTTTAAATCCTTCTTTGTTTTTAGGAGTATCAAAATTGCTTTCACAAGATAAAAAAGAAATTGGAACAAAATCCAGCTGAAAGACAGTTTAATTTTAGTGAGATGTATATCTTTGGAAAATTTGAAACCTTTCATCGACGTCTGGTAAAGATAATAGATGTTTTCAATACTATGAAAACCTACTCAGTTCTACAGGAGTCTAAGATAGAGGGATTGGAAGGAATGATCACAAAATATGAGGTACACAGTAAATTTTGGATATCCTGTCAGTCTGACTTGAACTTTAAACAATAAATAATTATGAAAATTAGAAAAGTGTTTATCAAGAGAAAAATTAACTCTGTAAGTTGTGCTAAAATTACTGGGTAATAGTTAATGATGTAAATATGTGATTGCTGGGGAAGTGTGCAGACAAGATGAAAAGGGGCAGGTGGACATGTGAAAGAGGTATGTTAAAATCAAAGCTGATTGAAAAAAGCAACAAAATGGGGGGAGTTCGTAACAGGAGTAATTGGAGCCATGGTTTTGTGTTATGATCAGGAGAAAAAGTGAGAAGTGCAACATTTCTGTCTTTACAAATGTTTTGCTAGCTATGACAGTGTAGTGTGACCAAAATTGCGGACTGTCTTCATCTCTTGCCCATTTTTCTAGGGGTACCTGATCAGTGCCCGCCACTGAGGCTGGCTCCATTGCCCTGGTGGTCAATGCTGCAGTCAGATTTTCCTTGCAGCTTGGGGTGAAACAAGCCCCAGTTCCACTTCTGTGCTGCATAAATACCAACAAATACAACTTTGATTTCGTGAAATAAGTAATTTTTTAAAAGGGGGAAAAAACCCCTGGACTCTCAGATTTACTTTGTTTCATTAAGGGAATAGCGAGCTTAATTCCAGCAAAACAGTTTATTAGGTTTACTTAAAATCTGTGCTCTAGATCTAGAGTACAATCATCAGCTTTGTGTTTTATGAAGGAAGAAAGAGTTAATTCACCAATGGCTATCTTTAGGGTGAGGGAGGAAGAGAAATGACTTAGCTGGTTTGCTCTGGAAAGCTGTTCAAGTTTAGGCTTTTTCTTTTGTAACAGCAAAATCCCTTTGCTTGTTAGTATTACTATTCAGGTTTCTTTCCTGGTCCTTTTATTTAGTAGGAGTGAGACTTGAATAACAAGGAGCTCTTCTAAGAATATAAATATGCTAAATCAAGTTCTTTTCCTTCTTTCCAAGATTAACTTTCTTTTCTAGCAAGTAGAGTCTTCCCTGTTTTTACTGAGCCTGAGTTAACTTACCTTATTGTATATCTTTCTTAGTGCAGTATACTAATTATGGCACTTGTTTATTAAAATAAATCAGAAGTATTCGATGTGTGGAGTTTGTAGACTGCTTTTAGAGATCACATATGATACAGTGGCAGTACAGGCAAATGTGGCATTCTAATTTGCTTTACCCTGTCCTTTTTTGTTTTGTTATGGCCATGAGTAAATCACTTTGCTTTAGTTAAATAACCGTAGCGTAAAATGTGAGCATTCCATGGTCCATCCTGGTTCAGTTCACTCCCTGTTGCAGTCTGGGGTTTTGATTCCTTGACTGCCACAGTAGCCAGTTTTCTCCTTTGTTCTCTTCTGTAGTCTTCTGAGAAGAAACCTGGCCACAACTGGAAGGATAGCTTGTTCCAAGACTATTCCACATGGGCAGGATAGGCATGGGCTGCTCTAAATTTTGCTCCCTTCTCTGAGAGCTGTTCTCTAAAACTGTGCCAGCAGGTGTCTAAGCAACTCAGATTGCTGAGAATTTTCAGGTCATGCTATGAAGATACTGTTTGGGTAGGCTGGAACACAGACATCTTATTTGTTTGGGGTATTTGTATTTGAAAAGCTGCCTGTGACCATTAGCCCATGCTGTGGTGCAGTCTGCAAACTCTATACAGTTATACCACATTATCCATTGCAGCACTCAAGTCCTAAAGTAAGAGCTTTGTGTAAAACCTAGTTACTGTGAAGTCCATTTCATTTGGGGGTGTGTGTGTGTGTGTGTAAGGGGAAATTATACACACTTAGGTAGAAAATATTACATGGAAGGTTCTGGATAGTATGCGTAAACAGCAGAAAGTGATTGTACTTTTTTAATGGTGACAAAATTGAGGTTCTGAAGTATTTGACATGGACCATAGCTATAGTTATGGGACTTGACTGTATGACTTGAAATTTTTTTTCAATAGGAAGTTATTATATTGCGGTTCTTTATGCTTTACCACTTAGTTGCTCTCTGGGATTTGCTTGTTTTTAGAGGAAAAGATGGAATTTTTAGTTACAGCAAAGCAATAAAACTGAAGTTCAGTTGACTTATAATAAAATGGTGGAAGTCTGCTGTGCTGAAAATATGTTGAGCTTCATAGCTGTACTATGGTAAACTACTAGGATGTTGAACAGTGGTTCATCATTAGAAATCCTTTAACTGTGTGAACAGATCAAGGGAGATGCTGATTGAGGTGTACTTTCATTTGAGTGGACAGCAGCTATGTAAGAGAAGCCAGGAATAATAAGTCCTGGGCTGGTGATGTGGTGCACCTTACTGTGACTTTTGAATAGTCTGCTTTTCTATGGAATCAGTTAATTTCAAGACATGGAAAATACTAATGTGAACATATTTTTCTGTGTTGAACTTTGTTAACTTTTAAATAGAAATAATGAACCTTTGCATGAGAGAATATTTAATGGGTAACAAATGTCTTTGATGAAAAGCAAGAGTCTGAATTTTCTGTCAGTTCTAATTGACTTAAAACAGAAGTAAATAATATCAATGGAATTCATATGGCCATCGCACCAACTTGTTTCCTGCAAATATGTCATTTAAGTGGTTTTCTTATATTGCTCAGCAAATACTGGTAACTAATGGCAAAGGTAAAATGTGAATGTGCACAGCCCGTTGTGCCAAATATTCTGGTGTGGTAAGTCTTTTTGATAAGACAATTTTTCGGTGATGATTTTCTTTTTCTGTGAAACTGTTTAGAGCATTGTTGACATCATGAAGAAAAGGCATTACAATTTCTTGGATCAACGGAAGACTGATTTTGACCAAGACTATGAAGAGTTTTGCAAAGAGATAAATGATCTTCATGTAGGTTTTATGATTCAAATAAGAATTTAATTTACTGATGAATCCTAATGAAAACAAAAATACCTTTGTCTGAGTTACCACCAAACAATTTATGCAAATCTCAAAGTTTGTATTCCAAAATTGAAAAATTATTCTAGTGTATCTCCGCTTTAAAGCTTGCATTTAATTTAGCGATAGGACGAGAGGAAATGGCTTCAAGTTGCGTCAGGGGAGGTTTAGATTGGACATTAGGAAGAATTTCTTTACTGAAAGAGTGGTTAGGCATTGGAACAGGCTGCCCAGAGAGGTGGTGGAGTCGTCAACCCTGGAGGCGTTCAAAAAAGGTGTAGACGTGGCACTCCAGGGCCTGGTTTAGGAGTCATGGTGGTGTTAGTTGATGGTTGGACTTCATAATCTTAGAGGTCTTTTCCAACCTTAATGATTCTATGATTCTATGATCTAACTTTCAGACCAGTTTCATGGGTAGGCCAGAAAGGGCCTTGAGAGCCTCCAACAAAAAGATTTTTCGTTACTGTACTTTATTTGGAAGTTATGCTAGCAAGAATAATACAGAAATGGATTAATTCATTGGGTGAATGGGAGCATAGCTCAAATAAGTCAGATAATTAACTTCCCATAGTTCTGAAATCACAAGTTGGTGGAAGGAAAGGGCATCTGTAGAAGAAAAAAATTAAAATAAATGCTTGGCTTGCTTTGGCTGCCAAAGAGGTAACCGAGCATTCTTTGAGGGCTCTCAGCATGGTGGAATATTTGAGGATGCAAAAGCTTTTGTTGGTTGCACAGCTACAGGAAAGAAAATGGCTTGAAAGTTGGTTGTATTTTGTTTAATTCTTGAGGGAAGGAAGAAGGGGAAAATTGGTGCTTACGGAGGTTAGTTTCACATAAACAAGTTATGTTCTAATATAGTGCATGATAAATCCTGTCAAATAATACCTGATATATTTGAGGTGTGTGCCTTCCCTAGTTCTCTGCTGTAGAATTATTTGCTCTCCTTCAGGATCAATTAAGGATTTTCATGGACATCACCTTGGAAAATATTCTGAACACTGAAAGAGCACTAAGTATGTTGAAGAAATTTGAAAGGTACTATGTCCCATCTAGACTGCTAGAATTCTGCCAGGCAATGGAAATAACACTTGAGGATGGCGGGAAGGGGGTGAGCGGAGCAGGAGGCATCTCCTTAAATACAAGTGAAAAACAGCTCAACGTCCTCTCACTCAACTGTTCAGCTGTGTTAAGGGATGTCTCCTCAGCAATGTGGATGAATAAAGACCATATTTTTTTTAATCAGAAAATGCAAAATATAAGTGGACTTCAAACTTCATCTTACAAAATTAGCATAAGTACAGGAATACTTTATGGCTGTTAGCATATTCACCTTAGCTTTGTCCTTGAACAATGACATTAATTTGTTACCACAGTGCAGTTAGGAGAGAGTAAAATGCTTGTGATGTACAAATGATTGTATTAGGAAACAGTGAAATTTGTCTTGATAAATTCACATTGTTGCAAAGCAGCCTCAGTCTATATTGCATCAATTTTCTTATAATATTCTGTTTAATGGAGTAGACTGCTAGTGGCGGATTGGTTACAGTTTGCTGCACATAATTTTAGCTCAGTGTTTGAAAATAGTGACAAAACAGAAAATGTGTAGGCTTACTTGGAAACTTTTATCATCTGGTCTAAATCTTGGTTGCTTGGAATCAGGTTGTGACAGCGTTTTTTCAAGCTTTAGTGAAAACTCTGTTGCTAAAGTAGTTATTTTCTAAAGAATGCAAGGGAGTCTGGAATGATTGTATTTTCCAACAATGCATCAGAAGAATTTCAGAAGTATTGAAGGATTTTTAAAAATTATTATTATTTTTCTAAGCAGATTACAAATCCCGAATCTTGGCATTGATGAAAAGTATCAGAAAATACTTCAAAACTATGGTCATGACATAGAAACAGTCTGTAAGATCTACACTAGGCAGAAGCAGGACCCTCCACTGGCTCGTAATCTGCCTCCAATAGCTGGTAAGATCTTGTGGGCACGCCACCTATTCCATAGGATCCAGGAGCCCATGGAGTCTTTCCAGCGGCACCCAGCTGTTCTGCAAACACCAGATGGCAAACGCATAATCCGCAACTACAACAAAGTAGCAAAAGTTCTTACGGAGTTTGAGGTGATCTACCATAGAGGATGGCTTCAGCAGGTAAAACAGCTGATTTTGATTAGGATATTTCTTTAAAAAAAAATGTGGTGGATTTTTGTTTTTGGTAGACTAATAACATCTACCTTTACAGACCAGATTGGATTCCTGTTGTTTCAGGCCTCAGTGAAACACTGGGTTACAGCAGTGTGAAGGAATCTCTGGTTAATAGCAGTAGTCGGGTATGCTAAACTGCATACATAGGTTGCCTCTTAAGTGAGGGATGAATAAGAAAAGGTACTTTATAAGAAAGTGTTTCTATTAATAAACAGTGCCTGTACTGCCTGTAGCTGAATTTAGGAGCAAGTGAAAGACGTTCATTATAACTAAGAAGTTATAATGAAAAATATTTATTATGGAAATGTATAATGGAGATTCAGTGGTAGCCCCAGCTGCCCGTCTGCCTCTGCCATATCCTACTGACTCTGGTGCAAGAAGATCATGTGTGGGGAGAGGAGTTTTGTCAGCTGGTTAGCTTAAGGTAAGAGCAGACACAGAGGTTTCTCCTGGTCTGGACAATATGGATTTGGTTTTTGAGTGATAATGCATGGGTACACTCTGAGTGAATGTACATATCAGAAGCATCCAGTCTCAACAGATGGAGCATCCTGTATAATTAATAGCATACTCAGTGCACAAGTCTGTCTTGAGCCTGCTGTGGGTTAACCCTGCTAGGCAGCTAAGCACCACACAGCCACTTGGTGATTTCCGCCTGCCCACCCTCAGAGGGATAGGGAAGAGGAAAGGAAAAGTAAAAGCAGGAAAACTTGTGGGTCGAGATAAAAAGTTGTTTAGTAAGTGAAGGAGAAGTGGAGGAAGAGAGAAAGAAAACAAAGTAAGTGTTGCAAAGGCAATCACTCACCACCTCTCATGGGCAGACCAACGTCCAGCCGGTTCCAGAGCAAAAGACGGCTAACCCCCTCAACCCCCACCTCTCCCTTTTTATTGCTGAGCATGATGTTATATGGCATGGAGTATCCCTTTGGTTATTTTGGGGCATCTGCCTGGTTTTGTCCCCACTCAACCTCTTGTGCACCCTCCCACCACCCCACCCCCCGCCCAGTCTATTCACTGCAGGGGGCAGAGTGAGAAACAGAGAAGGCCTTGATGCTGTGCAAGCACTGTTCAGCAATAGCTAAAACATTAGTGTGTTATCAGCATTGTTTTGATCACAAATCTGAAACACAGCGCCATAGAAGCTGCTATGAAGCTATCCCAGCCAGACCAATACAGAGCCATTTCATTTCCTATCGACCATTTGGCAAGGCAGAACACTTTGTAGTCTGAATATTCTTCAGAAAACATGGTTTACCTTAAGTTCTATATCTCATTTGGCTGATTTTGTACCTAGAACCTCTGACTGCCTTCATATTATCAGATGGCTTCTACAGGGACTACTTTATAGCCTCGAAATCTCTGCAAGTTTCTACTTTCTCTTGACATATTTTCCACCTCCAGTTTCTTTGTTGCCTTGTCAAAGAGATTGTTGTAGAAAAATTGGCCTCAGCCTCTGAAATCTCAAAAAGAAGGATCAGAATCTCCAGATGACAGTTTTGAAGGTGGTGGCACAATTAGCAATGCCTCTGCCTCTTGTTCTTGGAGCTCAGCCCCAACTTTTGTACAGTGTGAAAATCTCTGGTGCTGGTAAACATCAGCCTTCTCAAAGCTAGTCTTACACCAGACCTGAGACCAGAGGTTCCTGCTGTTTCTTGTCCAATCTGAATGTACTAAGATTTCCTGACTCTTCCTTCCCTCTTCACACTTGCATTTGCCATGAAGGTTTAAAGGATCATCATATTTGGTTGTCTGATACTGTAAGTTGGAGTGTTTGTTTCAATTTGGTATGCTAAAATAGGAGAAGTTACTACAATATTAGAGGTTGTATAATATGCTGTATTCAGACTGCCTTGGCTCTGGTATATGTTCCTGATGACTAATCTGGTCTTGACTGCCAGTTGGGAATCAAGGAACCTGAAGAGTATTACCTCAACTGTTCTTTCATTTTAAGATGATGTTTCAGGTATATCAGATCTAAGTTTGGCACTATTTACCTCTGTATAATTGGTGCTCCTCCCAGGCATTAATGAAAATTGCCATTGTTGTAATTAGAAACATCTTTAACTTCAAGTGCTTATTGTCGTAACTTGAGAAGCCCATCTTTGATTTCATGTGCTCTTCACAGAGAGCTGGTGTGGTATGTGTCTCCCTCATGTTTTATGGAAGAGGAATTGTGATGGTTCAGGGAGCCTTTGGCATTTGTTTGGTGTTTCTGTTTTGGACTTAGTTTCTATTTTGATGCCAGTACTCTGCTGGATACCTGCATGGTTCCAAATCTACTGATGATAGCTTTCACTGAATTGTACCTGCTGCTGATATCATGTCCTTGCCTGGGCGCTTTTAAGATATATTCCCTGTCCCAGCTCTGAAGGCTAGGGAGGATGTATGCTTCTTCTGGGGCTACATCTGCCTTCTTTGGCTAGATGATCTAGTGATCAGATTTTCCAACATGTACCATGCCTTGATGGAGCAGTTAAGTACGTTCTCGTTTCACCTTTTACAAAATGACTGTAACATCCAAGGCATCTCCCCTGAACTGGTGCCTTTCTCTGTGAGGTCCTAGTGATCTGTAATCTGATTCTGATCTGTGCTAAAAGTAAGCATCTGGTTTCTCCTACAGCAGAGTCAAATCCCACTTGGCAGCCATATAAGTTTGCTGAGCCTGCTCCAACCTTGTACTCATTACATGGGAACAGAAGGAGGTGGATTTGAACACAATTTCAAGTTTTTGAAACGAGCACACATGCATTGAAAATACATGAAAAGTATGTCCACTTTAACATCAATGCACTTGTCTACCAGATATGCCAAAAAAAAAGTGACTACGGTTCAGTAGTCTCTTCTGTCTTCTTGAGGCAAGAAGAGTGCAGACTGATGTGGGCATGAGTGTCACAGAACACAAGGTGGAGCTCCTGCTCTACTTCTGAACAAAAAGAAAAACAAGGGAGGGGGGGTAAGTGTCCTGTGGGGAATACAAATGCAACAGAAATAGGTCTGTAGCTCCTACTACTTTTTATTCTTCTGTAGAGTGGAAATAGTTAAGTTTAGTGGCACTTTCTGATATTCCCGAACATTTTTTTCCCCCTTTTGCCTGTTTGTTACTGGATAGTTACCACTTTGTGTATCCACTTTTTTTAAAAGCATAATATTTAAAGCCATTACTTTTGTGCTATAGCCAATGATGTTCAACTTGGACATATTAAAATAATAAAATACCGGGAAGTGTGAAAGTTACTATCATTCTATGGCAGTGTAAGATTTGCGCCTTCAATGTACCCCTTATTTCTGTTACTAATTTATGTTACCTTAATAATGAAAATTGCATGAAAAAACCCATAAATGGGAGAGGAAGAGATTGATAATGGGAATAATGAGTCTCTGAAGTCCAAAGAAGAGTGCAGTAAGATTTGCTGGTGAACTTTGCAGAAAAAAATTCAGCTCCTATTTAAGGCAGCTGGGCTGAGTGACTTTGATGCTAGTGGATAGAGCATGGCAACTTCACTGACAAAACTTGATTAGATGATTTCCTGAAAAATGCTTTGTAAAATGTCATATTAATACGTGATACAGCTGAAGCAAGCAGTATAGTTAGCTATATTTTAGACATTGAAAGGGGGTGCAAATTTTCAGTGTGCATTACATAAAAAAAAGTCCACTGAAAGAAATCAATGGGTTATGAAACTGTTGCTTAAAAACAAGCTTCATCTCAACGTAATGTGGTACATGAAATTTGAGAAGTGAATGAAGAACAATAAAATTATGTCGGTAAAAGGACAACTGGAAAATAGGAATAGTAGCTAAGTTTTTCATGTAGGAAAAATTTCCCTACCTAAGGCATGACTTCTTCCTGGTATCAGCCAAGTTTTCCATGTGTGGTGGTCTTATGAATGCTCTCCCTTCTAACCACATGGAGCACAAATGGTATTCTAATATTCAAATAAGGCAGTTAAACCAATAGTGTGATTAGGCTTCCCTTTTAAGAATTTTAAAAATCTATAAAAAAGATTAATTTTAGTGTTTTTAAAAATTTGCCCAGAGGTTGGATGTAATTGGGAGTTCCATTAATATTGGAGCATGGTATATCTGTTAGGTAGTGGAAAACAAGTGAAAGGAGAAATGAGGATAAGTTTATTCAAAAGATATCTGAAGAAGTTATCCAAGGATAGTTTAGTTCATCAAGGAGGTTGTGTGCAGCCTTACTGCAGAATGTGCAATGAGTTTTAAGGAAATGAGAGTTCAGATTTAAGAGGACTGAAGTAAGAAAGTCTGTGGCTCTGCTTTTGATGTTGGACTGTGGAACGCAGCTTATGATCTCCAAGAACCAACAGAAGAATGTCTGTCACATAAAGAGCAGCTAATTTGATTTTCAAGCATTTGGGTAAATACAGATTGTGTTAATAAAGTTTTGTTGTTGATCCTTACCATACCAATCTTTATTGTCAGCAGTATCTGATTTTAGTATCTGCTAAAGTGATTTTTATGTCCAAACCAAAGAATTTCATTGTACTGACTTGTCTGATCAGGAACGGTGACTTTGTTTCCTGCAGATTGAATTAACTGAAAGAGGACTTCAGGGACCTCTTTTGGTAAAAGCTCCAGAAACAGGAGAATTATTTGTGAATTTTGACCCTCAAATATTAACTTTAATCAGAGAAACAGATTGCATGGCTCACATGTGCCTTGAAATCCCACCATTTGCAAGTATTATTCAACAGAAGAGGGACTGGTATAAGAAGATTGTCAACAGTTTGCAGGTGGGTTTGTTTAGTTATTTTATGTATGTGTAGTGTACATTAAGATGTCTAGGTTCTCTACATATGGAAGAGAAAAAAATGATCAACTGTTATGCATTACGAAAACATTGGCAAATCTATTTTTTATCTTTATGACTGTCTTGAGGCACTTTTTAAAAGGATTTCTTGGCTTTGTATTTTCTGTGAAGTCACTTCAAAGATGCATGGGTTTAGGGAAGCACTAAGAGCTTGGGAAAGAGATGAGGGTGGGGAGGCTTACAAGATGCCTCGCTCTGTTGCCTGCTTTCTAAATGATAAGCAATTTATCTTTCATCCAATAATGGAGTCAACATTGGACACACTTTGTTTTGAGAGGATGGCTGTGAGGGAGGAACAGGTGGTATGCCTTTAAAAAGTGTAGAACGTCCAGCAAGTAGCAGCATAGTTCCTGCACCAGTGTTTTACACAGATGACTGTTGAATAGTTTAAAGAAGGGAAGCTAAAACTTCCCTTTCTCTCATCTTTTAAATCCTTTGGATCATTTTGTCTACCTGTGAACAGACAAGGTTCTCAATGACTCAAGATGAGGATTCAAAGATAGGTATCCAGAAAACTACAGCTTCAAAGGGCTACTTGATTCTGAAATGAGAAAAAACCATCATATTAAGTCATAAAGTTATTGCAAGGATTGTTTTTTGCAAAACATGTGAAACTAGATCAGCGGGTTAAAGGTGCATTAGAAACCAAATACCATATTAAAGTTCTGGTAAGGCTGGTCTAATAAAACTGCTGAAAAGTTCACTTAGATGCATTTTTTTCCTTGGGCTTTTTGTCTCCTGGAACATCCATTTAGCGACTGAAATTTGCAAACCTTTTTCTATGTATGTTGTGGTTTAACCCCGGTAGGCAGCTAAGCATCACACAGCTGCTCGCCTGCTCCCCCCAGTGGGATGGGGGAGAGAATCTGAAGGTTAAAAGTGCAAAAACATGTGGGTTGAGGTAAAGACAATTNTGAGAAAACTCATGGGTTGAGATAAAGACAATTTAATAGGGAAAGCAAAAGCTGCATGTGCAAGCAAAGCAAAGTAAAGAATTAATTTACTACTTCCCATCGGTACGCTGGTGTTTAGCCATCTCCAGGAGAGCAGGGCTGTATCACGGTTACTTGGGAAGAAAAACGCCATAGTTCTGAATGCCCTCCTTCTTTCTTCTTCCCCCAGCTTTTATTTTTGAGCACGATGCTGTAGGTATGGGATATCCCTTTGGTCAGTTGGGGTCAGCTGTCCCAGCTGTGTTCCCTCCCAGCTTCTTGTGTGTCCCCAGCCTACTCACTGGCGGGGCAGTGTGAGAAGCAGAAAAGGCCTCAATGCTGTATGAGTACTGTTCAGCAATAGCCAAAACATCAGCATGTTATCAGCACTGGTTTAGTCACAGATCTAAGACATGACACCAAAGGAGGCACTATGAAAAAAATTAACTCCATCCCAACCAAAACCAGTACAATCTACAAAGATGAATTTCCATGTGAAGTAGTACTTGCATTATTATAAAGAACAACAAATGGTGAACCTCTGCCAAAAATAATGAAAACATTTCCCAAACAATTAATTATCGTTTCTTAAGAATTTCAGTGATGTACATCCAGAGGAATTTTCTTAATATAAGTTATGATAAATATGTGTATGTGAAGAGGTTCAAATCAGTGTGTATAAACTAATGCTTTCATTCTCTGTTTATTTCAGATGATGCTGGCAGAATATAAAAGAATTAAACTGAAAATACAACACCCTATTGAACAGCTGATGGCTCCTCGGTTAGCAAATGTAGATGATGCTATCCAACCAGGTCTAATGTTACTAACCTGGACATCCTTTAATATTGAGAAATATATTAATACAGTTTTTTACAAGCTAGGTGAGTCGCTTCCTTCCATTAACTTCTGCTTGTTTGTTTCTATACAAATGCAAGCTACATTATCAAGCTTACTATCCTTTATGTGATTTGCACTTAATTGACTTATACACGAAAGAAACCAGAATTTTCATCTGTCCTGTACTTCATGAAACCTCTGCTTTATAACAACACCTTCTTGTTGTCTCACATAGTTGTCAAATTTTTACTAATATGGAAGGGATGGCAGTTAGGATTAAACCAAGCATAAAGTAGTGTGCAAAAGGTCCTGTGTATTCTGAATTCAAAGAATGATAGCTACTTTTTTAAAGAGCTCCTAGGTTTCAGACTTTTCCTAATCTTTTGTTTCTGTGATGTACAAAGCAAGTTCTCAGGGAATAATATCTTGACTGCTCAATCGCTTTTCATATTAAACTTTTTTTTTAACATCAGTCTGTTTAAAACTTAGGCACAACACATCTTGGGCAACAGCTTTAGAAAACAGATGAGCTTGTAGTCTTTTCAAAAGATTATCACAAGATTGCACTGAGATGCATATTGTTTCTGAAGATACCAAGTTCCTTTTGCTTCAGCTTAATTATTACATCAAACATAGGTTTTGTTTTTTGAAATGATGTAAGTTGTTATAGCGGGAATTTTCTTCAGTTGAAATGGCAGATTAAAATTNAGTTCAAGCTATAGGAGAAGTATTCCTGGACCTCAGTTGAATCTTAATGTCTTTGTGTTTGAAATGCATATACTTTAAGCTCATCTTATATCTATTTATAATATTTTGCCTATTATCTTTTAGGATATGGATAGCGTATGCTAGATGAGCAT
>WAAD01017109.1:6979-16985 GCA_013389945.1 Fregata magnificens
GGGCAAAACCTTCTTTGATACATACAATTGTCAAAAGGAAATATATGTGAAAATATGTATGTCCATTATTATTCAAGCAATGCTTTGTTGCTTTAGGGTAAGCTGAGTAAATGATTTATATGNTTTTTGTTTGGTTGGTTGGGGTTTTTTTAGTAAAACAAATGCAGTACAAATATAAAACACTGTCAATAATATATGTTGAAATGCATTGCACACTAAATCTGCTGATTTTCTCCATTCAGTCTCAACTAAGTTGTTTCTGTTATATGTAGACTCAGTTACATGCTATTTGCATATGTCTGCTCTCATACGCACATTATAATGCAAGTTCAACCAATTCAGTTTTTGTTTCAGTCTTGATAATGTGAGCATAGTATGTGTCAGTCAGATTCCTCAAAATGTATTTGTTCATTTACAAATATTCCAGTTTTCTCTGCAAAATAGTCTGGGTCTCAATAACTAATAACATTTCAGACTGTAGATTAACAGTTGAGTGAATCTCCTCAGATGTTCATATACCAGAAATCTGTAGCCTGTTCTCAGAATAGTACAGGGTATTAGCACATCCCTCCTTATTGTTTCTGTAATGTTTCACTCTACAGGACAACATCTGTTTTGCTCTTAGTTCAACCAAGGTGAGAAAATCTACAACATCTTTGCCTCCATTGCTATTTCATCTTAAACAAAAACAGAATCCCAGTGTGACGCCTGTAGCTGCCGGAAGGTTTTACTGACAGTATTGCATCTAGAAATGACAACTGCTTATGTTGCAATGCTTTGTCTTACTCCATGAACATGCCAGAGCGGACAAAACTACCCTAATGAATAACACATTGGAGAACAGGGTAGTATTGTTATCCTTTTGTAATATTTCAGTCATAAATAAATTTGACATACAGGATTATCCCATAACTTTGTCTTTAACTCTTTTAACTAAAACCTTTACCATCTTTCCGTAAGGTTGACTGAGTGTTAAATAAGATGTGAATAACTGTCATCCACTTCCTTATAATGAAAATTTTCAATGTGGTTTTAAAAACTGTTACTAAATATGCCTAGTCACTATCGTATTCTATTTCTGCATATTTCTGGACTCCTGTCTCACCCTGCTGTCTGGAACTAAGCAAAGAGATGAAATCCATAATTTGTCTCCCTTTTTTCTCTATCTTTCTATTGGAAGTAAAATCAGTCCCGGCAATACAAAACAAGCTTAAAAACTGTGAAACTGTTTAAGTCCACTTAGACATCTGTTCAACTGCAGTCTGAGTTGCTATTTTATTTAAAACATCCATTACAATATTTTATCCTTATGGAAATAATTTAATGGTGACTCTCTTAGTTATGTAATATGGATTTAGAGCAGCCTTTAGGACAAAGCACAGCCTGGAGTTGTTCATCCCTGTCATTCATAGGCATACTATAGGTGTCATTAGTGTGTCTAAATGCACCATCAGATTCCACAGTTTCTCCTATGCACCCAAAGCAAAGGTGCCCAAAGACTCTCAGGAACAAATCTATTTCCTTCATACTTTAAAGGAATTGATCCTTGACACAGTCATTCTACAAATATTAATTATAGTAAAGTAGCAGTAACTAAAACCCCGAAGTTCATAGGAGCTGTATTCCCCCTATTGCGTGCAGCAGTTGATGGCTTGTGTCTACTAGTTTACTTCCTCCTGCATACGTTTCTTCCATTCCTTCTTCTTCACTGACTGCTCTCCATGGAAAAAAACTGATTTCCAAACCAGAAACTAACAACACTGTGGTGTCCTAGCTGTCAGCGTGTAACATAATGGTTATCTGAGCATCTCTTCAGATGGGCCATTCTAATAGGTGTTGATGTTGATCCTGCTTCATTCAACAACTTCTTGTTTCCCTGGAAGCAGCTTACATCTGCTTGGGCAAATTCTGTCATCACTGCCATTTCATTTGCAAATGCCATCTGTCCTGGAACTCCCTCAGGAAACAATCTTTCTTATCTGACTCAGGAGAGACATCCACATCATTTGCACTTTTCCAGAAATACTTTCTTGAAGTGCTACATGTCATATAAAAGTCACCTGAATGCCACAAATTAACAGATACCATTAAGTTACCAACTTCACAATTCCCTGTTTGCAATTCTGCACATCATCTGTTCCACTGATATTAAATATCTTTTTAGGGTAGACTGAAAACCACTGAGCTTTCATGCAAAATTTCTCCATTGCTCTGCCCCTGGAAAGTCTCTTTCTGAAGCCTGAGTCAGATTCAAGCAGAGGGTGGTAGCTTTCCCTATCTGTGTTTCTAGCAACATGGATAAAGTCCTAAGAAATAGGTTCTTCAGTGTGCCCAAATAGTAAAATAAATAGATTGCTAATTGCCTTACAGTCAGTATGTACAAACACTGTTGGAGGGTTTGTTATTTCCTCATCCCCGTCTTTGGTCAGAGAAGAGAAGAGCTTGGTCAAAAGCTGATAGAATCTTATGTTTGTTTAACTTCCAGGAAAAGTTCCTCTGTCACCTTGAAGAAAGTGTCACCAGCTGTGACAACGATGCCCACACATGATACCAGGACTTGGCTTTCTTCCAGGCCTCCATCTCAAAGACAGCATAAAACAATATCATATAAGCAAAGCTGAATTATAAATATGTTTTTGGCAGCTCTGTGCTGATCGGTGCAGTTCCTTGCAGGCATCTCCATGGCTCCTGAGCAGAAACAGGAAAAGGTACATTCAGACTCACTTAAACACTGTGTCAGACAACATTAAGATTGATTTAGTTTAGCCCAGGATTCTGTAGCTAATGTTCTCCACTGTGCCTTTGTAGCACAGACAGAAACGAGCTGACAACCAGAGTACAGCTAAACAAAGACAACTAAAATAATGTCTTTATTTCAGCTGCCTCAGATTAAGCTGTGATGGTATTTGCAAATGCAAAAAATCTGTCTCCAATCTCTGTTTAAAACTAGTGCTGAGCATCTTCTGGAAGGTACAGGAACCACTTTTTCCTTTCCAAATAATTAGTGCCAAATGCTAGTGTCCACAACAGCACAGGCCTAAATGTCAGTCTCATGGCTGAAGATGAAAACTAAAACAGTTTGCTGATCTTCTGCTGCGCATAAGTAACATCGACTTGTCCACATTTTTGCTCTTAAACAGTCAGAATTTTCTGTCCATGGGAGGAGATGATTGAAGGTACTGCAATGAACTTTCTCAAAGGAGAATAATGCAAATTTTGGAAAACTCTAAAGCAAATGAAGTTATTTGGTTTAGAAGGAAGGAAAGGTCACAGATTACTTTCTAATGTCCAGATAATAGATTTATTCACCTATTGTGTTGTAGTTTTTATGCTAGCACCCTTTGTAACTAAAATACAAAATCTCAATTCTAAAATTATACACGCAACATGAGTTAGCAGATTATGTTAAAAGTATACTTACATATACTGTAAATATACAACAAAATGATAGGACATTGGCCTGGATCCTACATTACGCCAGTGATCCCACGGGCTTGCTTGCAACAAATTAAGTTACTCAGGTGTGTTTTCTAGATTCAGTCTTCAGTACTGGAGTAGGAATGTACACTTAGTTTGGCTCTATGCGAATTCACTAATCATCATATATTAAAAAAAAGAAAAAAGAAAATGAGCAATATTTAGTTCAAAATTTCAACTTTTGCATGTATATATAGAAAATGGTCCCCATCCTCTACAAGAGAAGTCAACCCAACCCAAACAATTACAGATAAGTGAGAATCTGACTGTTTTATATGCACATCATGGAGGAAGCTACAGAATACACCGATGAGCCATACACACATATTAAAAGTCAGTGAGAGTTTTCAGTAGAAGAGGGAAATTCAAAAGACAGATAATTGTCCTATATGTCCTTGTACTGACCGATATATACATATTGACGTGAGGAAGTCATATTTTACTAGTGGCATGACTCAAATAATCTAATTAATTTTTTACCTGTTTTGTTTTTTTAGGTCATTCACTGATTATTACTATTTTTTTATCTAAAAGCATGCAAATTTTAAAACCATAACTGTGATACAGTTTTATAAAACTGAGCCCAGTACAGCAAATTTATCTATGTAACTTAACATTGTCTGCTCGGCTCCATCAGCAGACTCCAACCCTGCAGACTCTCAGACACGGCTGATATTAAAATAAAAACACTGTGCGTGCAGTAAATAAGACAACAATGAGTAACAGTTTTAAAAGAAAACTAGACTTTAGAATATTGTTACCTATTCTTGCATTTTTCTTCAATTTTTTTGAGGAAAGCTATGTATTTACTCCCCAGCACACAGTATACTCAAATACAGCTCATAATCCTTCCTTTGGATAGTATTTAAAATAAAGTTTTTGTTTAAATTAAAAATGTTCTATTTGTGTGAACACAGTAGTAATACTTAGCAGTTTTTCAAATCTTGTATGCTCTCACTAATAGAGGAAATGGTTGATTCTCATTCAATTAGTAATATACTCATCTTTTCATAAGAAATTTTAGAAGTATTTTTCCATATTTCCTTTGATTTTCAGCCTTGATCAATTTTCATTTGAAAAAGTAATTATAAAGTCTCATGAGTCTCAAAACCAACACTAATTAGATATTCAAACACTCATTCAACCAAAAAGATTTACCAAGGAATGCTAATGATGTGAACATCTTTCTTTTTGTCTAAATACATTGATTCTTCTAATCACAAACTGTAGCAAGTAAATAGAATCCCACTGTTTGTGGTTTTTTTTCTTGTTTGCTTGTTTTTTGTTTGTTTTTTTTTTTTTTAACACTGAATGTATATAAAAAAAATCCTACTGCAGAATAAATTAAGATTATGATTTTCAATATCATTAGAAACTGGGCATCATACTGAATAAAACACAGCCAAATATAATTTGGAAAACTCTAACCTATTGAGAACATCAAATTTTGGTTATTTTGAATCTTCACCACTTAGGTTTGTTTTCCAAGTATGGGAACATACCCTTGTGTAGTCACAGCTGTTAGTCAAGGTGGGAATCAAAAGCCAGTCTCTAGACTAGGTAGTCCACTGGGCTACTAGGCTTAAAGCATCAGCATTTCTGAAATCAGTCAGCAGTAAGAAAATAGCATTGTATTCAAACACGTTTGACATTCCCAGCTGGAAAAACAACTACCTGTCTACGTGGACTTTGACAGAAATTAGGCCAGAGACTCAAAAGCATGCCTGCATATCTGCAATAAAAAGCCTGAAATGCATCACTGCCACACTCCTCGAATGAAGAGAGAAGGGTTTGTTGGTTGCTTTTATTTGTTTGATTTTTTTTTAATATTTGCTAAGTTGTAAATGCAAAATCCTAACATGAAATAAACCAAGATGCTTTTTTGTATGGTTTTTTTTCAAGGTTCTTAACATGAATATCTTGATCAGCAACAAATTTTAAACAATAATTTATTTGCCACAGTTACCTAAATATTTAGGTAATACTTATTTTTGTAAATTAATTTTTATTCTTTTCTAGCTATACATGAAAGACAAAATTCACTCCATTGTTAAAAGGAACTCCGGTTGTGATCTTTAAGTGAAGCAAATTTCTATACATAGTCAAGTAGAGATTTCCTTGGAATACGCCCTAAAAATAATAAATGATTTATTCAGAAAAAAAAATATTCTGAACACCAAAGAATGTCTAACTGTCCCCAGACTGCTTAGCAATTTTTTGCATTTCATCTCTTTTCTGAAAGCTTTCTCTGTTCCTCATATGGGATAAAGTTACACTCCACGAGATAAAGAAACCTCTACATATTTATACAGTATTTTTCTTCTTTTTATGTCATGGAAACGAATAGCCAAATCGTGTCTGCTTTCTGTGGGAACACTTTAGAGATGCAGAACTGCAGGGAATCCCCTTCTGCCCTGAAGTTCCTCCCTACAGAAAATAGGACTGGATTGCCACGATCCCAGCGGTCAAAGACAGAGGACGACGGATGCTGCTGACAGTGAGGCAGGCATGGAAAAGGGCATGCCCCTAAGCGGGATACAGCATCCCCAGGAACCAGCTCACATTTGCGGAGCTGTAACTGAGAAAGCTTGTCTGCGTGTATTGTACAGACAGAGTCATCAACGTTACCCAGCATACAGCATGCAGTACCCTTTGAAGCCTTATTAAGTGCGCTGAGCTAGTGTGCCCCAGAAATCCTGTAAAGAAGTTAGGTCCAGCTTGCCACTGAGCTGGTGCAACCTCGAACACAGTGCTTCCAGCCTTCCTTTAGCTCTACTAAGGCATATGTCCTAAACTGACATAAGCTGCATTTCTGCTTTTTGTATGTCTGTCTGTGTGCTCACACGTGTGCACATGCAGACTTGTACCTGCCTTTAATGCTTGTCTCTCTCTGTCAGTTGTGTGCCTGTGTACACATATAGT
Source organism: Fregata magnificens (assembly GCA_013389945.1). NCBI lineage: Eukaryota > Metazoa > Chordata > Aves > Suliformes > Fregatidae > Fregata > Fregata magnificens. Next base: position 13,379 of record WAAD01017109.1, read on the forward strand.
AACAAGACATGCCAAAATGGTGAATTATCATTAAAATGAACTTTTTTCTATCCAACATTCCAATGACAGGCGATAATAATGAACTAAGCGTGGTATTTTCCTTGTCTTTTGAAACAGTTACCCAACTGAAACTCGTGCTCAAGAAGAACTGACAGTACTGGTACTCCTCCCAACTACTGTGTGGTTAGAAAGAAGTTCAGATCATATTCCAAGAGGGAGAAAAAGGTCACCGATTTCACTGCTCCATGGTTTTGCCTTTAGTTTTGAAATACATAGTTAAACTGAACACTTTTTATTCTTCTGTTATGATCAATTTACTGTCAGTTTTTTCACTGTATGTTGAACATAAATGTTAATACTGCTTTATGTGAAAGTACATTTACTGATTTCCTCACATATTCGTGACTTGCTTTTCATGCATACCTCAACAATCTTGGAATTGAGAGCTTCTTGTTTTCATGTTAGTTCACAGGATTTGTTTATCTCTCTCCCTGTTTATGTTGCTCTAGATCTATAATCTTACTGTAGGGAAAAATACTGTTAAAACAAAATTTGTCATGTAATGTTTGTAGTAGCACCTCATTTTTAATCTTAAGTCAATATGTTTAGTGTAATTCCAACCAGCAAAGATAATGAAAAAAGACTGTCTTCAAAGACAAGTTTGCCTGAAGAAATATGTTTTCTATGTCCAGGATGGGACTACATTAAAAATGTAATTTTGGATATATATTTATATTTATATTATTTATATTTCTACTATTTATATTTAACTTACATTTCTACTATTTACCTTTATACTTATATTTATATTTAGTACAGACCGCCTTCACTTTCACTATCATCTCAGTTAATTGCAAACTGAGTAAAGCAATGAATCAAAGTAAACACAGATATTCTGTACTCCAATTTGGAAATTAAAATCAACTTGTATAGGAAATGGCCTAAACTGTTCAATTTAATTCCTTTATTCATTCAATACTTTAAACAAAATATATTCTTAAGTATAACATCATACTTGGTACACGTAGTTTTCAAGTGATCTGGTGATTTTAAAATGTTTAATGTATGTTTGTATGTTTATTGTACATATTCTAACAAACATTGTACATTTTTTTCTGATATGTATTTTTCCCTGAGAGACTTTCCTATGTTCTTGTACTTTTCTTATCATGTGGGATGTCTTAAATGATGACACAAGTAACTACTTAACATATTTTGTTGTCATTTCTTTCTTCCTTTCTTCTAAAGTACACTTATCTTCCTAGGGCAGAAAGAATAGAATGAATTTTGAATTCTTTGTGTTCTTAAGAATACATTTGTATAGTACTTAAAATTTTGCCCAGAATGTGCAAGGTGGAAGGCAACAACAATCTTCTTTCAAGTAAAATGTTGTGATTTGTCCCTTACCAATCCGTGATGATCTTGAGCAATTTAATCTAAATAGACTTTGCTATTTTCACACATGAGTGGGTAACAATTGCCTCTGAGGTGCAAATGTGATGAACCGTTGACCGTGTCATTCAAAGGGGAAAAAAGCCACAAAAGCCATAATATATGCAGTGAGCATAAGGCTAAATTGTTATCTTCAGATAACAAGTTATTGAACTTTTTTTAATGTAAACTTTACGTACACTATGATCTTTTCTGTAAACTAGATAGCTAAAAAGACATAAAGGTAATTATTGGAAACCAATTGCAGTGAACTGCAGAACAAAAGCCATTCCTTTTTATGATGGTAATTGAGCAGAGTACTAGGCTTAGCAGGATAAAATGATTTCAAGCCTCTTAACATTGTGTTGATTAGGAGATTGAAAATGTGATGTCTTAATAAAGAGAAATGTACAGTTCTAAAAACACAGCTCCTTTTCTGCATTATCTTAAAAATAGGTATTTTTTCTCTTTGTCTTTCACATAAACTGCAGTGCTAAGGGCCAAGTCCCACAATTACAGGTTACTTTCCATGGGACCCTAACAATTGCCCCAGTAATGCTTTGTTAACACTCAGTCCAGTGAATGAGATCATGTACTCTCTGCCAGGTCAATCTTCCTTAGTGGCTCACAGAGCAATAGCTACACCGCTTCCTCCCTTCTACTCTATTCCCACTTCTGCTAAGGCTCATAAGGCAACTTTGGGCCTCAGAAGCGTCCATCAAAAAATGACTCTAGGAGGACAAAGTGACATTTTCTGCGACTGAGTTCCACGTGCAATCTCAGGCAAAGCATCTGAGACAAAAAAAAAGTGGAAACCCAGAATAAATAATGTTGGCTGGAGGTGGTTCTTCTGTTCCCTAAAGTCATGGAGCATTTCAGGTCACTGACATCAAGAATGATGGCCTGTGAATGATGGCCTGAATCTCCATCCACATTATTGTCTCCTAATTCCCTTTCTTTTTCTTAGATATGGGTATTTGTTCAGAAAGAAAACAGCAAATCTTATGGAGGTAACTTATTATATTTAATCATCATGATGCAATGTGTCATAATTGCCCCAACATAAAACATTTCTACATTTATAATTATTTTGAGAGCTTATCTGGCAGCTATGGATTTCCAACTGCTGATGTACACAAGTGAAGGGAGATCAGGTTGAAAATAATTCTGAAGTCTGAAAACTATATACGTTTTGTTTCTGCTGTTTTGTTTTGGTTCTTATCTTTCTGTTTGGAATTGGGTTGCCTACAGGCAATGATTTGGAAATCTGGCTACAGAGATTTTTCTTTCTATAGACTCTCCCTAGGGGATTTCTGACCCAGATCCCATTTCATCCCTGCTTAAAAGCTACTTGCATGTGAGATGTTGAACACCAGTGTCATACAGGACAGTTCTGCACAGATGTCGGCTGTTGATAATGATACACTACAAAGCGTTCAATAGTCACAGTTAAAATGAGAGCATTTTCTTCTTCCACAACAGACATGGCCTTCTGCTTATTCACATAGCTAGGAGCTCTTTTTTTCTCTTTTTCTTTTTTAATGATTTTGTCATGAAGAGATAACACAATTTCTTGAATTGCGACAGTTTTTACCTGTCAGAGTGCAAAAGGGGTAATTCCCTCTCCCCATCAAATGCAAGGCATAACATGCAGCAGAAACATTGTGTTTGAGGTGAAAAAGGGAAGGACAGATGGTTGAACAGCATCCTTCATCCCTCTGTGTGGCTAGGGGCAAGAACCTCAGACCTAACGCTGTTCAAGACTATTCAGAAAAAAGAGAAATGAATGAAAAATGTTGATTTGTTAAAAAAAAAACCCCTTGCATAGAAATACATAGATTTCAGTGCTTATTTTTCCTTGGGAAGTTTTCTTAAGATTTCATTAAAGATTTTGGTCAAAAAATGGGAAAGAGAGAAAGGAACCCTCCAATAACTAGTTGCCTCATGGTTAGGGAACTCACCTGAGATAAAAGACCTGAATTCATGTCTGTAATGACCCATAAGATACAGAGCTGTAAACCTCATTATCTAAAATTGGAATGGATTGCCCTTACTATTAGTTATTCTGCCAATGAATTCAGTTTTGAAAGGTCTCATTATAGCCTCACTTAGGAAGTGTCGTCAAACTATAAACATTTTCCAAGAAATTAGGAAAATATATGTTTTCCTGCTTGCC
>WAAD01017109.1:17037-29641 GCA_013389945.1 Fregata magnificens
GACAAGCTATGTTTATTTGGTTTTGCCCCAAATCTGAGTCACGGGATTTTTCCAGTATGTCTGTCATCTCATGCTGTCATACCTGATCTTCCATTAAACAAACACAACCTCTAACCTTTCTAGTTGCAAACATAACCTTCAAACTGTGAAGTGAACATATTTATTTTTATCAGCAATGTCTCATTTGGTCTGAAGCATGAAATGAATGCAAATTTTTTTCATTTCTCATACTGTTGAATATTAATACTAATACAGTCCAATTTTTAGTGTCAAGAACTAGTTCTATGCTGATCAAAACCTTCAGGAGAAAAGGTGGGACATCCTAGTGTATGCTCTGTGCCTCCTGTGAGTGCTCTTTATCTCCACAGTCTTGGGGAGGTAAAGAGTGGGAGAAAAAATGAGTTTTAGAGGCAATAGTCCTCCCTATCTGTCTTATAACTGAAGCTCTTGTCCAATGACTTCCATTCAATTTTCCAGAAGTTCACAGCCTACAGAGTTCCATACATATTACATAGCATAGCCAAGGACAGAATTAGTACAATTCCGTTTCTTACCTTTACTGATGTGATGGAAATCTAGTGCAAATTTTTTCAGATAAATTGTAATCTCAAAAGGGGGCACCTGAAGTTAATTATATAAATATCTGAAACCTACTGCCTATCTGTCTTTCATGAAATGCTTGAGCAAAACACTTAGAGTCATGGGTCTATTTTCACTATGACTACCAAGAAAATGCAAAGGCAATTGCAATATCTAGAAAAAAAGAATCCGTTGAGCCTACTAGACTGTAATTAAAGAAGACAGTACACAAATTTACATCTGGGAATTTCAACACTTTGAAAAGGCAGTGTTTGTATCAGGCTTTTTTAATATGTTTGTGTCTGACATGATTTACTGGCAGTTCCTGACTGGAAAAAAAAAAATCATTTTACTCAATCATTCTCCAGAGTAGAAAAAAAAACAAAGCAGTTTTTCTTGAGAATTTAGCAAGAATTTGTTTCTTTGTAGCAGAATAAAAAATGGTACACGTCTTAAAAGTGTGAGGGGTTTTGGGGGGCGATTGTTTGCTGCATTTTTTGTGAATGATGAAACCCAAGAGAAAGGAAACTTTAACTCAAGTAAAACTTCTATTTAATTTGAAGCTATGTCAAAATAGATTGCAGCAGGAACTTTCCTCTTTTGCACTGTAGTTTGGAAACAACCCCACTAGATTTCTACTGTGTGTGGAAGTCACCTATTACTATTAGGATGAAGGAAGTGCAAGTATTTCCATTTGACCTTTTCATTTTCCATTCCATTCTATTCCACTCCACATATCCACCTTCCCTTCTGCCCCCCCAATAATCAATGTGGAACTGGTGATTTATAGTCCACTTTATTTTATGTAAGCCTTTGAGCTGCACAAAGTACACAACTGAAATTAAGTCCTAGATTAATAACATGAGCTGGCTTGGTGTGGCGGGGGGGGCCGAGGATGGTGGTCAAAACTATAATGGCTCTACAAAATCCTTGCAATATTTCTTAAAATAAACTGCAACTTTTCCTGCAGACTGGGCTCCATTCCCTTTCACAGAGAAACTCATGTTTCTATTCTGATTTTGATGAACTTTCCTTCCCCTCATTCTATAAAAATCAACTTTTTCTGTGATAAGAAATTACCTTTGCCTGCACTATGTCATAAATGGAGTGATTTACCTGAGACCACACAAGAAATCTGTAGCAGAGAAATTCACTAACCTTCCATTCTGATTAAAGCAGTAACCACTGAATTATCCCATCTTTTTCCTAAGATGCTGGTCAAATATTTTTGAACAGTTAAGCAAATAAATAAATAAACCAGCAAAATAATCAATGTATAAAAATATGTTGGGTATGTAAACTCTTTGTACTCACTGAATTTGGGATAACTCCATTTGTTTGGGTGAGAGCTTCAGCTGTTTAAAATCAGAGTTGCTCTACAGAACTGAGTAAAGCAATTCTGATTAATGTTCCTAGGTAAGGATCTCATCTTTTTCCCTCATTCAAGTATTAACCCTGTTAGCAATGAATCCTTCAACTCTGTGTTTTAATGATACTCTCGGTTGAAAATGTTATTATGGACCTATTCCTTCAATTTTATGTGAGCATGCTAATTTATTTCAAGTTAGAACCTGGCCTAATGCTTCGTGTGACAGGATATCAGGTTTCAGTCGCTTGACTCCAGAGCTATGCCAGCTGGGCTTTCCATCTCAGTTTTAAAGGCTAAAAAGCCCAAGTTCCTTGCTAAAGTAAAAATAAGACAAGAAATTTGGGAAGACAGGCCATTCAAGAAAGAACTAGGAGCTGGCATTGTCCATAAATTCTATTTTAAATTAATTAAAAAAACCCCAACAAAGTATACAAACCACCCCCACACACACACTAGATCTGTGTAAGTAAAAGTCTGAAGGAATGCTTTACTGAGAAAATATGCCAATATATTCACAATGTGTGGAGCTTTCCAATCAACTTTCTTTCTTGGCCAAAAATGTCCAAGTGAGCAAAAAAAGGTATATGGAGGATTTCTTTCTTCCTTAATAAACCTGTGCAAGACATAAATCTTGTGATTGACAGCCACATTTTCTATGCTCTAATTCCTGATAAATATGCTGAACAGTTATATTTACATTCATTTTTATTTAAAAAAAAATATAAACAATACTACAAAACCAAAATCAAAATAATAACTGCCTTTGCTCTCCCCCAGGAACAGTATTAGTGGTGTTATCATCTAAATATTCTCTGCAAAATACTTGGCAAGTAGTTCTAAGAATTTGGCTCATAATTATTGAAAAAATAATGTCAGGGCACAGGAAAAAATAGTGGGCTACTCCACAAGGGAAAATGAACCAGGAGCAGAGGGTGCATGGGTAGAAGTCCCAGGTGAGGCTGGTGAGGGTGACTAAGGCCTGTTGGTGCTCTCTGGGAGCACAGAGCGCCTCTATGTTGCTTGGTGGTTTCCAGGAATGCTCCTCAGGTGTGTAGCTCTAATAATCAACAGGGTGGTGAAGATTTCCCTGGGTGAATTTAGAGTCCAACATTTGCTTTGCTGGGACCCTGGTTGCTCCTGCTTCTTGAATGTGGGGGGGAGCTGGTATGGGAAAGAGTTTGGGTGATGAGGCTTTAGGAGAAAGGTGTGAAAAATGGGGTGGATCTTGAGGGACCATGGGAAATCTAGGAGGTAAGTAACCAGGTAAATGAGTTCTATTTTATAACCACCTCAAACCTAACTGAGGTCAATTTTGCCTGTTTAATGTGAGGAAGTATACACTTGCCTCTAAGTAGCCTAGCACATTTCTTGTTAAGTGGTCCTACTGTTGATAGCCTTTCTTATGCTTCAATGGGTAACATTTATTTTTAAATTATTTTTATCATTATTTGTGAAACAGCGATGTAATTAACTTCAATGAGAGTTTAGTGGATAACTACTGTGGGGTTGGATTTCTCCCCATATTTCTGTGTTATGTTGTAACTAAGCTAAAGAACCTTCCACACCACACCTGCCATTCTGCATTTCCCCTGGACAAAAGCAGAAAATGTTAATATGAAATAATTCCAATTAATAAGTCCAATAATTTACCAGAAACACAAGATCCACCAATGTCAGATCTTGCAAATCCTCTATGAATATCTGCCCCCAGTGCCAGAAACAGTACTGCACACACACACAAATCACAGGCTGCAGCTTAAAGTAGGTCAGTTCCCTGAAAATGCTTTTGTGGATTTTCAGTGAACATTTCCCTAGGTAGAGCACATCTTTTACTGCTTTCTAAGGCTATAGGAAAATTACTGACAGACTGGTTTCTTGCAAAGCAATTTCTAAGCAAGTTATTTTGTAAAAAAGGCAGATTTAAAGAAATTTCTCATATGATTGCTCATTTGCTTTTATCTAAATATAATTTAAAACATTTATTTTAGCAATATTATTTGTTTGATCAATATTTATGATAAATATAGCTGTTTCATTTTCATTTTTCCTTCATCTTTTGGTAGTACCAATCTGTTCTGTCTTATCATGGGCCGGGCTAGTCAGAGCTTTAACATGGGAGTTATTTTTTTCATTGTATGGGTAAAGACTGTATAAAATAATGGGGATCCAGGTTTTGACTGGGGTCTCTTTAACACTGCCTAAAGAATAATAATAATTAATTTATATACAAAATCATATCACAGAAAAGACAACCAGTAAACAAGAAGTCATATTGTCAGAATGTTGCATTAAAAAAAATGGCAAAATTCATTGTTTAGATTACAGTTTAAGAGTTTATGAATGTCTTTACTTGACCAGACCAAACCTGTCTCCAACCACGGCCTAAACTGGGCACATGAAGAAAAGTGTAAGAACACTGCGAGCATGTATTTTACTTCCAGAACGGAAGACAAACATTAAATGAATTCTTACTCCTTTACCAGCTCTAAGCAGAAACAGAAATACCAGAACCTGGGATAAGCATATTTGAATGCTCTTCACCTTCCAGTTAATAATGACCATATTAAAGAACTGAGTACTTTGAGTTAATTTCTGGAGGTTCTTTCTAATGTCTGCTCTTCCTCATTCGTGAGGTGCTGAGAAGAGCAGTCATTCAGTAAGCAAAAGAGTTCCAACCCAGGCTCCCAATCATTTGCACTTGAGAGATATGTTCATTCAAAAGTAGTTTTTTAAGTATTTATTAAGTAGACATCTCCCTTGTAATTTTGTCCAGAAGATAACTGAGAACACTTATGGGTTGCCCAAACTCTTCAGACCCATCAAATCTGGCTTCAGCCATGCTTGGCCTCCATTAACAAAGACTTTCAGATCCCATTTTATGAGTATTCTTATAGTTCAATAATTTTGCTAGTTGTGAAACTCTCTAGATACCCACAGTACAGAAACATCTGCTGTGTAAGCATCTTGCAGTTGCTCATAGCAATGTACCTCAAATTTATTCTCATGGGCATTAGGAGGATTGTGCAGCAGATACACTGCAGGTCCTGAGTACCCAGATGTCCAGATCTAGTGCTGTGATTGCCTTTATTGCCTATGTGTATGTATGCATTTCTCCCCTGCACAAAGACCAGAAGGTGGAGTAAAGAACATGCTCATGTCTGTCCTGACAGAGCATGGAGCGATACCTGGATGCCAGAGAGCAGAAGCACACCTCTACTTTGCAATTTGGATGTAGTACAGGCAACATCTCAGTAGGAAATGCAATATCTTTACCATGAACAAATACTTACTGCGAGATATCTGTAGAACGAAACATTGTCTGAACTCACCAGTTTGTTTTATTTTTTTTTACATTTTCTCTTGACAAACAGCTATTCAGATGGGAGGAAAAAAAAAATAAAAATACTAACTCAGTTCTGCTCCTCTAAAACTCAACTTTCTTATAAAGTAGATTTGAACTTGGTCACCACACAGAGAGGACTAAATAACTTACTAATGCTCCTTGAGGAGACTTTGAAAGAATAGTGTTGTGACGGACTCATCCAGCCTTTCTTGAAACACCAGAAGGGTAACAATATTATATGTTAAAGTCAAAAATATTTCGTCTTTTCAAAATCTTGAGAGGTGTTGAACAAATGAAGGTGGAGTGGGTTTTTACTCAGAGCACAAGTAAGTTTGCTAAGTTTTACACACTCCCACCTATCTACAGCAGAAAGCAGATTACGTTAGGCTCCAGAACAGAAATGAATATGAAAAAAGACAGTAAAGTGATGCATTTTTGGACCAGATTTATTGTGTCTTAGTGATATCCAGATCAACTTTCCAATGTAGGAAGCTAAACTGTCAGACTTGCAGGCTTACTGTGAATGCCGGACAGCGCAGGAACTCTATCAATACCTGACTCTGCAGGTCAGACTTAGAATCATAGAATCATTAAGATTGGAAAAGACCTCTAAGATCATCAAGTCCAACTGTCAACCCAACACCACCATGCCTCCTAAACCATGTCCTGAAGTGCCACATCTTCTGGTTTTCTGAACACCTCCAGGTATGGTGACTCCACCATCTCTCTGGGCAGTCTATTCCAATGCTTGACCACTCTGTCAGTAAAAGAATTTTTACTAATACCCAATCTAAACCTCCCCTGGTGCAACCTGAGGCCATTTCCTCTTGTCCTATCACTTGATACTTGGGAGAAGAGACCAACAGCCACCTCACTACAACCTCCTTTCAGGTAGTTGTAGAGAGCGATAAGGTCTCCCCTCAGCCTCCTTTTCTCCAAACTAAACAACTCCAGTTCCCTCAGCTGCTCCTCACAAGGCTTGTGCTCTAGACCCTTCACCAGCTTCATTGCTCTTCTCTGGACATGCTCCAGCACCTCAGTGTCCTTCTTGTACTGAGGGGCCCAAAATGGAACACAATATTCGAGGTGCGGCCTCACCAGTGCCGAGTACAGGGGCATGATCACTTCCCTACTCCTGCTGGTCACACTATTCCTGATACAAGCCAGGATGCTGTTGGCCTTCTTGGCCACCTGGGCACACTGCCGGCTCATGTTCAGCCGGCTGTCGACCAGCACCCCCAGATCCTTTTCCGCCGGGCAGCTTTCCAGCCACTCTTCCCCAAGCCTGTAGCATTGCATGGGGTTGTTGTGACCCAAGTGCAGGACCTGACACTTGGCCTTCTTAAACCTCATACTGTTGACCTTGGCCCATTGACGCAGCCTGTCCAGATCCCTCTGCAGAACCTTCCTACCCTTGGGCAGATCAACACTCTCGCCCAATTTGGTGTCATCTGCAAACTTACTGAGGTGGTACTTGATCCCCTCATCCAGATCGTTGATAAAGATGTTAAACAAGACTGGCTCCAAAACTGAGCCCTGGGGAACACCGCTTGTGACCGGCCGCCAGCCGGATTTAACTCCATTCACCACAACCCTCTGGGCTTGGCCATCCAGCCAGTTTTTTACCCAGCAAAGAGTACACCCATCCAAGCCATGAGCAGCCAGTTTCTCCAGGAGAATGCAGTGGGAAACAGTGTGAAAGGCTTTACTAAAGTCCAGGTAGAGAACATCCACAGCCTTGCCCTCATCCACTAAGCAGGTCACCTGATCATAGAAGGAGATCAGGTTGGTCAGGCAGGACCTGCCTTCTGTGAACCTATGCCTGCTGGGCCTGATCCCCTGGTTGTCATGCACATGCCTGGTGAGCGCACTCAAGTTGAACCACGCCATGATCTTCCCGGGCACCGAGGTCAGGCTGACTGGCCTGTAGTTCCCCGGATCCCCCTTCCGGCCCTTCTTGTAGATGGGCGTCACATTGGCTAGCTTCCAGTCATCCAGGACCTCCCCCGTTGACCAGGGCTGCTGATAAAGGATGGAGAGTGGTTTGGCAAGCTCCTCCTCCAACTCCCTCAGCACTCTCGGGTGGATCCCATCCGGCCCCATGGACTTGTGAGTGTCCAGGTGGCACAACAGGTTAACTGCTTCTTCCCGGATTATGGGGGGTTTATTCTGCTCTCTGTCCCTGTCTTCCAGCACAGGGGGCTGAATACCCTGGGGATAACTGGTCTGACTATTAAAGACTGGGGCAAAGAAGGCATTAAGTACCTCAGCCTTTTCCTCATCCTTGGTGGCAATGTTGTCCCCCGCATCCAATAAAAGACGGATATTGTCCCTGGCTCTCTTTTTGCTGTTAATGTATTTGTAAAAACATTTTTATTATCTCTTACAGCAGTGGCCAGGTTGAGTTCTAGCTGGGCTTTTCCCTTTCTAATTTTCTGTCTGCATGACCTCATGAGATCCCTGTACTCTTCTTGAGTTGCCTGCCCCTTCCTCCAAAAGTGGTAAACTCTCCTTTTTTTCCTGAGTCCCAGCAAAAGCTCCCTGTTCAACCAGGCCAGTCGTCTTCCCCACCCGGCTTGTGTTATGGCACATGGGGACAGCCTGCGCCTGCACCTTTAAGACTTCCTTCTTGAAGAATACCCAACCTGCCGGGACCCCTTTGCCCTTCAGGACTCTCTCCTGACTGTTAGGAAACCAATCTCCCTATACACCTCGTGAGATAAAGTGAAAGAAACAAGCTCCTCCAGAGGTGGAGAGTCAGCTCCATCCCTAACTATTCTCTGCAGTAATTAATTCATTTTTAGAGAAAGGCAAGGAAATCAGCCTCATAACCTAGCTACCCAAATGCCTAAACAGCCTGGATATCATCTTTCATCTCAACCGTTTCCCATAGAGGGATAATTTGTCATTAATATTATTTTATTTTCTATTGATGTTGAGTTTGACCAATCTATCAAAAATCCATTCTAGAACCAATTGTTCAATAGAAATTTCAGTATCAAGACACTGCGTAAAGATGATAAGTAGTTACATTCGAACAGGACCTTGCATAACTCTTCTTACTCCCTGATGGAAACTTGGGAGGTATTATCACCATAGAAAGCAATGATAATTATGGATAACTATTAAATATGTGCTCCAATTAAAACCAAATAAACAACAACAAAAAAATCCCACTCCTTCCAAATCAATATTCTCAATCAGTTTTTTCAATAAAACTCCTGGAGCTGACCATGTTATGCCACTCAAATTATATTAATGAAAGCAGAGAAGGCAGGAGAAATCAAATGAATGGTTTTATTACAGCACCTCTGATCAAATGATTAGTAAAGAAGGGGCTTCTCAAACTTAATTTAGATACATCCCTTCTCTTTCCCCGGATTAGAATAGCTTCTCTGCTTAGGAAGCAGCAGCATAACACTGCCACCCACTGCCCCACTTCACACAGGTAAAGTCATAAGGGTAGATAAACATTCAGGAGTAATCAAGTCTGTCCAGGTATAGTCGTGACATCTTTATTAAGTTTTGAAAGCTCCTCAGGGTAAGTTGGGCAGGCTTTACTTACTTTGTTTGGAATCAGATGGAGTATGATCTTCACCTGTTGCAGTAAATTAGTTCTGACCATTACAGTTCCTTTATGTGTTGGGTTTTGCTTACCCACTTTCAGATGTTACCATCTTCCTCTACAGCTAAATACAGTAGTGCTTTGTTGCAGAGAAACTCATCCTCTGAGCTATCTCCAAATAACAGGCAATCTCTGTGAAGAGCACCCACCTTATCTAGCATATTTAGACAAGGAAAGCTGCTGCTGTAAAGTTATACTGCATGACACTATGAGCAACATTTCAGTGAAACTGAAATACTTACTTCTCCAAACTTTTCACTCTACCTTTCTGAATAACTGCATTTGCATATTTTACATTTATTTGAAGGAAATTTTTGCATTTCTCTTATCAAAATGACATTGCTTTCACTTTGCTGATGCTGGAATCATTAAAATTCTACCCATACAGGCTCATGGATGCTATTTGTTTTTAGTTATTTGTTAGTTAGAAAAAAGACTAGAACCACATTAAGCTCAAAACATTATGATTTTTTTAATTGCTGTGTTTGTGTGTTGTTTTTAAATCATGCATTCACTTCTGTTTAAAATTGCATTCTGATTTGAAACTCACTGTCTCAAAAGCCAATTGGAAATCTTGCTGATTATATTTTTCCTCCAGTTTCCGAAAACCTTCAATCACTACTGGCATTCAAAGTACATGAGGAATAGGACATGAGGTGCTGCAGTGTCAAGATATTAGAAATTACTGCAAGGTCTTCTCATTTGAGCCCACACCACCATGCCCACTTCTGGACCTCTTGATATTTATAAATGATAAAGAGGAAAATTACTAGTTTTGCTCTCAAATACTCAGCAAATTACTAAGCATTGCTTTCACTCATGTAAAATTAATTCACAGGTTTGGTGCCTGGCATTACTTTGCTATAAGAAATCGCCTTGTATCTCCCATGCATTGAATATAGGACTTAAGGAAAAAAAAAAAAATCAATAAAAGAAATTAAATATAGCCAGCCTCCCTCAAACAATAAAAATCAATGCTATGTTATCAGGTACCTAAGAAGCAGGCTTATTTTGAACATTAATCTGGATAGTAGTTTCATGGTAATTGATTTTTTTTTTTTTATACTTAAGCTGTCAAAAACTATAACAAGCAATGATTACTTGTTATTTTCCAAATTCATAAAAGAATTGATTCTATGGGGATTGTGTGTGTGGGGGGGTTCCCCTTTCTTTCTCTGGCACTGAATTAGTTTTGTCACTGAAACAATTGCTAATCTTTCTTGTAGTGATGACAAAATTGGAAAATAAATATTCACTAAGTCTTAAATGTAACTGCTTTACAACTGTAGTGAATTTGTTTGTCAGTAAAAATAAAGCAACTATATCTCCATTATTTTGATTGGTAAACAGTGTTGTAACTGTTATCTATGGCTGAACTAAATGTTGCATTAAATATTAAATATTATGTTTTCATTAAATGAAAAATTACTTATTCCTAAAAAAATTAAGCTAAAAGCAGACTATATATTGTTCATTTATTTTGACCAAGCATTGTTTATCTTGCAGGATAACAGAGCATCTCTACTACATGTATTGTAGCACAATACAGAAAAAAAGGGTATTTTTATTAAAGTTTTCTATAGGTAATCTGGAATGCTGGAAATCCTTAATAAAAGGTGAAGTATGAATTCAGGATTTTTTTTTCATTATTTATTTTATTTAAGGATGAAAAAAGGAAGGCAGGACAAATCTGTAAATAACCTAATTGCACGCAATCTAGAAATAGAAAAGTTAAATATAAAATAGGATGCAAATTAACAGAAGGTTATTGCAAAATGAAGACATACCATCCTGTTTCAGGGATTAACTTCAGTTTTCAGCAGGTCAGTGAAGGGGAAAAAAAGAAAAAAAAAAAAAAAGCAGGAAGAATTTCTGTACAAAATCTAAGACTCCTTGGTAAATATTCCTGGTTATTTTATACAAAGCATATCCCATTATACTATGTGCTTAGAGGAGGAATATTATCTGGAGAGTAACTAAGAAATAAAACAATATTTAGTCTGTTTTGATTTATTTTGACAATCTACATGTAAAATTCCTTCTAGTTCCCCAAGACAAATCAGAGCAGTAACAGTCATACTTATTCGAGGCAATTTGTAACTATGCGAGAGGTTTATTAACACAAACTTGCTTTCCATAAATAGTGGTGGCAGCTGGAGCAGCAGCCAAGTTCGAGCTGGCAAAAGTAACATAACAGAGAGACATATACCCCTTCCATAGCATCAGTATCTGCAACACCGTGCACAGTATCCCATTGCATTTATCATGAGAGTAGCATGACTGTAGACAGCCTAGAAGATGATATGTCATTAATATTAATAAGCAATTCTGCCCCAGAAGAAAAAGGGGCAGACACAAAATTCCTTGGTAAGCATTGTATTTTGCTTGTTATGATCTGTGAAATGAAGTACTACAGACTATTTTGTATTATTGGGGAGGGATCAGTTAGATGCAGAAGACAGATACAAGATTTTTGACTCTGTCTCTACCCAACTGTGAAAGCACTCTTCAGTGTATTTAAATAATTTATTGTCCAGTCTTGTTTTAAACATCTCAAGCTTTGTAATTTTCAAGACCTGCCATGCAAAAATATTCCATATTCCAATACCAAACATTATTAAGCTTTCATTCACTCCCACTTTCTCTTCAGACATGCAGCTTAAATCTCTCCTTTTTTAAAATTTCAACAGTAATTATTCATCCTTTCCCTTTTGTACTGATTACAGACTTATGCTAATAACAGCTTTTTCCCTGTTTCAGCTAGCACAGAAGAATTTCTATGATGATCTTTCTCACTTAAGTGTGTGAGTCAATTTGTATTTTTTAATAAATTTTTGATCCCATCTACTTTAAACATTCTTACACTATCACCTTCCTCCTCGTTGCTGAGGTACAGTAGTTCTTTTCCTACCACTGTATTTTAATCTTTTCTATTCCCTGATCATTTTTGACATTACTTCTGGACTGTCATAGTAATTCATCACCACCCTACTGTCAAAAAGATGCCAAAAGGTGCAATCAACACTGCGAGCCAAAGATAGGGTGAAAATTTTAAACCTTTGTAAATAACGCAGCCAAATGAACAATGCATATTACCATTAACGTATTAAAATATAACACTATGCCAGTGTTTAAACATTCCCATATTATTTAAAGAGCCCAGAACCTTCACTAACCATGAACTTTTTCATTTTTTCTTTTCTTCCCCCCCCTCCTCTGCTGTGCAGAAAATTGTATTTTGATAGCACAAGTTAAAAGCCACAGGATTTCTCTTTGAACAGATTACTTTTTTTCAGTTGAGAATGTTTTCTTTTTGACATTATGTCCTGTTTCTGTGTATTCTTCATGTTAGACATTGTTGTCATTATTACACTATAGTCAGATATCTGCCCTGCAGAAAGAGTATTAAGAAATTTTTTTCATGATGTCTTACTATATGATATAATAAAATGTAATGACGCTGCAAGAGGTTATTCATTTCAATGGTTTTCAAACAAAAAGGAAGAAATCAATTGCAAAATGCGAAATCACTCCTTAGATGAAAGGCATAGATTGTCACTTGCAGATGTGTAGCCTTTGCCAAAAACTACAGAAAATCTGAAAGATCTTGTAGATGTTTCTCCATTTATTACTCAACATCCATTAGCATCCTAAAGCTCAGCCTCTCAAAAGACAGGCCTATGGCCCA
>WAAD01017109.1:29706-43524 GCA_013389945.1 Fregata magnificens
AGGGGATTCTTCTATATTTCTATTTTCATATAGTTATCTGTCACCGTGGTGTCTTAGGACCCCAACTGTTAGCAGAGCTCCATTGTGATAGGCACTTAATACATGCATGCAACAATAAGAGACAGTCCTAGTCCTGAAGTAAACTCACAATGAACATGGGTTGCAATACTGCCTTCTAAAAGTACTGCACCAATAGTGGGTAACATGAGCTGTAATTTTCTTTCAGTTCTTCCAAGAGATCAGAACTTGGAAATAAAACTGTTTACTCTAGTGTTTAAGAGTAGTGAAACCTCCGTAACAATCTGGTATCATGTCATTTGGTTTGACTTCCCATTGCTTAAAAGAATAGAAGCTCTTAGTATGTACAGGTAATACTTTCCCAATACAGGGAAATCACTTATCAAATATACTGAATATTTTCTTTAAATACTTGCAAGTCTGAAAGGTTAAGTGACAAGGTTAAGTGTCTAGCTTTGCAGTCTTTTTGTTCCTAGTGTGCTCTGAGGTTTTCCTTAATGATAGGATTAAATATGTTTTCCAGCTACAAACAGTTGCTTGTCATTCCCTGTAGGTTAGTCTCCATATTTTGTGCTTATCACAAACAAAGAGGAAATAACTTTCTCAGTCTTTGTGAGTCTC
Organism: Fregata magnificens; assembly: GCA_013389945.1. NCBI lineage: Eukaryota > Metazoa > Chordata > Aves > Suliformes > Fregatidae > Fregata > Fregata magnificens. Next base: position 30,346 of record WAAD01017109.1, read on the forward strand.
TTAAAATGCACACACTTTGGGGAAATCATATTTTCTTGAAGGAAATGAGGCATGACCAATCACACAAAACGTGAGAAAATCCCTTGATAGGTGACCTTTGCCACGTGTAAAAGAAGCTGTTCAGTGGCTGCGGTTTCATGGATTTCATGCATGAAAATCAGATTTTCTGGCCACCAGTGCTGTTCAGTAAATAAATAATCCATCATTGTGTCAAACAGTAGAAACACAAAGATACTTGTATTGCTAACTGAATAGAGGTTTTTAGTTAGCAACTTATGCAAACCCTACGTTTGTCTTCAGGAGCTGTGCATATCTTTTTTGTACTGTTTAGTTTTCATTACTTGAACTTAGTTTATTCATGTTTAGGATAAGTGTGAATGAAGTCTGTGGTAGGGACTATATCACCAATTTGACTGTATATATCCAGATGCACATATATAAAAAAAATCCCAAATAATACTATCATACAATACACTCTGGGAATGCTTTTTGGAGCCTTTCACAGGGGAAGAAATCCTTCTGCACTGTACTGTTTTAGAAGAATGCTAGATACTTTTCTGTGGTATATTAGAGGCACAAAGGACCACATACTCCACACAAACTCATTTAGCTATGTTTTACTTCAGTGCGTGACGTAACTTTACATGAACTTGTAAAATATTATTTTCTCATCTATATTTCATAATCCCTGATCAGAACTTTTATTTACTAATCAAATAATTTTCTCACTTACATGTAGAAGATACTCTTCCATGTCATCTCTAGCCAAAACTTGCACTTTTTTCTTTTTTCCTTTTCTTTATTTTTTTCTGACAAAGGAGGGAGAAACTGGGTATTTAGCATGAAATGACTGCACAAAAGGATTTTAAAAGTCATTGCATAGTTATATCTTTCTTTTCCTTAGACAGGAAATTATCTACGTTAGCTTTAATTTTGTTTACCTAAAAAGTATTTAATCAATTGACATATTTAGTCTCATATCTAGAATTCTAATTCTTTAGTTTATTGTGCATAGTTTTAATTGCCACTTTTTTAAAACCAAGAAATATTAATTATAATAAGGCAAAATTCTTAGCTCCTTAGAACTCGTCACTGTAATAAACAGCTCATTTTTACCCACTCACCTTCTGGTTTCTCTGGACAGAGGTGTCATGACTTCTTCAATCCCCCAAGTAACTGACACTTACTGTTTGATTTTCAGCTCCTCACCGTTGCCACTGCTGATATCAAATAAAAAAATAAATATTAAAATATACTTTTTTATTCTCCTCATGATATGACAAACATCTTTCCTTTACTACTTTTTTCCTTTTGGTCTTGGGAACAAGACTTATTTATCCAGTTTACAGCTTATTTCTACCTACCAAATACAACTGCAGATAGGTTACTGTAGTCACTCACTCATTTTAATATACTACACCATGGACTCAGTATGCTTTATTAAAAATATCAGGTGTGATCTACAGATCCATTAAAATGCATCAATAATATAAAGCCATGTAACTAGATGTAAAAATAAGTTAAATAAGTTAAAATAATAGTGTTGGGTATTTTTGTTGTATTTTTCCTAGAGCAAATTAATTTTTTTTTTCAGAGTTACAACATTTCCTGCATCTTATTTAAAATCCACTCCACTTTAGCACATGAATATGAAAAGATTTATTAAGCTTCTCCTTAGTACCTATCAGACTGGTTAGAAATTCACTGTTGGCTCCCATTTAAGGATCAAGTTAACAAATTATTCTGACAGAAGAAATGTTGGTTAATTTGCTTTCATAATCTTAGATATCAAACTTTTTAAAAGTCCTAACTGTTCAAATATTTAGTGTTGCTGTTTTTCTTTTTTATTACTTATAATGAGAGGTTGCATCAGGACAAATATTAGGATCAATTTGTGCATTTGTGCATACACACACACACAAACACACAATGTTTTATTGTGATTTGTCCGTGCTGGTGTGAAGATCAAGACAACAGTGCTTCTGACACAGTATAAGACAGCTGTGTGTTCATGCATATATNTTCATGAAAAAATCCACATCTGTTTATAGGAAAAAGGTGCAGAAAAGCCCAAAGACATTTAGCAAAAGTCATATGATGCTAATCTCCTTGTGGAAAAGCCTTGAGTCTTGCTCTCAACAGCTTGCTTCCTTCCCTGAAAAGGAAATTCCAGGTAGTCTGTACTGGGCACACTTCCTGAATCAAGGCTTTCCACATATCCAAGGCTCTAAGTTTGATGAAAAACAACAGACTGTCCACAAGTTCTTCTAGAATAATCTATGTTTGCAGAGAGGAAAATAATGTAGACCAGGCACCCCCTTAATCTGGCCTCTCCCTTAGCCCATATTGGATGTGTACTTTCTTCCAGTTCTGTCCTGTGACAGTTCTGGGAGACTCCAAGTGCAGAAGTGAGTGGCTGGTTTCACAGAGGTGACTCGGCATTCCCTAGGCATTTCTTCAGTTTTAAAGGAAACATCTGATATGCTTTTTCTTTCCTTTGTAATAAAATTCTGAATGGTATTTCATCATTATTAGATGGCTTGTTGAGGAAGCTCCTTGATTTTTATTGTGACTGAAAGTAGTAGTGGGCATACGTTCTTTGAATGTAAACAGTGTGACATCTATAATGGGAATAAAGAATCCAAGCAAGTAAAATGAAGCAAACACTAGGAACCAGCTCTTGCTCAAAGGCGGGATCTTGACTTCAAAAGGTGTCACTGCCACAGTGTCATGCTAATTAATATAATAAGGCAACCCTTGAAAATTACTTTTCTGATATTTTCATCTATCAGTGAGATTTCCAAGACTTTCTCCATTCAAATGTGGGATTCACTCTGTTTTATTTATCAGGAAGCAGAATGAAATCTCAGCCTATTCGAAGTTATAGAAGAGAAAAAATATGGTGAACTCCCACAAAGTAGCCATAATTCCCCAAAATTTTGGCTGTACATGAATACAGTTTTATATTTATCAAATTAATTTTTGTGGCATAAAAACACTCTTGAGTGATTATATGAGTGTAAATTGGGTGTAAGACTCATTTAACCTAAGTTTAGATGTCTAAAAGTCTGGTTAAGCGTAAGCCAGTCATGCTAGACCATCTTTATAAACAGTGGAGAAAAACAGATTTTTAGGAAAAACGTATCTCTCATATTGTAGACAGCTATTTTAGGATGAGTATAATTGCCTCCTGGATATGCCACTTCTGTTGATTGGAAAAAGAACCCAAGGTGACCAGTTTAGAGTCAGATGGTTAATTTTAGATATATAGATTAGTCTGAGATGAATCCCACCAGGATTTTAAAGGTCTGACCACAGCCCATCCAAACTAAATTGTGTATTACATCTTGGCAGTAATTTTCTTTTTCCTCATATAGTATAGTGAATGATAGAAAATAATTTGGGATTTACTCTTCACGCATGGGTGGTTCATTTAGTTATGCATTCAGAAACACTAGGCAAGGTTTTATCATCAAAAGTTATTCCTTTATTGCCAGCAGGTATCTTATGATGTGAAAAGAATGAAATAAATTAAACTAAGTCATCGGATGCAGCCCAGATTTTCTCTCTGGTTTTATAGTGGTACTGGAGCAACACTCACAATTAAAAGATGCTGTATTTGCCAAAAATTTATGGCAAATATACAGTTGTATGGTCAGAAAACACATGTGTATGTGCAACTGAGTTGACATTGCAATTTGACCTTTAGTTTTATCTTCCTGATTAAAGATCCTTGCCTTCAGAGTATAGTCATCCTACACTGCCTTTATAACCCAGGGAAATAGATACCTCCCAAAAGAAGTGAATAATTTATTTCTCAGGTAGACTGACCCTTTCTTTGGAGACATCTTTCTCACTAGCAGCCACAAAAAAAGAACTAGAACAATTAAACTCTTAATTTAGGCAGTTTAAAAAAGATGCTGAAGTTGAGTGAAATGAATCCAGGCTCCCGTCCACAGCTGGGCTTTAGGCAAAGCTGAGGCTGAAGTCAAACCAGCTGTTTACACCCCCTCTAGAGCCCCTTCTTTACCTAGCAGTGTCAGCAAAGTTCCTGTTACCATTTCACCGGCAACACTGTGGCATCACTGTCCCAACACTTACTGCTCCTCTCATCAGATACGCTGGGCTTGTGCCTTGCTCTGTAAGTACTCAGGAACTCAACGTGAGTTGGTGATGCATGTGCCTCTGCCACTCCTTTTCACTCCCTCCAAAGGACTGGAAGCTTTTGGAGATGCAGAATCAGTCTTGCACATCCTTTGCCTCCAGCCGAGTCTTCACTCAGCAGCCGTGAGGAAGGTCGCGATAGACGGGCCAGCAGAGATGGGCGTTAAAAGGTGGCTGCTGACAGAAGCACAGCTAGGTCCAAGACTAATCGCTCTTCCCTCCCCTTCATCTCCAGATGAGGGTAGTTAAGCAGTATCGCCTCATTCCTAGCAGAAAGATTCAATCCGTTCTCCCTTTTTCCTTCCTCTGCTGGTCTATTAAAGACAGCCAAATGTTGTTGTCAATTGTTTGTGTTTATTTTGTTTAGTAAAAAAAAGTTCTTAATCTGATGTTAAAAAATTAACGTACTTTTTTATTCTGTCACTCATTTTTCTTTGGAAACAAAACAAAACAGCAGCTTTTCATCTGGTTTCATTTCTAACAGAATATTTTTATTTTGGTTGTTGAAAATAAAACAAAGAAACCATTTTTTTCTGCATGTATTTTAACTAATTAATTTGGATTTTCTTGTCAAACGTCCTCCCTGCTCCTTCTTGTACCAGAAAAATTCGTTGTTGTCATAGCAGTACAAGTATAAAACTTACAAATGTTAGCTGCTGAATGGATAAAGTGTTTAAAGAAAAGATACCTTCTCCTCTTGTAAGTGTTGAGTAACCATCCTTAACAGGGAACAGTTTATAAGTTGTGTTTCTTCATTTTTGATAGTTTCAACTTCAAATCCAACAATGACTATAGTCAAATATAGTATTTGTCTATGACATATAGACCTATATATTACCAATTTTGGGATTCACAGCTAAGCTTTTGAAAATTCCAGTTTTAAATGAAGAAAGCATACAGTTCCTCATAGCAATGGTAGGATATAGTTTACTCAAATGATACATCTATTTTAGTGATTTCTGGTCAAATGATACATACAGATAAACTAGTGGTATGCTATTTCTATGTGTGTCAGCTTGATAGCAAGACATGAAAGCAGGACTTTTGCTACAAAATATTGTAAGATGTCTTGCCTTTATGAATTATAACCAAAAACTGATGCAGAGAGCAGAAGTAAAGCACTGAGGACATTTTATTATCATATTCAATAAAGATTATGAATTTCAAGATTCAAATTCAGATTATGTTTTATGCAGAAAACTGTTTTGGTTATCTTTGTAACAGATAAAGCAGTCAGTTAAACTAAACTACTGGAGAAAAGAATAATTTTGCTAAGAAATTTTGCAAGACAAGAGAATAATTTTTTAGCATATTTTTTGTGGATCCAGTTTTGGACCAATGAAGGTTGCATTGAAGCACATTGTAACATTAATCCAAGATGTTAAGGAAAAAGAGAGAGAAAGAAAGGGTTAATATAGATATTCCTATATTTCTTCAGAGCCCAGCAGTATATCTGGAACATTGCCAAGATATGCATTTTGTGAGCATTTCTACTGCAACTGAAATATAATCCAAGTAAATAAACATTTCCCTCCTAGGATTATTAGGAGATGAACAATTAGTCACATAACCATAGTTAGATCTCTTGGAGCAATTCAGAGAGCAAACATCGCCATACTACACTAATAAATCCCTCATTTAAAGGAGAACTTCAGGCATTTCCTGTAGTTTCACTGCATGGGAATGGTGAGAAAGGCTTTGGTGAAGTCTGTTTGGGCAGGAAATCCCCTTTGTAAATGGCTAGGAGAAAGAGTCAGAGAAACTCTAAAGAGTTTTAGAGGTTCTGGATTCAAAACTCAGTTCAATCATGTAGCCTCAATGCATCTGGAAGTATCCTGAGAGCAGGTCTGCCCTTATTCATTCCTTTTTTTTAGGTCTAGGAAGATGTGTCAATCTTGCATTTCCCCTCATGTACACTGTCTGATAATCAGCATTTGGTCATAATTTTAACTTCTCTAATACCTCTCATCAGGCAGCTGAGAAGGCAGACTCTGTGTCCCCACAAACCCAAAGAATTAATGTGAAATCTTAATCAACAGCTGAATCCATAGGGTTCAGGAAAAAAGGAATGCCTTCTAGTCAATGCAGACATGTTGCTTTGAAGAGTCCTTGTCACTCATATCGGAAATCAGAAAATAAATCCTGCTTACTTCTGTCAGCCTGCAGCAGTGGAGCACTGAACTCTCTCTACTTCAGTAGACAGATACGGAAGTAGCAAATCTGGACCAGTTCTGTGTTCTCCTTCTGCCCTTCTGAGTGAAGCAGGCAGATCATTCCAAGTGAGATTTAATGTTGTTTACCACACTATTGTTAATTTCATATATGGCCTACACAATTTGATAAGCTTTCAGAATTTGACTGAGCCCATTTCTTCTATTTCAGACAGTGCACAGGATGTAGATTAAGTCATTGGAATTCATGGAGGGAATCGGGACCATCACCCTTGACTCTGAGAGGTGGTAGAACTTGTTTGGTTTGTTCATTCATAACTTAGACTACAAGTATACTGCAGGAGGTACACACGTTAAAGTAATATATTCCTACAGTAAGAATATATTTCTAAAATATATTACAGACTTGTCTATGTCTTTCTGAAAGGCAAAAAGGGTGGAAAGCAGGCAGTGAGTGTGTTATTTTATTGCTGGAGTATGAACCTGATTGTTTGCAAGTGAAGGGGAGAATGCTCCTTCTCTGAGAGCAACTGAGTATGGGATCGGGTAATAAGTAGGGAGCATGAAGGGTAAGCATGACCAAAGAGTCTAATGTTGAAAGGAACAGGGGCCTATCGCAGCAGGACTGAAGCATCCTGGCTTGTATCAGAAATACTGTGGCCAGCAGGAGTAGGGAAGCGATCGTGCCCCTGTACTCGGCACTGGTGAGGCCGCACCTCGAGTACTGTGTTCAGTTTTGGGCCCCTCAGTACAAGAAGGACACTGAGGTGCTGGAGCGTGTCCAGAGAAGAGCAGTGAAGCTGGTGAAGGGTCTAGAGCACAAGCCTTGTGAGGAGCAGCTGAGGGAACTGGAGTTGTTTAGTTTGGAGAAAAGGAGGCTGAGGGGAGACCTTATCACTCTCTACAACTACCTGAAAGGAGGTTGTAGTGAGGTGGCTGTTGGTCTCTTCTCCCAAGTATCAAGTGATAGGACAAGAGGAAATGGCCTCAGGTTGCACCAGGGGAGGTTTAGATTGGGTATTAGTAAAAATTCCTTTACTGACAGAGTGGTCAAGCATTGGAACAGGCTGCCCAGAGAGATGGTGGAGTCATCATCCCTGGAGGTGTTCAAAAAACCCGAAGATGTGGCACTTTGGTACATGGCTTAGTGGTGGACTTGGTAGTGTTAGTTTAACAGTTGGACTCGATCTTAAGCATCTTTTCCAACCTAAACTATTCTATGATTCAATAATATAGATTTACTTTGAATTGTTATTTTATTTTGTAAGCAATCTCAGCCAGGGATTCTGGACTTTCCCTGTTTAAATTGTGGAAATTGCTGGCTTTTTGACAATGAAGATTTTCAATGTACTTTGGTTCACTTATTTTAAAGAAAAGATGAATAGTTCCACATTAAGATTTCCGCCAGCTCAGGATTCACCACAGACCTTAAGACTCTAATGGTATTAGGGCACAGAAGAAAATAGTTGAAATTAGTAAATATTAAAACAGAGGTAAGAACAACAGTTTTATGCCTAACTTCACAAATATGACATTTCATATCTAAATGCTTTCTGAGACCATAGCAGATGTCCAAATCAAAATTTTCATTTCTGAAAGGGTAATCACATCTTAGTGCCGACCCACAAAAATATATAATTTATTTTCAAGCCAACACCTGTTTCAGTACAGAAAAATTCTGAATGCCCACAGACCAAATCATACCCTTTCATTCTTGGACTGAGGTAACTTTGAAGGAAAATTAGTCTGTTGTGAGGGAAAAAAGTTTCCTGTGGTAGAGTATTTCCAAGCTGTTTTTAAATACTGAGGAAGTTGTAATGTTACATCAAGATGTGATGACAGGTGATGATATTCTATTTGTGTTGTTCTGTATGCCACTCATATTTTGGATATTGCACATAAGTACATGAAGTTATGCACGTAATAGAAGTAGAACTGGTATTTGTGTAAGTAGAGTTTTTAGCCGTTCTCATTGCAAAAGCTGTTTAAAATTTAAGTGACACAAGTACTAACACATTCTTTCATGACAGCCATCAAGTCACAAGATAGTGTCTTTAAAAAATGGTGACTCAAGTCCAACAATTTCTCATAGCAGATAAGAAAACAGTAACTTCTTAATGTAGGTGGCATTCTAAGTGAAGAGGTTGGGGGTTTTTGTTTGCTTTTTGTTTTCCAAAACTCTTGTGCAAGTTCATAACGCACTAAACAAAGGAAACAATTCCATAATCAAAAATAGTTACAATACACATAGCTCCAGTACTCCTGAGATTTAGGGACAGTGGATGATAGGCAGGAAGAAAACACTTTGAAATTAATCCAATGTCATGTCATTGAAAACTCTAACTGCAAAGATTAACTTTTTATTTTTCACTTTTTCAGTCTGCAATGATTTACAAAGCTTCAAATGCCCACAAATCTACTAAGCCAGGCCATTTAAAGAATCTAAATAAGCTTGCACGGTTTTAAGCTTTTTGACTTTGAATATTAGCTTTGAAGTGATGCCAAAAACTGACTGCAGCAGAGCTGCTTTAGAACTGAATTCCTGACACCGGAATTAGTGTTGGGTGTGTGACATGCCTAATGATAATCTTGACCATGCTTGCTGTAGACAGCCATCACACATGGTGCCTCTGAGTCAACAATTCTCCTAAGATAAGATGTGGAGCATCTTGGCTTTTTTCATTTTTACAGACTGGTGTTTTGGACACTGTCCATTCTGCAAAGCCAGCTTGCCTAATGACACATGGTGTTTTTCCACAGGACAGAAGGATTGCTTGCACATTCTTTAGTTAGTTCCTGGTGAAAATGTATAGCAGGAGTTTAAGAAAAACATTAAAAGTTAAAAAGCCTCATATATAGGCTACAACCACAATTAATAGTATTCTCAAGCTTCTCACATTTCTAAATTTGTTATAGCATCAGTGTTTTATTTACAGAAAAGCTTAATATTTATATCAATACAAACATGGTCACTGTGTAAAAGAAGTAAATTAGCATGCTACTTCATCTATGTAACAGCACACACGCACCATGTCACACTTTTTTTGTTCTCTGTGCTGCAGTGAAGAGTATATGCTTCTGGTACTGAAGGCTTTTGAAGTAACACAGTATGTCAGAGATAAAAAGAAAATTATAAATAAGTAGAGTTTTTTTCTAAAACACATGCACATATGTCACTGTCTTTCTAACAAAAGACTCCTATCCTGTGCTCAGAAAGGTAAACAACAGCATTTTCATTGGATTTAGTGAAGTAGAATCAAGCTCAAGGTTCCCAGAAAAGAAATATGTCTTTCACTCAAACATTAGTCATTATGAAAGAACAGATAATTCATTTGAAATATTGAACTCTTAAAATGCATTCTTCTTCCTGGCTAGATGATTTCATTTAACTTTTATGACATGATTAGTCATCCTGTTGTGATGCAGCACAATGTAACTGAGCACATCAGGCATTTCAGATAAGAGTTGCCTTGCAGATACAGGTGTTGGCAATGGTTTCAAACCACATTCTGTCTTGAATGTAGGAGTAGATTACACAAACAAGGCAAATATCAAAAAGTAGTATGTGTATTCTATACGTTCTGGACCCTATACATGGATTTTCCTGCATATCAAATGATATTCCAGTCCTGCATTAGAAAGAATAGAGTAGAAAAAAACCTACGATATAAACTTTAAACCTGTCACCAAAACTCATGTTTTGAAGACCTTTGGCAAATATATTTCTAAGTTTCTATATTCTATGAAAATTGTGTGTTGGACTTTATTTACCACTGGTTTATACCTTGTGAAGTTATTTCTGCTTTTACAAAGAATGAAAAGTATGGCACATAAAACAAATGAATTTTGTAAAAACCAGTAATTATCTAAAACTTTATATTTTAACCACAGAAAGCCCTACCAAAAGTAGCAAAATGAAATATAAATGTAGATTTAAGGTGAGAAAGCTAATCATAAGTAAATAAGAAATTACTTGATGATCAGAAACCAGGTTAAATTCTGGCTAAATTGTATTCTGATATTCTGAAGTAAACCCAGAAGTGTTGTGTTACTATATCTTGGAATATTTGATGTGTGAAAAATATGGTGAGAATTCTTAAGATTCTCCTTGAACAATAATTGTCACATTTTTGTATCATCTGTTGAATGTTTGTGAAATTATTATTTTTTTTATAGCTGTCACCTCTAAAATATTTTCTTTTTATTTTGTTTTAGTGGTCTAAAATTTGCTGGTAGAAGATGTTGCATGATTTACTTAAAATATTTACATTTTTATTACTTACACTTTCATGGATTGATTATGATAGAGGATATACACACATTAGAAGTTTTATGTTTAGCTCAGAAAAACAAAACAAGACAAACCCAGAAAATACAGGAAACTAAATATTTTTATGTATGATACTCAACATCTCAAATCTATCCTCCATTTTGCTAAAGCAATTCCATTTGTGTCATGGGTTACACTAGTATTTTTGTGTGAGTGCATGTTTCCAAGTGTAAAATAGTCTGCAGTCTATAACAAAAACATGCTTTCAATAGTTTCCTGAGAATAATATAACAGACAGAAATATAATGGTTGTGAAATGCATATACATTGTCTATTTGTAAAATATGTCAATATATAAAGTTTTAAATTAAAATATAGTCAGCTATATCATTTGTTCTGGTTTTAGTTCATTTTATCGTCTTCGTGGTGTATTGCAGAAAAATGTTTGAGTGTGTTAATTAAGAATTATTTTGTTTTCAGTAGTCCACTTAAGGCAGAAATTAAATTTACTAATTTTTTTTTTCTACAACTATAAATCTTACCCTTTAAGTTTATATTGTAACAGACATTCCAAAGATGATTTTGGTTCAGTTTTAATTTGTTTTGTATTATTCCTTTACATGGCTTTCTACCTGTATGAATAAATTAATATTTTCAAACAAGACATTGTTTAATTGAGTCATAGTAGAGTTGTAGCTACTGTGATGGCCAAAGGATACAGGCAAGACAAATTATGAAGGGAGAGAGACTGTCTCTTAGGCTATGTGTTAAAAATATATTTTGAACTGATGGATTCATGGGAAGTAAATATAATTCTAGAAAGACATGAATTGTATGTAACTGAGTAGGTAAGTAAGTAGCCACTTCTTAAGCAGATGAAGTCTTCCTCTTCACTCTCATTCAGCCGTAAATAATTTTTCTTTAAACTATTAGATCGTGGTACAGAGAGAGGTTTTAACCTCTGAGACAGGAAAAAATATATCTATTTAAAGAAAATCTTTCTCACAGATTTTTGCTAGTATAGAATTTAAAAATAAAGAGGATCTTCTGTCTTTTATTGCTAAGTCTGTGGAAGTGTAACACCGTTATTCTCGAAACAATTACTTGTGGGATGAAAATCCTGGCTCTGCTGAAGTCCTAACTCCCATTGACTTCACTGCAATTAAGAGATTACCACTGATTTATATCAGTATGAGATGAAACTCAGGCTTCAAGATATTGTCTGAAATTTGACAAACCAAAACTGAACAGCTTCACTCAGGCCTAGCTACAAACAGATCTGTTCATTCTTCTGAGTCTTACATGGAAATGTCAAATGTCAGCTGCTTCGTATGCTGCCATTTAGAGAGTCTGGCATACCCTGTTTCAAAAATTGGCCTTCAGAGTGGAATAAGCGCATTGAGAATTCAGCCAGCTTCTTTCTTCTTAGAGTAATATAATGAATTCATGTCATCTTCCTACATGCAACCTAAACAAAAGGACAGTTAAATTAGAAGTTACCATAGATAAGATATCTGCATCCAGAACCTCTGCTTGTGTGAACTGACTCTGTAGAGCTCACCCTCTTCCTCTGATTGGGGGTATACCACCATGAAATAGGTGGAGAAATAACTTTTTTATTGACTGCAGAAAAAGAAAAATTCTCTATTTGACCTCAAATATTCTTGATGTGACAAGGCAGATTTTTCCATCAGAACATATGCATTTTTCAGTGAAATGTGAAACTTCTGAAATTTTTACTAGAGATTATTATAGGTGTTAAATTGTGAATATATACATATGTGTATGCATGCATATATACACACACTGCCAAATGCAAGAAAAGTTTGCTAAGAAAGCCAATATCTAAGGAGAAGCTGTTTCTTAAGACTTGTTTGGTTTATTTTGTAGAATCCTGGGTCAGATTATTTTTCCTCTGTACATTATTTCAACTTCTGCTTATACCATAGCATTTGTGTTCCTTCCATTCCAATTGTGCGGAGGGCATGATTTCAGCATTCTAGCTTTAAAGTTTGAAATACTTGGACTTCCTGGGGCCACAATTTTGCATTTTAGGAAAAAAAACCCCAAACTCAATCAAAAAACAATGTTGCAATTTATTCTTCTGAGTTTATTATTTGGGGTATAGGAAATCTCTTTACTGTATGTTCATAGTAGGATGGTGCCCTGCTTTCTATGCACTGCAGTAATCATAGAATCATAGAATCATAGAATCATTAAGGTTGGAAAAGACCTCTAAGATCATCAAGTCCAACCATCAACTAACACCACCGTGACTCCTAAACTAGGCCCTGGAGTGCCACGTCTACACCTTTTTTGAACGCCTCCAGGGTTGACGACTCCACCACCTCTCTGGGGAGCCTGTTCCAATGCCTAACCACTCTTTCAGTAAAGAAATTCTTCCTAATGTCCAATCTAAACCTCCCCTGACGCAACTTGAAGCCATTTCCTCTCGTCCTATCGCTAGTTTCTTGGGAGAAGAGTCCAACACCCGCTTCACTACAACCCCCCTTCAGGTAGTTGTAGAGAGCGATAAGGTCTCCCCTCAGCCTCCTCTTCTCCAAGCTAAACAGC
>WAAD01017110.1:0-29476 GCA_013389945.1 Fregata magnificens
AAAGACCATTTCCCCTCATCCCCCAAGAATGATGAGATGGACAAAAGAGGAGAATGAGGTTCCTTCTTTCTAAGGCTACAACCACAAAATCCAGCCTTAATCATTAAGCTGAGCACTTACTGTGGTTCTATGTAAAAACAAGAATTAGATTACATTTGACATCATCATCTCTTGGCAAAAAAAGCACAGCAAGCACTTTGTTCAGAGATACAGCTACATTAATGTTTGAATTTGTATCAGGATTGTGCCTTTGAAGTTTTAAGTAAGGATGATCAGAAGAATCTCTGTTTGGTTTACACTTCAGATCAATTACAGAGCACACAAACTAGACTCTTTAGTTGAAATTAAACCAGAAGACACAGTTCAAAGGACACACCTAATGGACTCCAACCACTAAAGAGCATTCAGTCCACAGACAAAAGCCAGTCTGAAGAATCTCCCCTTAAAAACTAGTGCCTGAACCACTAGCAGCCCAGCAGCCCACCCAAAATGAGTTCCATCATCTGAGAAACTGGTACACCAGAAGGTGCTGTGAAGTTCAGAAGACATACAGAGTCTCGGTGAAGGATAAGATTCAATTAAAGAAGAAAGTGAGCAACTGAGAGACTGACCAATGCCAAATATAAAAACAGTTTCATCTTAGAACTCATGCCCTATGTATAATTATTCTGTTAAACTTGTACAGACGAACCTCAATCAGTGCAAAAATGGATTGTGTTCATTTAACAAAGTATCTTTATTTTTTTATCCTGCAGCTCAGTATGAACATTTACGGAACATGACTGAAAGACCCTACTGATACCAAAACTAGTTTTCCGAATTTTTATAAAGTACACATCACTGCATTGTAAACGAATACATATATTAGTTAATAGCATACATGTACAATATGTCTAGCATCTGAATGCTTCACAAATAATAATGGCATCATTTGAAAGAGTAATAATTTACTCCTGTTTATTTTTTCCTATTCCTGTTTTAAAGGAAGCAAGAGAGACTAAACTCAAAAGCACTGACTAATTTTTAATATCTAGTGTAATACAACCCCAAAATATTCTCTTTTGTGAGCATACAGAATATACCATTTGAACATGCATTTATAAATGCAAAACACAGGATAAAATAAACTTTGGCTGCAGCTAAGAAATTGCAACATTTTCACAAATTGGACAATATGGTTTCACATCAGACTCCATAAAGCAAGTCTACACTAGAACCCAGACTCTAAAACCAAAAGTGCTTACACTTCAACTTTAGGAATAACACTGAATGTTTTTTGTGGATTGTTGTCTTGATACCAATTAACCACATAATAGCTTCAAGTAAGCAGAGCCATGGCATTCACCACAGAACATATTCAGACAGTTGAAGTTCCGCTACTATATATGCCCTTAAACATCTCCATTTCAGCTGAGTCAGGCAGACAGCCCATTGGTCCAAGTGGTTTTCTTTGACACTTACCAGCGATTAGAACATCTTCCCCCCAGAAAATTAGATTTGGGCTCTAGGCTTTCCCCAGACTGAGAAGGACTTAAGTTAGAAAATTCCAGATCCCAGAAGAATGGTCCTGCTCCAGTTCTGCTTTTAGCCTATTCATATTTTTCATCCCTGTTGTCAAAGGTCTTTCAACACTTAGCGAGGAATGTAAGACTTACACTGAGAATACACATAAGAGAGGGAAACCTCGAATTCTGATCCCTTCTGTCAGTATGTCATTTGCACGATGCATAAGTTATAAAGAAATTCAAAGAGTCTGAAGCAAGGGCAAAAACTTAAATCTTAAGCCNCAAGAAACTGAATTCTGAAATCTGCACAGATTACAGATCTGAATGCCATCAGTGGAAGTTCCTAGCCTGTTCTATCCAAGTAGTATCAGTATGCTTACACTGCAAGTACAAGATCAGTAATGTAAACCTCCCAACATTATACACCATAAAATTTGAAACTTAGTAGCATTTGATAGATGACATTCTGTAAGGAGGAATATTATCATTTGTTGGCCCAGCTCAGAAAAAGAGGAAAAAAAAACCTCTAAGCCTAACAAGCAGAGGAAAACATATACTCAAAACTGAAGTAGAAATCAGGATGCCTCGAAACCAGACTTAAATATAGCACTGTAGAGAAAGCTGATGCTTGTCTCCAGTTGAAGATGGTGTAATCAATAAGTAAGGTAACTAGATAGTGAGTAATCAGAGGTGCAACAATTCAGAATTAAGAAAACACAGCTAACAGAAATCCCTAGGTATCTCTCCAGTATGTCTGGTAACAAAGGATGTACTACAGTGGAAACTATACTGCTTCCCCTACTTATGAAGCACTTCTGGTGCAACCACTAGATCAGAAATGGAGTGATTCCTTCCACTGTAATAGATACACCTTCCACCACAACCACCTTTTTATCCTACTGTGAAAAACACAAACAAAACCCCAAACAAAAAAGCCCCCCCACACTCTTAAATCAAGAAGAGAAAAAAGTACACATTTTTCAGTGTTATTTTCCCCTGCAAGATTTTCTATAAGACTCGGTTCATCACTCTAGGTTCAGACTGTGTAAGGGAAGTAGCTTGACTGTAAGTTGGAAAGACAGTTACATTTCTATTTAAAAAAAAAAAGGTAAAAAAGAAAACCACAAAATCTCAAATTTAATTCTCCTGAAACAAATGGGGCAGTTCTGTACTGGCTTTTCAAACCTGGCATTTCTCTATCAACCATCTCCATCTAGTGGGATCGGTGATGTTTGTAATTGCAGAATTTTCCAATTCACATCAGAAATAATTATCCTCTGTATAAAAATACTTTTTCATTGTTTCAATAGAGTCTTTATCTATAAAAATACAGTAATCACCTCTTGGTAGTTTAATTGGAAACAGCAGAGGTATTTCTCCAATTGAAGGAATTAGCTATCTTGCAAGAGTTTATAATAAAAGCTATAGACATAATTCTAAAATAACAGACCACTACCTGCAAGTCCCAATGACAGTTCAATAAAATATTTATTTTCAATATAAATCCAAAACTCTACAAGTTCCTGGAAGATGTAATATATATCACTTTATCTGATGAACATTTGACCTGACCAAACACTGCTATCCCACAATCAAGTGAAAACCTTGGATTGCTTAGGCTGAATAAAGGGAGGAAAAAAAAAGTTATAATCAATTATATCAATCATTCAGTTTAAAAACCTGGTGTGGAAAAAGAGATTAATTCAATTTACCTTTAGTTTATCCGGTGAAGTGTATGGAGCTTCAGGGGCATAAATTCTGAAAATATCAGCAAGACAACATGCTACCAACAAACGTACATCCTTATCAGGATGTTTGAGGAAAAAATCTGAAGCAAGATGTAAAGCAAGATTCAGGTAGAGCTCCTTTTCTTCTTCAGAGTCCTGGTCCATATCCATGAAAGTTTTCACAACCATCTAAAAAGGGAGACAAGACATCACTACATAAAATGAAGTACTCCGTGTAACAGGGTCCTTACTGAGAGTTCCTTTTCTGGTTTTGTGCAACTTCTATCAGAAGCATTATTAGCAATGCAGTAGTACTTATTTGAGTAACCAGTGTCTTATTTTTCACAGTACAGGAAGGACCTAGTCAAGTCCTCTGTCAATTGTCCCAACACGCAGTCTCAGCAGAGTTATATGGTTATTATATGGTTGAGAAACCATATAATCAAGTTGGCCAAAATACAACAGCATTCACTGAAAAATTTAGAAAACAGCAAAACTTCATTAAAAATATTTATTTCTCCCTAAAGTATTTAGGGTTACAACTTATTTCCCCTCTATTCTCTTTCAATTTCAGGTTTTTCTCTACTACTGCTCTGAGGACAAGTTTATCCCCTGTGCTGCCCAGAAGCAGGGCACACACTTTCAGCAGAACCATATATAAATCCAGTGCAGCCCAGCAGCATGCATGTTGTCCAATAGGACTGAAATGCCCATTAGTATTATTAGGATCCAGTATACCAAATTTATGGGAGAAAAAAAAAAAAAAACAAACTCTGGGACACCAAGTATTTAACACCCCAAATGGAACAAAAGCAAGAAAAGTCATGATTAGTAACTGCTAGTTGCTGAGAATTCTTATATTTAAAAAACCAAACTGTTCAGAGAAGAAAAACCTATTGACAAAACAAAGTAATTATGCTTTTCGCCAATTTCTTACATGGATCACAGAGGCAGAGTTGTTTTAAGGAGTTCAACTCATTAAAATTAACAAAATGGTAATAAAGATTTATTACAGTCAAAACTCCCATCTATTTCACCAGTGCAGGAAGAGATATTTTTCAAAAATAATGATGTCAGTCAAGTTCCTCAACATCTCCCCCCCCTAAAAAAAACCCCACAACCCTAAAACACTGCAAACTATTTTACTTTGCTATAGTTTTAGTTAAATTTTTTTCCCCTAAATTTGCTATAATTCGTCAGGTAGCAACAAATCCTACTTTAAAAAAAGGAAGGACTTCTGCTTAGTTAGGATCACAACAGCTGTAAAGTTTTCAAGCATGTTAGAATCCTTTCCTAAAAGGCACAGATGATCAGTAGCTTATGCACATATATAATTTCCATTGAGAGAAAAATAAAGTCCTCCCCAGTCAGACACAAGATGAACCATTTGAAGTGCACTGGTGCCCTTACACACTAGTAATTTAAAAACCAGAATTGTTTTCACTTCTATGGAAAGTAGTTAGATTCATATAATTAACAAGGTAATGAATAAATATTCAGGTGTCACAAGAGTTCTTCCTACAAGTATGTTTTTTGTCTACTGTAGAAATGAATCTTCAGTTTCTCTTCCTTGACAACACGAACTTCCATACTGGTCAGGACAACAAAATCAGTCACCTTGACTCCAGAGCAATCTGTCACAGTGTTTAAGGAAAAACCAAGAAAAACAAGCTAGTTCTCCTAGCATACCTTCCTAGCTTCCTGCACAACAATAGTTTAGAGGATTCCTGAGACTGGCATTGCACACAGACCACCATGATTAACACTCCTGGAGATTCATCTTCCAAATTTGGCCCATCTTTCTTAACCTATTCAATTTTTTCCTACATCTTTCTACAGTAATAAGCTTTGGAATTTAGTTATATAACTTATGGAAAAATATATTATTAGACTGCTGGTCTAAAATTAATACGATGATGCCTTGGTTCTTGTGTATTGAGAGAAACTGTGGAAAAAAAACGCTCTTCTCCCACTATTCATCATTTCCAAATGTTTATCACCTTCTTTCTGTCTTCAATGTTAGTTCATAACTCCGACCATTTAGTTTCTATCTCCTTTCCAAATCTACTATAACTTGGAGATGGAGTGGGTCAGAAATGCATAAAATTTGTGAGATAAGTTATGCTAATATATAAATTCACTGTGTATATTTTCCATTTTATTCTCAGATTTCCCAGTAATTTGTATTTATATAAATATATTGTCATTGAACAGCAGACTATCTGCTTGTGTAAACTAAAATAAAATCCACAGAAAAGTACTTCTTCTCTAATACTTATATGAATTTGGTAGTCAGGGAAATGAAGAGACTAATAGTCCACCTATTAATCAACTACTGTTCTTTAGCACCTGAAACTGTGTTTATATTGTAGGTCTATACACTTGTGGCATAGCCTAGATCATCCAATCCTTCATAAAAGAAACACTGTGCGGTTTCCTCCCTGCCTGCGTACAATGAATGCACAGCCAGAACAAACAGCTGACAAGAAATACAGGACATTCTGCAAAGTATACATCTCCTGCAAGACAGATCAAGATGACAGAACAGAAGGGACTAGACATTCAAGGCCAAAAATGAAATGAAACTATAGGAAAAAAAGTATCAGTAAGAACTGTGTGCATTTTCACAAGCTGAAAAAAAAAATGCAAGTGCTAACAAATAATTTCTTCTGTTAGGATTCACTCACACAAAGTTATAAATGTCGTCTTCTATTCAACATCACAGAATGCAGTATACTGACTAAAGTCTATCAGCCCAATTCCCAAAGCACAGACAGGTTACTGGGGGGGGGAAGGGAGAAGGAATCCTTGTGTTTTGGGCTTTTATTGGGTTTTGTTCATTTATCAGTAGTTCAAACTGATTTAAAACTACTTCTTAAGAAAACAAACTCCAAATTAAGCTCTTCCAGCTGTTAGAATACTTAAGGTTCCTCTCCCACATCTGTTCCCTCCTGTTTCACAGGGCAAACCCAAGTTGCAGGCATTCCTTCTGCACTATACTAACAGGCCTGCCTTTTTGTGAGAGTACATGGGTAAATAAAGAACTGTAGTAACATAATTATCCCCCAAATCTCTCCAACCTTCTGTAGGGTTAGGCCAAATAAAGTGGTCAAGAAATTCAGGAGACAGAAATACATAGTATAATCAGAGCCTGTATTACAATACAGGCTAAAATAATGAGAATAAAGTGGGGTTTATAATCAACCCAAAGAGCACCAATGCATAAAAGGAATGTATTCTGACACATCCATATTATTTCCAAAATTATGACTCTCTTTTCACATTTCCCCATATTTTCTTCTCTAAGAGTACTCACTGACTGTAGGAGCTGAAATAAAATTTAAGTAGTATTTGCAATTAATATAGCTTATTTCCACTTGTGGTTTTTTAACTCATTTAAACATTTTTGGACAAGTCAATTCAAGAAAGTGGTAGAACAGAAGGCACAATAACCAACAAGTTCCTCCTTCTGAGCATAGGAAAGGTAAAGCCCAAAAGAAAAGGGGAAGAAAAAGAATCCTTTCAGATAGAAAAATATAGTAATAGGATCGTTGAATGCTGCGTACAAGAAACTTCAATCTGCAAACCGTTACTTGCTTACTAACCTTTAGCCTTCTCACCATCTCTTCTTTAGATATTTTATCAGAGATTTCTTTGACTCCTGGAGGATATGTGATTTTTCCATCATTGGCTCTCGTCTTTGAATGAGCCATGATTTCACGATTTTAAAACTGTGGAAAGAAATTAAAAGGTCAACGTTGTTTAGCTAGTTTATGCTTACCTTATCTGTCCCACTTCTATAAACAAAATCCAAGTAGAAATATACAGACAAAACCCATACACACACAGAAAAAACTGGACAAAAGATTTTGATTGTTTTCAATAATCTATATTGTGGCAGACAACAATGGTTTTGATATTCAGGTAGATTGTCCTATACTACAATAAAACTTTCAAGAAGTACACAACAGAAAAGCTAAAACCCCCTTATTCCTGAATGTATTTGATCTTCACACTTAGAGATGCAACCAAGAATCTTCTTATCTTATTGTATGAACTGTTACCATCGCATAGCAATAAGAAATCCTAGCCAGCTTGGATTTTTGGACTGCGAACAGACATCTGAACTGAACTTCGTGTTTTCCAAACAATTAAATAGAGCACAATTTCCCCAAAAGTCTAAATAGCAGTGCTGTTGAAGTGTTACACATCACTAATTTTAGCTTGCCAATATTGCCAGACAAGCAGCAGACAGAGAATGAAGTAGAGACAGGAACAGAGCAGACCAAATGGAAGTCTTTCCTCTATGCCATAAAGCCAACTTTTTAAGCAAAAGACTGCAGACAAGCAACGGTATCTTCTTCCTAAATTCCAACTATGAAAACAACTCAGTTACTTGGTTTCTCAGTCCCTTTAAACTGATGCAAATGCAGACTGCCACCTAACCCATCCTAAGCTATTGCAAAGGTCCACTGCTGTAGAGAAGGAAGCTGAATTGAAAGCTTTACTTACATAAAAGCAATTAATACAAAAGACAGCAAAAACAAACTAGACAGCATGTGTTGGGATAATTAGGATTTTAGAAAAAAAGCATACCAGGGCAGTTACAAGTCAAGAATGTAACAAAAAATAAAGGAAATAAAATTTCTTTGCCATTACCTTGATAATTTTACTTATTTATTTAAAAGTTTGAAATGCTTCCTTACAGTCACCACTTTCCTGAACTGTGAATTCCAAGTCAGGCATTTTCTTCCTACTGACCTCCTATACAGGGAGGATCTATGTACACTTCTAACTTCTCAGAACTATAACATCAGAAATAAAAATCAACCAGGATCCCACAAGGAGAGATGGGCTAGAAGCATGTTCCATAACAGGATGGTGTAACCTGCCATAACTGAGACTTACTGGCCCAAGCCGAGGTCATTCTACACTGAAGGAGAACTGGCACATGAAATATACTCATCCACCCACCCCCAAAAAATATCCCAACATGTTTTGTGTTCTTCAGTCCACATTTCACAATAACAACCTAAGTTACAGATTTTGCTTCATCTTTACTAATCTTTTACAAAACAAAGTTAATATTGACATTTAAATAATTTTTGTAAATACATACAGCACAATACATCTTTATTTTAGGAAATGGGGAAAGTATGAGTAGAATGAACATAATCAGACATCATTCAACAGGCATGATATGCAATGCAGTTCAATAGCTACACAAAAGCCAACTCAGTCATCTTCTTTGTACCTATATATACACAGCAGTTGAACCAAGTGCTATGTACTTGCAGTTCTAGTAAAAATAGATGAGAAAGCTGGGACAGAAAAAACTCATTGAAGTAACTTTTTCTAATACTCCCAGGAAAATAGAATGCTATGTTTATCCCTGTTATACTTCTTAATGCACCGTCATGACAGTAAGTCTAGGATGCCTCAAAACATGCACAGAAGATGTAGCTAAGTTCACTCTTCTTGCTGTTTGATGTAGATCCTCTATTCTAGCTTTCAGATGGAATTATGTTATCTATCATAGCTAAATTCATTTTAAGCTCATCACAGCTGAAGGGAGTCTTGCTCCCCTCACAATCCAAGAAAGTATAAAAGCATCAGATGCTTTGCTGGACCAAACTCACCAACTCAGAAAAACAAGCCTAACTGTTTTTGAAACACATGTGACAAGCATCGAAGCTAACTCAAGGGAAGGAACAGGAGCTAAGGGAACTGGGGAACAAAACTTCCCTTTCCAGTGATGGATAGCTGTCAGATCATATCAACTGCAGTGGAAACTTGATTAGAACATGGTGATATAGTCCCATTTAGAGCACATTTTGAAATAATTCAAAGACTGAAACACATATAGTCAAGTTGAACTGTCCAGCTGATAAGTCCAACTGACACAACCAAGCTTTTAAGCTTGAGGGGCATCCAAGGTCTGGGTTTGAAATTGAACATCTGTATTGTGTTTACATGGCAAGGTTTTGGTAGCAGGGGAGGCTCCAGGGATGGCCTCTGTGGGAAGAGACCAGGGGCTGCCCCGGTTGCAGACAGAGCCAGTTCCAGCCAACTCCAAAATGGACTCACCCCTGGCCAAAGCTGACCCCATCAGTGACACTGGTGGCGCCTCTGTGATAACATATTTAAGAACTGCTAAAAAACGCTGCACAGCGGCTATGAGAGAGAGAAGCGAGAAAAATGTGAGCGAAACAACCCTGCAGACACCAAGGTCAGTGAAGAAGGAGAGGGACGAGGTACTCCAGGCACTGGAGCAGATTCCCCTGCAGCCTATAGAGAAGACCATGGTGATGCACATTGTCCTCCTGCAGCCCATGGAGGGCCGTGTCAGAGTAGATATCTGCACTGCAGCCTGTGGAGAGGAGCCCATGACGGAGCAGGCTCCTGGCAGGACCTGTGACCCCATAGGGAACCCATGCTGGAGCAGTCTGTTCCTGAAGGACTGTACCTCATGAGAAGGGCCCATGCTGGAGCAGTTCTTAAAGAACTGCAGCCCATGGGAAGGACTGGCATTGGTGACATTCGTGAAGGACTGCATCCCTTGGTTATGACCCACATTGCAGCAGAGGAAAAAGTGTGAGGAAGGAATGGGAGAGATAAAGCGTTATGAACTGCCCACAACCCCTCTTCCTCATCTCCCCTGTGCGGCTCGACAGGGAAGGGGGAAGGTAGAAGAGTCAGAAATGAAGGAGTGAAGTTGAGCCTGGAAAGAAGGGGGGTTGGGGAGAAGGTGCCTTTAGTTTTGTCTTTGTTTCTCACCATCCTGCACTATTTTTAATTGACAATAAATTAAATTAATCTTCCGCAAGTCAAGTCTGTTTTGCCCGTGGTTATTGGTAAGCAATCTCCCTGTACTTATCTTGACCCATGAGCTTTTTCATCTTATTTCCTCCCCCATTCTGTTGAGCAGGGGAATGAGAGAGCAGCTGGGTGGGCACCTGGCAGCCAGCCAAGGTTACATAATAGGGTACATAACTGATCCTTCTCAAAAGTATAGAAAACACTAAATAGGAATAAATTTTCAATAGAACTAATATATCTAATCTTATAGAACCAAAAATTAATTTTAAAAAGGTTCAGTGAAATAGTCTATTACTTAGACCATAAGGGACAAAGAATGAGAAACCTTTCAAACTTCCTATGTAAAAAAAATTTGCAGATCACTCCTGAAAGTTTTTTAGGATTAATGGTAAGCTTTACAGCGGGGGGGATGATATCATTTAAAGAAATACCAAAAACCAAACCCCATCATTCAACAAGAGAAAATTCAGTGCTAAACTCCCCCCTTGTACACCAGTTATCACTTCACCCATTACCTAAGTAAAACTGAATTAGCTTGTTACATCCCACTGCTAGAAGTTTCTGCTCTTCTGGACTGCCAGTATAGCTGTTCATACCTAGCTCTGTCAAAATAATCTGTGTTGAACACTTAGTAGGATCTACAATTGGGGGGGGGNTAGCCAAATGAAAGTCTCCGTGATTTCACACAACAGTTACACCAGCCGTTTCGGTTAACTTCTGTCAGGGAAAAAGGAAGACAGTGACAGCTAAGAACAGCAGCCTCAAGGCCAGTTGTATCTAGAACACGTTCGAGCGTGAAAATCCATAAGCCAGTGAGGTGATATCCAATGACTGAATTTCAAAAAGCTTTTTAAATTTGTTTTTAAAGATGCACAGTCTTCTTTTGGAATATACTGGAAGATGACAAGCATTTTGAAAAAGGGTAATTCTTTGGAAGTTTCTTTGAGATTCAACAAGACACTCAGATGACATTTTTTTAATTTTTAACAACTGAAACTTTAGAAGTTCTCCACAATGTTTTCAGAAATCCAGTATTATTCCCTATACACAAACAGAAGGCAAAGAAAAAGAAAAACGCTCAGATGGATACCTTTTTTAAAGCAAGAAAACACTCCAGACACTGAAATGCTTTGCACCAGCCAGAATGTAAGCTGATTGACTAATCAGTAAGATGTGCACTGTTTCTGCTGTCATATGAGGAAAAAAAAAAAAAGGAGATACATATAACAAGAAACTTCAACAAATATATAACAAACATGCTAATCCTAATACGCAGGAACAAAAAACATGATTCACTCAGGCTTTGGTTGTGTTAAGCAGTACTATAAGCTGAAGTCAAGTCTTCGAAAACTACAAAGAAAATAAGCATATCTTAAGCTAATATAGCATTTAAAATATGAATTCCACTCCTTGTACAGAAGGAGATGACACAGTAGGACTTCAGATGTCTAGGCACTTCTTCTTTCAACACAGAAGCACCAGAAGCACCACTGCAACTATGAGTTGAAATCAGGAAACAAGAGCAAGTATGTAGAAGTACATTTAAAAATGGTATGTATAAAAAAGCTTGACAAATCAAAAGCTAAATTATACGTGGAAGAAACTAGTACAAGAAAAGAAACAGAGAAAAGAAAGAAAGAAAGAAAGAAGACAAAAATACATACTCTTCGTACATTGGTAACAGGAAAATTAAAGCATGGAAAAAGAAACAAAAATGGATATTGCATTTATTGGACAGAAAAATAGGATAGATTAAAGTCATCACCTCCTGTGACAAAAGTTAAATCAAAAGATCATATTTAATGTAAAATTATGATTATCAGCCAGACCATAGATGGGGAACCATTCATTACTCTAAGCAGAGTTAATTAGTAACAAGCACCATTGCCAAAATTTGGTCCAACTCAAATAAATAAAATACAAATGAGTAGTTCTGTACATAATTAGCAGGACCCAATAGCTACTCAGTTCCAGATAAGTCTACTGGCCACGATATTAAATATTAAAAGATACAATATTCAGATGGTTTCTATATAGTACATAATTCTTTATGAATAGTTTAACTACACAGACTCTACTTGCTCAATAGCATAAAAAAACAGATTACACACATGCAAATAAAATATGGATCGATATCTTGCATATCAAGTACCTATGCAATATATTTAATAGGTCAATAAATATCATTAGAGGATGTTAAGTCAATGATTGAAACCACACTCCATTTAATTGTATTTTGTTTGGATGACAGTTCACATTGCCTATGGTGATTTAGTTAACTGTGCTAATCATTAAACAAACTATGCCTTAACATACATGAAGTCATGTGTCAACAGTACTTTTTCACAGATCCATACATGTGTTTAAATCTTAATCCTTCAGATATTTTTGTAGAAATCTTTTCCAAGAGATGAAGCAAGCTTTAGCAAATCAATTCCTATATTCCTTGAAGTCTCTCTTCCTGCCTTACTATTGCCTCCTCTTTAAAATCCAGAATCCAAACATGAGGACATAGAAGATCACCAGGAAAAGTGATCAACTTTACAAACATCATCATACTTATTTTTCAGAACTTTCACTGAACTATACATACTTATTTATATAGTTACATCTTGAGATCAGTATTTTTAAATTACGTATACAAAATTTAAGAAAGCTTACATAAATTTGACTTATACAAATTACTTATATTTTTAAATCTATGTTTGCAAGACATCGTACAATGAGCCACTGGGAATAACACTTTCTTTACATTCACAGAGCTATTAGAAGCCTCAGTGAATTTAATAAATTGCTGGCATGGAAGAAAGTTGTATTTCAATCTCTACACGTTACATGTGTTTACACAGTTCATATCACTCCAACAACAAGAAAGTGCAGCCAAGAAAAAGGATTTGCAAATATTCATCAATCTGTTCTCCACGATCAAGCACTATGACCAGTGGCCTCTCGTTATCATACACCATTCCACCAAGAATACAAAGACAGCTTAGAAGACCCAAGAACATTTTCCCTAAATTGTCTCGGGGAATATTGCGAGAAAGTCAAATCTTTTTCATCTCGTAAACCACAACACAGAGTTCGCTCCAAAGCTCTGTTCCTCTGTCAACATGCCGTTTGCCATTATTTATATCCACGTTTTTTTATTTTTATACCCTCAGTAGGTAACATCCTTGTATGAATAAATATAAACAATTACAAATACTTTGAGAGCACTAACTTTCCTTCAACAATATAAAGAAGAAGAAATTCGTCAAGCTGTAATTTCCACAAAAGATACACCAAGGTATTCTGAAAAGATTACTCAGCAACTGACAGAAGTTGAAGAGGCAGGAATCTTTCTGCTTCAGCAGGATTACTAATAAAATACGAATAATTTAATGATTTAAGACACTTAAAGAAAATTTTTACATCCTGGAAAATTCCTGCTGTGTATAGCTGATAGACAACAATTGATCAAGGTGAGGCGTGACTTAGCTATTAAAGACTTTCATTATGTAAGTGCCACTAAATTAAATGTATTTCCACAATAAATCTGCTGCTAAAGAGTTATATCTCGGCTATAAAAAGCCACTCCAAGCTGAAACTTGGCAGTTAATTTTCTGCTGTTGAGTAAAATAGAAAACTTCAGAGTGTTGGACCAAGTACGCTCATGTAAGTCCAAGTCATTTTTCATACTGATTCAGATATAATGTCTAGATGAATACTTTCCATTCTCTTTTAGAAATATTATATTATGTGATGATGTTTACTTCACTATCAATAAATCAAGATACTAGTATTATTCATAGTATCAAGAAAATGTTAGCTTCCTATTTCTGTAAGGCAGCACTATACATA
Source organism: Fregata magnificens (assembly GCA_013389945.1). Classification (NCBI taxonomy): domain Eukaryota; kingdom Metazoa; phylum Chordata; class Aves; order Suliformes; family Fregatidae; genus Fregata; species Fregata magnificens. Next base: position 13,892 of record WAAD01017110.1, read on the forward strand.
GTAAGGACTGATACAAGAAGAATTTACAGAAACCACTAAAGATCTTCTGGGATGAAGAACCACACATTGTAAGGCAGAAGTAATGCTCTCAGCCTGGCAAATTACATGAAAAGTACTGGGTTTCACTAGAGAAGTCTCATTAATGGCAAACCTTTGACAGTCAATAAGTAAGTAATAACACCTGTTTAAATTAGAAAACACTATTCTTAAACCTTCCATCAGAAAATATGGCAAAGTGCATTAAGTTTCTTTATTAACATATTAAGTAAACACTTAGTGGAAAATGAAAAGATGTGCAGGTAATAACTCTGCAAGTGGAGATATTTTCATAATGTGCAGAAGATTTGGAGGATTCAGGAAAAGAACTAACACGTAAGAATAAAGAACAAAACATTAAGACAAGCCACGATACCTGAGTCACATACGCACGCTAAAAAACCTGCAAACAACTTACATAGAATATAGTACTCCCCCTTGCAATCAGTTAGGAAATGATCCCAGGCAAGTCCCCATTTCTGCTGATCAGATTTTTTCAAACTTCATTAGAGAAAGCCTCCCAAAGATTAAGTGAGTAGACAGTATTCAGTACCAACTTATCTCAGCATACAGCTCTCTCCAGTGGTGTTGGAGACACTTGCAGCTTCCACAAAACATGTGACCCAACTTGTAAATTTCAGCATTTTTTTCAGATGTGATTAAAAGCAAAAATGAGAAGAATAAAATTGCTTTTTTTGCCATTTATGAAACAGCATTTTCAGTGAAATAAATCCAGTTTAAAAAAACAATGAGAAGCTACATAACAGAATTCACCACTAAACCAATCAACAACCTAAGGAAAAACAAAATTGCCCTGTTACTGTGGGATCTCAGCTTTCATACTTCTACCCAAGACTAAGTAAATGGACTGCAGGCATTATGATTATAATTTCTTATTTCTTTGCATGGCTGCAGGAAAAGAAATGACAAGGAGATAAAAATTGGAAGACTATAGCAAAAGATTCTGACAGAGGAAAAAAAAGGCAAAACCATAACTGAACAAAGAAATACTGGTTAAGATTTTTAAAAAGTGTAACTGTTTGTTTCATAAAGTGGAAAAGAATGAAGGCTAACAATATGATGTTAGTAAAATACACATCTGCAATATATTTGTCAGTTAGCCAAATACTAGGGAAAACATTCCACCTCATTGCTTGTTAGGTAGTCATATTACACAAGCCTACCATATAAAAGCTTAAAAAAAGGCAAGGGTGTAATAAGCAGACTACAACCAGTCCTCAGTGTTTAACATTGAATGCAAAGTATGTGAAATAACAAAAATGGTAATATTGCAAAAAAAAAAAAAAGTCATTCAACTTAGCTTGAACTTAAATTTGGTTGGACAGGAGCATGGCAGTTTTCACCTAATACACTTACTAAACATTTCCAGTCCTGTAGTAAGTAATTTATTTTGCTCTACAAAAATACAATTTCTTTAAGAAATGGAAAAAGAATGCATAGAAGGAGCTGCAGATAGGCAGGATGCCATTATACTCACAAAATCAGAAGCGTAGTGTTGGATGTACAGCTTGGATGGAGAGGATTTCGTGAAAAGATAACACTTTTCCAGCAGGGAGGAGAAGCAGGGAAAAAGGCAGGTGCAGAGGAGAGAGGTAAGTTTCATTAAGTCTGAGAAAAAGCCATTAAGTTTTTGACAATGATCTTTCCACCTTAACCTTCAAAGGATGAAACGTTCTCACATACTAAAGGTCACTATCAAACACTATGAAGTTTAGCTACATTACAGAGGCTAACACTTCTTGTTAAGTTTTCTTGATAGTTTCCATTAAAAAAAAAATTCAGTCACTTCAGCTTTGACAAACTTGAAATACTTATATGAGATATACTACATAAAGGTTCTTCAGTTGAGTGTTAATGGCTCAATCAGGTCCAAGAATAAATCCAAGATGAAGTAAACTCAATGTTTCACAAATCTGACAGAGCTGTCTAAAAAGATGCTAGTTTCCCTGTCCTCTAGAATACAAATATGAATTTAGGAGAACAATACTCTTTAGCATAAGAGTATTATAGCACATTCTTTGCCCCCAAGAAAACTTGCCCAAAGCTTCTGAAAAGCCACATGATATACACGTTCTCTACAGACTCTTGATTTTAATAAAAAAGCCTACAAAAATTGTCTTTATTGATTACGTCCATGCCTTGACAGCCTATACTTCAGGATGATTTGAATAGAGTTTAGGAAAGAACGCAGTCAAAAAAACACCTGGAGTCTACAATAAGGGAATGGTCTAAGCAAGACTAAAATTAAAGTGCATATGTTGACTTAACTCAAGAAATCGGAATTCTCCCATCCTTCTTGCTAATGTTATGACTGCAATAAAAAAAAAGTTAACTCAGTTGCTCATACAGAAGACTCAAACTAATCAGTACTAAACTGAAATGCGAGTGTTTTGTGTGAAGGCACACTTCTTTGAAAGAATACTGACCAGATTTGAGAATAAAGCATGGTAATTTAATTATTACAAATGACACTCAGGGAGAATTATGCAAGATGATCTCAGAGGTCTTTCCCAACCTAAATGATTCTATGATTCCAAGATTGTAAAGCTCACAAAAGCCTATTAAGTCCACCATTGGTGAATGAAGACTCATTTCAATCATCCTCACCTTGACATATTCACCTGGCTTCTTCAGGGGATGCCTTTGAGATACCCCACCTTTCTGGTGCTGGTGAGAAATCTGACATACTGGTGCTCTAAATACATTTGTCAAGGGACACACTTGCAATCCTGTTTATACCTCCAGAAAAACGACGAGCGTAACTCAGTGAGTTATCAGTATCAATTGAGACCATAATCATAAACATATTGGACATCTTTCAGCATTTCACAGATAGTGAACCAATAGCACATGGATCAGCTGCAGGATAATTCTGCTTCCATTCCACCACATGAAACTATCATACACACCAACATTACCCATACAGGTGGTTTTCAGAAATGTATGAAATGTTTACAACAATCTGTACATTTGAGCTATACAATACTGAGAAGCAGTGAAATTTGTCCATATGAGCCTCCTCAAGAACTATTACTGCATCTGGGAATACTGCTTTCAGTGGAAAACTTGGAAGAAAAAACCCTCTTCTGTGAAGAAAGCCACATGCACATAGTTGTATGACCAAAACTACTCTCTATGTCACACTTAGTCAGGATATAGGTTATTCTCCAGCCTATATACACAACAAAACTGAAGTTTCACAAACAACGTCACATAAGTATGTAATCCCACACGATATGATTTTGCCAACATTCAGAGACAATAAATGTTTATATGAAATTGACACAAGCAGTGCATAAATAAAGCCTCTGTTTTGAAAGGCCCAAATTGAAAGCAGAAGTGATCTGAAGATGTGTACAATTCCAACACAGCGGTCACGGGCAATGTCTGTGCCAAAGGAACAAAACTGAGATTTAAGCTGTTTGTCCCCTAGACCAGAGTGCAAGGAAAGTTTTCATTCTACTAAGTGAATTCAAACAACCACTTAATAAAAGTTGTAAGCACTAATCAGAGCCCTCAAGACAGTAGACTTGCACCGCAAAGACTGGGAAATACGGAAGTAAAGACAGAACTGGAGCCAAACTGAGATGGCCATTGTAGACAAACTCCAAAAAAAAAAATTGCACTTCAATAGCTAAAACCAAGGAAAAAAGAAGTGTTACTACACAGTAATGATTGCATATCAAGAAGATATTTAAATACCCTAAAAAGTCGGCTGAATACTCATTTTCAAAGAAATATCAGGTAAAACTTCATTCCTGTGGCAATTGGTAACAGGTATATTCAATCAGAAGTTACTGTGTCTACACTTAAGAACTTCATATTTTCAAATCAAAGCAACTCCACAGACACCATCTGAGAATTCATGAACTAGTGTGGTATGCAAAGCTTTTTAAAGGTATTTAAAAATTAAGGTGTACTACACTTCAACTTTAAAAATTTACATTAACTTTAAAAATTAAGGTGTAATACAAGAAAATAAAGGCAGTAGTCATTAATAATGCAGAGCAAAAAAGTAATACTGCCGCTACAGCTGCACTAGTTTGATATCAATAATATTTGAAGAGTTTAGAAAAAAATCTGCATGCTAAAGTAAGAATTTTAAATACAGAGATAAATGTAACTTATAAGGTTATCATATTACCCTGGGACAATTTATGTTCGATCAGTCTGTGATAAAACAATTTGCACCTTCCCTGCACCAAAAATCATTTATTATGTAAGCATTAAATTGGAAGTCATAGATGGATGGATGCAGAGACAGTTCAGATTGTCATTCAGTAAAACTCTGAAAGAAAAGATTAGAGAAACAGAAATGTTTGTAAGTATAAAGACTGCATTTGAACCCCCAAACAAGAACATATGCTACAGGGCTGAAAGAAAATCAACTGTAAGGGGAAAAAACAAGGGGTTGGAGGGGGGTCCTATGCCTAGGTCCAGGTATAGAAAATCACCGCAAGACTATACACCAGTGCCATGCAACATTAGTTCTAGACAAGGTACTTCAAAAAACAAACAAACAAAGCCCACAAAACCAAAACTTTAACATCTAACACAGATTTTAAGGTACCAGCAAGAACTTGCTTGGAATACTAGGTACAACCACCAGCACCTATCATTGAGATAATTTAAATTGGAAAAAGCACACATGAAGTCTCCCACATCAGGAGAGCGTATCTACAGAGGCAACAAGAATAGACAGTCAGAAGGATCAGTGGAAGAGAGGCAGAAATCACGACAAATAACAGAAATACTGCAAGATCCCACCCAGAGAAAACAAACCACCATAAGACAAAAGCTCAAAGATAAATAGATCAGACAAAGAAAAACTGATAATTAGAGGAAGACTAGTTTTTAAATTAAAGTTTTGGAACAACTTTCTGGTCAATAACTGAAGCAGAATATCCAAATAGAATACAGCAGAATTCAATCAGTATACAAAGGCTATTAGTATCTTGCTGTTGTAGGCTACATGAATAATTATTTGAAAAAGCGGGCCTTTCACTCTGAAAAACACTTCTTTTACCAGAATCACCAGAAACACTGACAGGAAGTTCTTAGACTGGTACTCTAAAACAAGAGGAGAACTGACAACCAGCCTAGGTATCAAAATTTCACAGTATCACTGGTCTACGGCCATAATTTGACACAGCCCTCTTTTAGCAGGGAAGCTACTTTAAGATTTAGTAAGGCAAGAATGATTTGTTTCCTTCCTCCAACAGTTGGAAAGGAATGGGGAGAAGGAGGCAGGAATTGTTATTTTCCTTTACATTAACTCTATTCTCAAAACAGCATAACAAATAAAAAACAGTCATAAAAACCTCAGATATCTTGCATTACATTATTTTAGAAGGCTAAAATCTGTAGTATTTATATACAGGGGGAGAACAGAAAATATGCAAGAGTGGCATGGAAGCCATGGGGAAAATAAAGGGGAACAGGACAGAAAGCAGAAGACAGACAGACATTAGGGACAAATCAAGTTTAATCACTGTAATGCCCCTTGGAAAGAAACAGCACTTGGCATTACTTTAGTACACCATTTATTTTGCAAAAAATGCCTTATTGACCCTTACCATGAAAGTTTTAATTCTTACAAAAAAAAAAGAAAAAACCCCAAACAAAAAAAACACCACACAACAAACCGCAAACCAAACAAAAAAAACCCCTCAAACATTAAGAATACTAGCATGCTACCACAGAAGCAAAACAATATTTTGTAAAATTTTGCATATGGACAACCAACATAAAATTGCTTTAGTAACAAGTCAGAATTTGTATACATAAATGAGGCTCCTTGCCACTCCTAACTCTGTATATAATGTTAAAAAAAACAAAATTAAATGCCTCACACCCTATTGCAAACGATTCAATACAGAATTACTAAAGATCAAACAAAAAATGCTAGTGGGACAGATGGAATTGCAAGACCTAAAAGAAAGCATGGGTATTGCACTGCAAAGTCAGATGTTGTGCTAAATAACACTGCATCCACTCCTAATCAATATGAATTATAAACAAACGTTTATATTAGGGGTGCATACAGAAATCTTAGTATCAAAATCACATACAGCTGGGTGTTTTACAAATAGAAGTTGTCTGCCCAGATGGCTTGTATCAGTTTAGCTTTTTTTTTCCCCAGCTAACTAGAACATTTTTATTTGCTTTTCGCAAAACTTTGTAAGTGGCAGAAAACCACAGACTGAAAAAAATAATTGTGTCCCTGAAGACAGCGGAAGAACCTGTAATTGTGATTACAAAGCACAAATTAGATGAAGGCTTACTACAACCAAGTGAACTAAATGCATTAGTGGTAGTTTTTTTAAGACCACAGGACTAGAAGAAACTTCAAGTGACAGTCTAGTCATCTGCTATCATGCAGAAACCTACCAGTAATATCACTTTAAAAAGTTGAAGCTGAAGATTCTTTTGATGTTTCAATCTGCAAAGTCTAACTTACCTTTAACATCTACCTCTTTGCTCGACCAACATGTAAGCTCTCTTTGTCAATAATCTATTCACTCCTGTAACTTCTTTTAATACCTTTATTAATTCTTTATAATTATTGAGATCTGTGGGGTTGTGTTTTCACAGAATGGTTGAGGTTGGAAGGGACCTCTGGAGGTCACCTGGTCCAACCCCCTTGCTCAAGAAGGGCCACCTAAAGCCGGTTGCTGAGGACTGCATCCAGATGGCTTTTGAGCATCTCCAAGGAGGGAGACTCCACAACCTCCCAGAGCAACCTGTGCCAGCGCTCAGTCACCCTCACAGTGAAAAAGTGTTTCCTGATGTTCAGAAGGAACCTTCTGTGTTTCAGTTTGTGCCCATTGCCTCTGGTCCTGTCACTGGGCACCACTGAAGGGAGCTTGGCTCTGTCTTCTTTGCACCCTCCTTTCAGAAATTTATGTACATTGACACATTTTAATCCTAGCTTAGGTACAACAGGAGCGTATGTACTATTACAGCTACGCCAACCTTCTTGATAGTAAATCTTCAAATTCCATGGTTTGTTTTCTCTTTTGAAATAATGCTTAATACTTAGTTATCTTTCAGTTGCAGCTCATCACTCACATTAGGACACAAGGAAATGTAATGAAGCTGCATCAGGGGAAGTTCAGACTGGGCATTAGGAAAAGGTTCTTCATTGAGAGGGTGGTAAGTCTGGGGAACAGGCTCCCCAGGGAAGTGGTCATGGCACCAAGCCTGTCAGAGTTCAAGGAGTGTCTGGACAACGCTCTTAGTCATATGGTTTAGTTTTAGGTAGTCCTGCGAGGAGCAGGGAGTTGGACTCGATGATCCTTATGGATCTCTTCCAACTTGAGATATTCTATGACATATTCACTGCACAGTGATAGCCAAACTCTTTGCATGCATTAGTGTGTACGTTATGCTTTCATTCAGGCTCAGATCTGTGCTGATATGTAGTAAGGACACACACCTCATTTTGCTAGACTGCATCACTTCCTTACAATATCCCAGTACCACCCCACCCCCCAAGAAGGACAAAAATCTACCTAGGAGAGAAATCTAAAGCACATCAGCATTAACAAAAAACCAAATGAAAACAACGAAAAACCCTACACACACCCCTACTGGTCTATGTTCCATACACAGAAACAGTTAGGAACACAAGTAACACCTATAGGAGATAACAGTAAAAAACTCAGTAGAAACTAATCTTTACTCTTGTTAAAAGGATGAGTTTTACAATTGCAAGGAGCAAGCATACAGCTGGATAAACACATAATGCGATGGGTGAGCAATTGGCTGATGGGTTGGGCTCAAAGGGTTATAGTAAATGGGGCTACATTGGGCTGGCAACCGGTCACTAGCGGGGTTCCACAGGGATCCATCTTGGGGCCAGTGCTCTTTTAATATTTTCATAAATTACTTGGATGCAGGGCTAAAAGGATTAGTATCAAAGTTTGCCCATGACACAAAACTGGGAGGAGCTGTTGGCACTCTCAAGGGCAGAGAGGCCCTGCAGAGAGATCTGGACAAATTAGAGAGCTGGGCAATCACCAACCATATGAAGTTTAACAAGGGCAAGTGCCAGGTTTTGCACCTGGGACATGGCAACCCTGGATGTACATACAGACTGGGGAACGAGAGGCTGGAGAGCAGCCCCGCGGAGAGGGATCTGGGGGTTCTGGTCGATGGCAAGCTAAACATGAGCCAACAGTGTGCCCTGGCAGCCAAGAGGGCGAACCGTGTCCTGGGGTGCATCAAGCACTGCATTGCTAGCCGGTTGAGGGAAGTGATTATCCCGCTCTACTCTGCACTGGTGCGGCCTCACCTTGAGTACTGTGTGCAGTTTTGGGCACCACAGCATAAAAAGGATACAAAGCTACTAGAGAGTGTCCAGAGGAGAGCCACAAAGATGGTGAAGGGTTTAGAGGGGAAGCCATATGAGGAGCTGCTGAAGCCACTTGGTCTGTTCAGCCTGGAGAACAGGAGACTGAGGGGAGACCTCATCTCAGTCTACAGCTTCCTCACAAGGGGAAAAGGAGGGGCAGGTGCCGATCTCTTCTCCCTGGCGACCAGTGACAGGACCGAAGGGAATGGCAGGAAGATATGCCAGAGGAGGTTTAGGTTGGATATTAGGAAAAGGTTCTTCACCCAGAGAGGGGTTGAGCACTGGAACAGGCTCCCCAGGGAGGTAGTCATGGCACCGAGCCTGACAATGTTCAAGGAGCATTTGGACAATGCTCTCAAACACATGGTGTGAATTTTGAGGTTGTCCTATACAGGGTCAGGAGTTGGACTTGATGATCCTTGTGGGTCCCTTCCAACTCAGGAGATTCTACGATTCTAAGCTTCAAAGTATTAATAAATAGATATAGCTGCTTGCACTATAACTATAAGCGTACAATCAAGATACAACAATTCAGAGAGTTTCCACCTGTTACTTCAGGCACAAGAACTGTTCATGTGCACATTACAGGTTGCTGTCTCCTGACTGCCCTTAAGTTAGGTTAACATAGTCAAACCTCAAGATTAACAAACATCTCTGGTAAATCCTGTTGACAAGTGAATCCATCACTAATCCACCTGTCTGCTCACAGCCAGATGTTGCTGCTTCTTTAGCAGAAAAAGCTGGAATTGTCCACACCTCAGCCAGATTCTCAGCTCAAGAGCAGTCTGTCTTAATTAAGCCTTTAAGACAAAAAGTTCAGCTTATCGTGGAAACAGCTGAGGTATGGACACACTTATTTCTACCAACTCCACTGCAGGGACCAACAAGCTCTATGAGACAAATGGAGTACAAACTTTAGGGGTTTTAGGAAAGGCATGCAACCAAGAACCAAAGTTAATGGGAGGGGAGCACCGCCCCCCCCTCCCCCCCCAAAAAAACCCCAAAAACAACAAAAAAAGCCCCACCCACAAAACACCAAACACCCACACAAACTCCATACACCACAGTTTAGGAACCTCAAGGCTGGAAGTCTAAGAAGTGTTGAACCAGGTGAGAGAGGAAATAGGATTTACTTGAACAATGAAGGACTGGAATCAGAAGCCTCAAGAGGTATGAGCGCAAACTAGACAGAGAAGTCACTGGAGAGAGACCAGAGCTGAAAAATCAGCTGCAGGGGGCAGGAAGGGAATACACATCCAGCAGAACTCAGTCCTTTCTAGGGCCTGCAGTACAACGTGGAATCATCATACATTACACTGCTCTTCTACCAATAAGGCATATTTGCAAGAATCCACTGAAAAGCTCTTGTACCTCATCCCACCTAATGCTGCTTAAAAGAGAAAATCTTATTGCTACTAATAGCATTCCATTAATTTAATTAGTAGTAGCTACACGTAGCTAAAGGTTACAATCTAATGACTCACAGGAGCATATCCATACAGTGAATTTGTTTACTAAGTTTGCTTAAAAAGGAACAGCAAAAGTACAAAAATAGTTGCAAAATCAGTTAAGAGTTAAGAAACATCAGAATTAAGATGTCTTATACAATATCAAAGAGAATACACAGAAAGGAGCTGATTTACCTGATCCTTCACTACTTTTTTTCCACACCACAGGGCTTCTTTCTCATTCAAAGCAAAGAAGCTGCTCAACCTTTCTCCTTGTAATTGAATGTGTGTCACTTATTACACCCTATTTAAGCCATGCTCTGAAGAGACTTAATTTCCTATTGGGCTTCTGCACAAGACTCACCACTGTAATATGTTGATGTGCCATAAAAACGAACTTCTTTTCACAACACTTTCACAAAATTATTCATAAAAACGGGTATTCTTCCCACTTTATAGATGAGTAACCTGAGTTGCAGACTGAAATTTAAGAACTATGCACCAATCTGGCCTGCACAGAGAGAGAAATTTAGGGCACAACTTTTAAAGTACGCCGTGTTATCCAATGCTATGTCTGAAACTAAAGCTTCTGTTGAGCCATGCAGGCGAAGTCAGGGTCTTGAGCCTGTCTCCCCAGAAATCAACACACTACTAATAAGCTCTTGTGGAAAGTTTGGTTTAAACAGACATATCTGGGATCACAAGAAACTGACAGAAAGAACGAATTCCAATATTCCAAAGTGACATTCAATCACCCAAATCACTAGATATGCTTTCCCTTCCCACAGTCCCCTGTCAACTCATTTCACATTTTCCAGCTTTTGGAAAATACATCAGCCAACTCTAATTCCTAAATACAGCAAGCTGAAAAAAATTATATATAAATCATAACTAAAGACTACCATAACATGTACTTACGAGGACAGAAATGAATTAAAACTGTTTCCTATTTTTAAAAAGAAATTGCAATTTGAATATTGTTTCAAAGCACTTGTCTATGTAATATAGAAGATTAAAGGGTAATGACCCATTAAGAAATAAAAAAGTTACTCTAAATTTGCTCATATATAACACTGTACGAACACCCTGATGGACAGCTTACTATGGGCAACATTTGTAACTTGGGGAAGACTTTCAAAACGTTTTGAGTTCTCAAACTATAGATATACCAGTCACTAAAATGAGTGCAGGATATTTCTTTCTGAAAATTGTAGATGCATGAAAATCTCTTAATTCCCTCAGTTACAGAAATGCTTCCAAGAACTACAGACTGCATAATCTAAGCTGGGCAAATGGAACAGAAACGCATCTCCTACTTGCTATCTCTCTGAAAAACTCCCTCACAAATCTTCTGAAGAGCTTAATCATTGGGCTTATCCATTCTTTCTTCCATTTCCAAAAATCAGAAAGGCAAAATGTTATAGCCTTATGCTGACTAGTTCATACTCTCAGAGGATGAAAACCCAATGTAAACTTGACTATTTACCATGAATTAAGTGTCCACAATTTGTCTCCCTTAGACCTTTGAAAAGCACTGGGTGGCACATGGAGTGTCCACAGACATCATCCCACATAACAGCTTTCACAAATTAATGGCACAAAAAGCTATAGTCTCTTCCATACACTTTGTTTCCCTGTACAGGAAGTTGTAATGAACTACACACAATGCTTCATAGCGAACTGCCAAATAACAAAATAATTATCAGAGACAGTATCACACCTAACGGTAAGCTGCCTAGCACCTCTGTACATTTTCCGGAAGCACTCTTTCAAATTTTAAGTAGGTAGATGCAGGGAAAAAAAAAAATCCCTAAATATAATCAAAAGTTTCCATGAAGTATCTTCTGCACAGTTCTCATAACTGACATCTCAATTCTTTTTTGTTAAGAACAGAAACTTAACATATGTGGTGCCAAGCAAAGATTTCCCAGAAGTCTGACTGTCTTCATTGAAACTCTACATCCAAGTAACAAAGCAGTACTAATAGAAGTGAACAGTCAAACTCAAGGTGGCCCAAAGATTATACACAGAAAGTTTTTATGTAAATTTTTTTTAAGACTTCCTCATGAGCGGTATGTTCACACTCAGTGTGGGTAACTGTTAACTTACTTTTTTTTTTTTTCAAATAGTCTTTTTTTTCTTCCCCTCCTTCCTAAGACTTCCAGAATTCTGATTCTTGATGTTGAATTGAGCTACAATGTGGATACACTGGGGATGTCTCAGAGAACCAGAGGCTGCTTTGATAGAAGTTGTGGACAACTAATGTGTGTATTTACACAAAAGGTAGAAAGTAACTGTTGAGTGAGGCTTTCCAAGTCATTAACAATTATGTTTTAGCTGAATCTAGTCCTCTCTAAAAGAGCTACGAAGTGTAGTTTAGATGACTATACAATGGAAGCAATTAAGATAATAACATTTTTGACTGTTAACTTTATGTCTTTTTTTGTCTATTAAAAAGTGTGCAAGTGGAGCATCTCATTTCAGCAGCAGAAGCATCCACCAGGATTTCTAACTGAGTCAGAGAAAAAGTACACACAGTATTGTCTGGAATTGATTTTTAAAGAACAGGGTCTAAATTAGAGAACCCCAGATGGGGTCCTGATCCCTGGTTATGGTACTACCATATAAATGGTGACAGACACAAGATGATTAGTACAAACATGCCCATCTGTTCCCAATGTGGTATGGTGCTTTTTTTTAATTATTATTTTTTGAAGCATATTAATACCAAAGTTGTCATGAGCTGAAATAACAGAGCTGAAGATCAGGCAGTATAAAACAAGCAGAATGATGCAGAATGCTTTTCCAGTGCTTGGGATGGGACGTGAAAGAGTACATTCCACAGATGGGGACAAAGTAACGGAGCCCTTAATCCTCAGAACCTACTTCAAGGACTTCCTCACACTTTAGAAAAGGTTGAAAAGCAGTATACGCAGAGACAGACAGTAATAACCTTTAAAAAGAGTGGAGGTGTTAACATTTTGATTCTTAAAAATGAGGTTAAAATATTACTTGTATTTCATGGAATTGTTTCAAGTTAGATGTGTTACAGTAAATAGTCACAGTAATAGCATTTTTATTGTGGAATCCAAAATCTTCCAATGAGTTTTTGAAATAAACCACTAACTTGCTAAAATAACAAAGTTTATTTTCATTCATACACTGCACTTTTGATATATTTTACCTAAGTATCAGAACAAAGCAGAAAAAAAAAAAAAGACGTTTTCTACGAGACCACACTCAACTGAAGATGTCACCACATATGTGCACAGTCTTAACTTAGATGTTTGACCTCTGAGGGCAAGGAGAGGTTTTTTTTTTTTTTTTTGAAGCATATATTTTGCAATTCTTTAAAAGCCTGCACATGATTCCTTCCAGGATCTGTCAATGCTGTTCAAATAGTCCAGAGGGTCTACAAATCTGGTAAATCAACACACCACCACCAAGGATCGTCACACCAACACATCCTTCTAAAAAAAGTTTCCTCAGTTTTCCCTTACCAGCTAGTTTCAAAACTGACTGAAAGCCTCCAATATTCTCTCAGTCTTTCCAAAGATTATTTCAGGTTGCAGTATTGACATTTTGTGCTAAGAGTAAAAACACCATTACTTTAGAAACTTGTTAAAAGGAGTATGATACACTATCTTACCACTTGTCAGTACCACACACCAGAACTACTTTTTGATTCTCATAAAGGAACTTGTCTGAAGCGGGGCCGGGGTGGACTATGTCAAGAAAGAGAAAGGTATGTATTTGGGCTCAGTAATATTAAGGGAAAGGGATACGAGAACGAAACTGGTAGGGAAAAATAATGAGTTGTAGTATCATATTTTCCTCCATTTCCTACTTTGCATGCTTTTACTGTTGAGCTTCACATTTTCTTATTCATTGCTCCCATGAAAATGCTCCTTGTGCAACAAGTAGCCTTTACCACCTCTTCCAAACTCAGGCTTAAAGAAAAAACATTTACTCCAAAAACCTTTAAATGAAAATCCCTTACTAAAAGACTCCTACACATACCCATACAACCTCTTACTCTTCTGTATGAATATAAACTGTGTGACTGAAGAAAGAAAGAGACGGAGAGGAAAAAAGTATAACCCGAGAGCCTGGTAGAGAGCAACGTATCCCAAAAGAAGATGCATCTCTTGATCTACAGGAGGTAACAGAGCCTCCTGTTCTAGAGCCAAAAATGGATAATGCCTGAGGTCATGCCCATATTTCATTACTATGCTTTTCAAAATGCTAACAATGACTGTTGGGTTTTATATTTTTAATTACAGCTTAATAATGACTTAGCTGACTTGCTCAATTTAAGTCCATAAGTAAGCTTGCTAGATGCAGTCTAAACCCAATATTTATATGGCACACGAGAAAAAAGATAGCATACAAGTGTTATAAACATATGATTTTCCATTTTAATTTGATTTACTTAGCTGTTTCATCAAAAACTGAACTACAGTTTATCCAGCTTGTATAGTAACCGGTAAAGGGAACACAAGAGACACACAGGCAAATACTACTGTATAAGGACTATATTAAAAAACCAAAACAAAACCCAAACAAAATACCACACACACCCACATCCCTCACCGCCCACCTCACAGTAATAAAGTACAACCTTGCTTCAAACACAGACACAAGATGTCATGCAAGTACTAAAGTACTAAACTACTTTCTCCAGTAGTGCATGCTTTCAAATGCCGGTGATGAACATAATACATACACCTCTATTAAACTCTCTTACCTGATTGTCTGTCACTCTGTCTTCTTCTAGGGTAGTCTGAGCATAGCATACATTCAGCTGTTTTACATCTTTTTGAGGTATTACTTCAGACAAGTACGTATAATATTTAGAGCATATCTATCTTACATATGAGACATACCAAGCAAAATGTCCATCAACTGAAAACAGAACAATTCCACTAGTTTGGAAGGGGAAAACCTGAAGGAATGCACGTCATCTTATCTCCTTCCCCATTTTCAACTATAAAGCCACTCAAATTTTCAACACTCCTACTGCATCCACAGCAAAGAGAAATCAATTACAGCCAAAGCACCTACCCAGCAAGCACAAAACAAAAGACCAACACGAGAATACTTCAGCAGTCGCGTTAAACGGGAAAACAGAACGCCTAACAAAATAATCACAGCTCTCGGTAAGCAACCGTGCAGGAAGCAAACATAAAAGTCAGAATAAGGCTTGCACGACAAAATCCAGCGCTGTAGGGAGCTGGTCTGCTGCAGTTTAATTTTCCAGGATTGTTCACCGTCATTAATTGTTGATTTGTTTTGAAGAACCGATAGTGATTTATTTGCAGCGGGATGAAGTTACAGACCTCGATTCCTGACCAGAAGCTCTCAACGTAAACAATACATAACCTATAAATTAACCATTCTCCATCTGGCGATTCAGATGTAAAATTCCTAGTTTTCCATCTACCAGGCGGCGGCAACCACCCCCCCTTCCTTCCCGAGCGCTTTCTAACAGAGTCTGATAAAAGAGAGAGGGAAAAGGGGGGGGATGGGGGGGGTCAGAAAAGCCAGCACGAAAGAAACGGGCTCGCACAAGTAGGGACCCACCAAACCCAGGTCCTCGGCGGCCGCCACCTCCTCCCGGCTGAGGATCACTGCTGAGTGCGGAGCGGAGAGACCGAAGCGGCGGGGAGGGGGCGTCCCCTCGCCGAGCCCGGGCAGCCGCGCGAGGCGGCGGGAGCCCCGGCG
>WAAD01017110.1:30153-43151 GCA_013389945.1 Fregata magnificens
GCCGCCGAGCACCGCTGCCAGGCGGTGAAGGGCGCGGAGGGGGGGGTGTTTAAAAGTCACGACCCCTCCCCACGCGTGCTCGCGGCCCGGTCCAGCCCCCGCTTTCCAGGCGGGGGAGCCTGCGACGAAGCCTGCCTCCCCCGGAAGACCGTCGGTAGTTGCACAGCACCGTACGAGACCTTGCCAACGGCGAGGAGCTAGGTTTAGAAACGCGGCCGCGCGATGTGCGGGCTGGCAGCGCACCTTACCTCGGCAGCCCGGGCCGCGGCAGCTGCAGCCTCGCAGAAACCCGAGACCCTGATCGGGAGAGGAGCGGGCGGGCAGGCGACAGATGAACTACGGTCGGTTATCTGCTGATGTGCGCTATGTAAATCAGTGAGATGAGTGTTTCTCCCAAACGACACGAATTATTAAAGGATTCCTGTAAAACAGTAAGGCATAAAGTTGCTTAACTGCGGAGGAAGAGCAGAAAAAGTAGCAGAAATCGCTCATCAAACCCTCTGGTTTTGCTTCAGTTGAGTGCAAGTTTCAGGGGCGCCCTTACAGGAAAACGCAAACAGAAAAGTGATGTAATTTCTTCTCACCGCTACAGATGAAACGCTACATTTATGAATGATGCATCAGGAGAAAATGGAAGTGTTTAGAGTATTATGACTTAAAAAACATAAATCGCACTCAGCAGATCTGCTGAAATACACTCAGGGCCTTGTCTGGTGTGAGAAACATATTTAAAGAGCATGTTAGCCAAGACATTGTAACTAGTATTTTAAATCTTTAAATACGTTCCCTCCCGCTTTCTGAGCTTGTTAACACATTGTAACCAGCTTGCCTTATTTTCATTCAAGTTTCAAACTAAGTTAAATATCCTCACTGTCTAATGAAGGCTACATCAGTCCTACCAGGATAAACTGCCGGGACTATTACCTAAAAAAACAGTTCTCGGGCCCCAAATCTCTCCTTGTTTACATTTCTGGGTGAATTATGTTTGTCCCGCTCTTCCTGAAAACAAAAGTACTAGTACTGCACAGGCAGCAAAGAGAGGAATATTTTATCTAACCCTTTTATATTGCTTACTATCGGGAAGGATCCTGCACTTGCAGTCAAGGATATAATTTTTTGATGCAGGTTGAACAACTTCCCCTCAGGCCCCCCATTGCCATCTATCCGGGCTTACCTAGGTATAAAATCTTAGGTTGGGGAACACATCTTTTTTCCTACGGAGCACTTGCATGTACGTGCGGGTATACTTAGAAACCAGCAGAAAAGTTAAACATTCGTATCGCTATTGAAATTGCAAAACCAGGTGTATAACTGCGAAGGTAACTACTGCGCTGCCATACGTTGTATGCAAATATTTTGCTCCGGTTTACTGATGCAGCAGTTACAGGAGCACTTACACTTTCAGCTCCCTTCAGGACGCCTGGAGCCGTGAACGCTTCGAGAAGTAAAACAAGGTGCTGTGTAACGGAGGCCTCTCCCCAGTTACGTTCTGCCCTTCATTCCGTGCCTGCACTGAGACTCCTTAAAACGTCAGAAATGGGCGTTTTGGAGGTAACTCCTCACTCCTCCTTTTTTCCACCCCTCTGGGTTTCGCCACCGCCCAGGCGCGGTACCCCGCAGCGCGGCGCTCGCTGCAGGCGCCGCGCTACGTGACAGGCGCTCGGCTGCCGGCGCCCCGCNATGGAGCTGCCGTTCCTCAGCGCCGGCGAAATCTGTCAGCTAAGCGGCAAGCCGCGTAAGCCCTCCTTACGCGCTCGTTTGTTGGCTTAGCTAGACGTGTCGCGCGGGAGTTTCCTCAGAAAATAATTTGGAAAGTGTCAAGGACGGCCGTTCTACCTACAGGAGGGAGTAACAAGTACCCAGTCCCTTCTCGATGCAGTCCTAAAATCAAAAAGAGCTGCGCCGTGAAATCTGTGCAAGCGGTGGCCGTGTTCCCGAGGGAGGACCCAGTCTCTCCCACAAGAAATGTCACATCTCACGGGGCACTGATGACAGTAAGCAGACTCGTTTTTACTAGATTTGCCGCCTCCTGAAAGTGCAGGCAAAAGTAAGGATAAAAGTATGCTACCGACAGAAACTGTATGCTTAAGAAAGATTCAAAATATTTGCACTAAATATTCTGCTCACAGTATGACATATAGAGAAGGCCAGTGCCACAGAACTTCAAGGACCAGATCTTTTACACACAATGTGTGTGTTGAAGACAATGTTCGCGTCTCAGTGTTCAAGCGACAATGATGAACATCCCAGTCAAAGAACATCCTACACAGCAGTATTCTTCTCACAGCTTTCTGTCTGTAAAAACATTGTGTGAAAATAGCAGACTACGGTGACAAGGGCAGCTTTGTACCTTAGAAATACACAGAATCTTCTCAACAATTAAAATGTCCTTCTGAGTCAGACCAGTAGTCCATCTAGCCCCGTATTTGGTAACCAGCAGTGGCACCACCATCAGTAACACAGTTTTCCCAGAGTGAGACCCATTCCTTGCATTTCCAGTTTACTGGTCCCTGCAATTTCCCCAAATGCAGGGAACTTAAACGCAAAATTTGAGGTAGTAGTATTCCTCTGTATAAAACAAGAATAATAGCAAAGGAGATACTATTTGGGGAGACCTGCTTACTTTCTGTTATTCATCGTACACTCCCAGCATCTACAGTTGCTGTGACAGGAATACTACATGTCTGGTTTGTACATGGATGGTACACACCTGTCTATTCCCTTTAGAATCCATTTGTGGAGCTGTTGTCCACTAACTTGTCTAATCCCTTTTTGAACCTGCTGACACTGTGTATTTTCTAGCCTACTTAGGCAGCAGATTATAGAAGCCCACTACCCATTGTGTCAAGAACCCTATTTCTGCAATCACCTTAACCAGGGCCTTCTTGATTTGTAAAATTTGATCATATGCCGCTCAGCCTTGTCTTCTCACAATCAGAATCTAAACCCTTTTAGTCCCTACTTTGTCAGACTGCCAGTCTCTCCCTTTGGATCATTTTAGTTATCTTTCTCAATACCTTCTTTAAATTTGTTGTGTCCTTGCAGACCAGAACTGCACGCTGGTCTCAGGCTCAGAATAGAAGTACATTGAGATTTCCCACAGACCAGCAAACTGCCTTCTGCCTTGCTCTCAGTACTCTTCCTAATGATGCCTTACATCTCTGTTGTTTAGCGTGGTTTTTTGGTTGCTGCTGCAGTTTGAGCCAAAGATTTCAGACAGCTGACAACAGTGGCTTCTAGACTTTGTGAATTTAAACTTCCAGGATTGACAGGTAATTCTATGCTTTACCTTACACTGATCTACTTCAAAGCCTATCTGCCATCTTTTAACCCATTCAGTTTTGTGAGGCCTTCTGGAGTTCTTTCCACCAGCACAGCATTTGATTACCCAAAAGAGTTTAACACCATCCAAGTACCAGTCAGTGTGCAACCCCCTTTTCCGGGTCATGGATGAAGATCAAAGATTGTTGTGTAAAACAACATCAGTAAACCCAAACATTTATGGAGGAGAACATTGCTGACTTTTCTCCATCCTGGAAAATAACCATTAAACTGTACTCTCTGCTTCCATCCTTCAACCAGATTTCCAACTCAGAACAGGACGTTTACTCCAATTCCATGGTAACTTTGTTTAACAGCTTTTAGTGAGGAACCTGCACAAATGCTTTTTGAAAATACAAGTATGTTCCCTGGTTTGTCTTTGTCCACGTAATTCCTGACTCACAAACCTGCTGGAAATCTGTGACCGTGTCAATATCTCCTTTCACAGAAACTATTCTGGCGCTTTCCCAAGACATTATGTTTATCCGTGGGCCCAGTGATCTCACTCTTGTATGGTATTGGCCTTTCAGTGTGAATAGGAGTAGGAACAACTGTCAAGGTAACAACACCACCAGAAGATTCACTAAACATTTTCACTGTGTCTCCTTCCTCATTACAGTAACCCTGAGGCATTTGCATGTATGAATCTCTCCATACGTTTTGCCGTTAAGTCCCTCCATTTTTTTCACTCGTGGACTTGAACCAAAGAAGTATATGAAGACATATCAACTTTAAGGATACTTCAAAATGGAACAGACAAACATCCTAACTTTACCAGTCATCCCTTTATTTAAATAAGAGCTCTAAGATACACCTCACAGGACTGAACAGACAGGGACCTCAAGAAGAAAGCTGACAGGTGAGAAGTGACATAGACTTTCAAACCACCTCAGCATCCCACTGTGGGATGAAGAAAGGTTGGAAGGAAGCTGGGTCCTAGAATGACTGAATGCTGTAGACCTCAACAATCCCTATTGATTCACTACAGTGAAATATTAAAATTGCCTAACAAAATCCTATAGTCCCAGGCAGAACAAGGGAAGGAATAGATTGAAGGGAGCAAAATCTTTTTTCTTTTTCTTTTCTTTTCTTTTTTTTTTTTTTCCCCAGGAGAAGCAGGTATTTTAGCTTAACCATATTATAAAACTCTGTCCTGGCTAGCAAGGTCAGTCAGCTCACAGGAGGGTGAACTAACACAAGGAAGAAGAGAGGGACTACACAGCAGAGATCAAGAACACCTGCTTTGGTTAGCAATAAGTTGTGAATCGTTTTATTGACTTCCCTACCTATAGATTAACATTATGTCACTTAAGAGTAACTGTTGAGCAAATCCCTCCATGCAGTCATCACCAGAGTCTGATGAAGGGCCAGCATAAATAACAAAGAAATTGAATGGAAGCCAATTTTTTTTTATTTGAATGGAAACTACAAGTTACATTTCTAACATTACATGTGTTACCCACGAGAAATCAAAACCACTTAACTGAATCCTAAAGTAGCTTTTGTTTCCTTTAATAAATGGTTTGGGCAACATCAAGGCAGAACAGAAAAGTAAAAATTGAAAAAGTTTAAGAAATAGAAGGGTGCATTTTTCCCTTTTTTTTCACCACACTTATCTAAATTCCCTTTCTTAATGTAGCAGGTTTGTGAAAAGGATACTTTTGTTTCCAGCATAGGTATAACAACCTTTCCCTTTTGTTTGTTTCTCTTACAATTATGACTCTCGAACAATTGCATCAAAAATATTTTACTAGAAAAACAATTTAAATGAAATACATGTCATTTATATACTGAGCCTTTCACACTGAAAGGGTTTTTGCCATGTAGGAGGGAGAGTTAGTGCCTATATACACCTTCGACTTGCAGGTGTAGTGATTTGTCTCAGAGAAAGAAAAAAATAGTTCCTTTATTAGTGTTGGCTCTTCAACTAAATGGCTGAAATTATTATGAACATGAGTTAACTTCGCAACTAATTTTAGTATCTCATATGTCTCTTAAGTAATTTGCAAGGAAGCCACATGGAAACAGTGACTTAAGATGACTGGAATTTTTAGACTCTTACTGTCTCTGGGAGTGCTGTTTCCAACACTGCCTCCTTGTAAACAAAAATCAAACAGCTGAATAAGTGATGCTCAGGAGCTACTGGCTTTAATACATGTGCAATATTAATTCTGAAGTTTAATAAGTACCGCTTTAATCTTAGTGCTAACAAGTCTGGCTCTACCAAAAACACCTATCTGTGTTTGTCTTGTGTTGTTTTCTAATAAAAAGACAAGAGTCATTAAGTACTNGGGTGAGGACTGCAGGAAGCCTCTCACTCCACCTACTCGTCTGCTCTCTTCATGTAATAGTTAACAGCTACAGTGGGACACTAGTAAGATTAAATGACCTACTAAAGCAAGTCTTTCTATTAAAACAAAAACTATTAACCCTTCCCAAAATGTGCCATCTCAAGTCAGCTGTAGACGTATGTTTCTTTCTGACCTCTCTTCTTCAGATAGGATCCTAAAGAGGTCAGTGCCTTTGGAGACATGTATGGGAAGAGAACAATAAAATGTTTCATGTTACAGTAGCCACGGGACTGAAAAACATCATTTAGATTGTTAATGTTCTGAAACAGAATCTGTCTCTACTGCAGTCAGGAAGTGATGGTGCTTTATTTCACTACCGACCAGTGCATCTTTTAGGCTTTAGCTAAACAAATCTAACTATCTTGCTGTCTGATAGGAATAAGTTAGAGAGCATTAATACACAAACCTATAAGGCTTCTAATACCAGTTTGTTGTTGGGTTTGGTTTTTTGGGGTTTTTTTCATTCTAGCGTGGCTTAACAGCTGTTTTGTTGCTAAATGTCATAGAATCTTCTCGCTGACCACTGACCACTCCAACTATCCGCACGGTGCATGCCTACAACTTGACACTAACATAACCTATGGCAGCCAGCATCTAAAAAGCCACAGGAGTCAGGAAAAAAAAGAAATTGTTCTTCCCTTAGTGTCTTCCTGACAGGTACGACAGTAGAGAATTAGTATTTTGGGAGTCTGTACCAGCAGTCTTTCTTTCCCTGGTGATTACCTCAGTTTGTCAGTGAATTAAATTAGTTTCTCCTCTGAGTTACCTTTAATTGATTTAAATGCTTTCCATCCTTAATTGAGATGTACAATAGGTAGGTGGGAGAGGGAGAGTAAATAACCTAAATATTCTTAAGCAATGCTGTTAGTATGACAAAATGGGAAAAATATTTAAGAAATGTTTACTGTAACTTGTATCTGAAATGTGAGCATCTCAGTTGTTCAAGTATTCAAACAAAAGTAATTTCTGGTAACAACTGCATAGTTAAAAGGAACAAGTATTCTACAAAACAGTGGGGATCTTAACGTTGCCATAAGTAAGCATGTTGCACTAAACTTCTGTAGTATTTCATCATCTCTTTCCCTCTTACTTAAACAGTGATTTGTGTATTAAGCATTAAATACTTAAACATACTCTGCTGTGTAAAATGCTGGGTATTTTTCAGTTGCTCTACCCAATGCCCTTTTTCTTCTACTCACACTTTTTCCTTTTACTGTCTGCCCTCTATTTAAAGCTACTTATTTTAATGTCCCATTGAATTTAAGTTTACTGAGGGCATTATACTCAGTCTCCTCCATTTTTATGTAATTTGAGCCGCTATTTAGATATTCTTGCAGACTAACCAGTGCCTGGACCTTCACCTTGAGTATCTCTTCCCAGGAATTCCCTATGCTCTACTTTGAAACACATAAATTGTTCAGAAACATGTTTTCTCGCTCTGCTTTCCCCTAATATTTCACAACCTATAAGCTCAGCTTTGCTGTAGGCCAGCAGTTGCTATATTTTCTAAAGCACTCTGCTGTAAAACAAAGGTTAAATCTTACAGTTCTTTCAGTTTTGTTTTGCTATAGTGCTTGAGACCTAACTCACAGAACAGGTGCTTTACTGTAAAAAAAATACATATGTATCTACATATCATGCAGATTTCAGCCAAAAAACATTAAATCAAATATTTCAAGAACCTTCAAAATAAACTAATGAGGTGTTCCTTTTATTTTCTCCCCACTAGTTTTATCTTCAGAAAGGTTCATCCTATATTGGAAGGGAATCAAATAACAATATTTAAATGAAAACTGCTTACATCATAATAAAAAGAAATACCAGTCTCTCCATGGCTTAAATATCACTTACTAGAATCTGTTACATATATCAAAAAATACTCCTGTCTCCTATAACCAGCAGGCCAGTAGGGTTACTTTTTGGTAAAAAGATAGGACTTTATCTAAACTATAATACAGAATTCCTAAGTTAATTCTCAAGTTTAAATTTGAAAACAAAAAAACCCCTTTATTTGTGGAAATTAATAAGCCAAAAACTGTTACTGAACTTTTATGATTGAAACTTTGATCTGACATTTACATATCGGTATACCTCTTTGCCATACAAATATTTCAGAAAACCATTTGGCAAACAGTATTCCTAGCTGGTTGAGTAAACCAGTTCTCTTAATGTTCACCAGAATTTCTCTCTAGATATAGTTTGATTCAAATTCAAAGAATTACGCAAGAGTATTTCCTGTATTTCCTAAATTATCTTGAAGCCTCACTCCTTCTAACAAGATTTAGCCAAGTACAGAGTGGCAAGACAAACTAAGACCCAAGGTGATTACCCTTTAGAAAGAGGCATGATTAAATAGAAGTATGTAACTAGTCCTCTTGAACTCAAATGCATGTCTTATTAAAGTGTTATTAGAACAAGAACAGTGTTATGAGAAGAAGAAAGAGTACTCTGCTATGACAAGTCTGATAACAAGATCAAGGCACAAGATCTAAATGACTGAGCTATTATTCCATATTAACCCTTAATTGTAAAAGGCAATCTCAAGTGGTGCCCGCTGGGTATTTATCTTGATTTTTTTTCCTTGTTATTACACATGGAGTCTCATCATTCTGTCTATCTTAAATTTGCCTAATCTTTTCTATTAAAAGGCACAATACAAGCATTTATTGTTTTGCCAACATTTAATTTTTTGGGTTAATACTTTTCATGCCAGCTACCTTCTTCATGCTGAATTATTTTGGGAAGTTTTATCTAAAATGTTTCTAGAAGCAAATTTAAGGGAAATCTTCCCTTACAGAAAAGAATAGTATAATGTTTTTTATTAAAAATACCCAGTCATTCCACTTTTATGAAATAGGAACTGGCAATTTGAGAAACCTGAAGATACATACATTCTCTGCAGAGAGAGAGGTACACTGTTTGGGTACGCTGTAATGGCAGCAGGAAGAGTACCTCTCTCTCTGCAGAGAATGTATGTACCCTCTGTAGTTTTCCCTCAGCAAATGGATGCCACTGTGATGCTGTGTTCCAGACCTGCCAGAGAAGATAAA
This sequence comes from Fregata magnificens, assembly GCA_013389945.1. Taxonomy (NCBI): domain Eukaryota; kingdom Metazoa; phylum Chordata; class Aves; order Suliformes; family Fregatidae; genus Fregata; species Fregata magnificens. The sequence goes on from WAAD01017110.1 coordinate 38,876, forward strand.
GGCAGCACATTAGTCTTTTGCAGGAAAGAGGAAAGTGATAAAAACCAGAAGGAAGAAAACACCCTGAATCAAATGGAAAGGGAGGGAAGGGGGAAAAAAGAACAGCATTCATAGTAGGCAGTGATACAGGACTATGGAATGCAAAGGAATAACGGGAACCAGGCAAGAAGCAAGATCATATTGGAAAGGAACAGTAGAGGCAAGGAAGAGACCAGCAATCACAGTGGGTAGAAACAAACACTGGATTGTAACAACAATTGCATGGAGGTGCTGGGTAGAGCAACATGGTGGGTAGGGTCATGTTAGTTGGTAACCATTAGGATAAGGTTGAGGTGATACAGCTAAACTGATCCAACGGCTGAATGCTGCTGAATGGAGGGGTACCAGTCCCTGCACCCTCCCTAGATACTTGTTCCCACTGCTTCCCTGGTGCTGGCCGGACTCTGTCCATCACTGATGCAGGAGCACTGGCTCTCTCTGGGGTCAAACAAGAACAAAAGCTACTATGAGAGAGGAGGCAGGACAGCAGTTATGTGTATAGGAAGGGAGGAGCAGGAGCACCTTTTCTGACAGTAGTTTAATTTTAGTGTGGTTTAGTTGTCATTTGAAATTGCACCTTAAGGCATGCTTTTCTACAGAACCAGAAATTGGGCCCATGCAGAAGAGAGCAGTCTGTTAGTGCAACTACTTACATACCAACGTACAAATACCTGTAATCTCTGCCATGGATCTAAAGCATCAACTATACCAGTAAACCATGTAGGAATCAGGATGAGCCTCCGAAGTGGACAGTTGCCATCTTCCCTTTTTAATTAAGGAAATCAAATACAAAAACTACTCTGAGAAAACGCTCCATTTCCAAGTTCAAATACTCAAGTTACATAATGTCAAAACTAATTTTTTTCATAGAACTTTATTCACTTCCCTTATGCATATAAATTGTGATGCTATCTGTAATGCTGAAATCAACTGAAACTTACAAGACCCTTGGAAAACTGAATCAAAATCTGATTATATAAAGTGGAAAATTTTCCTTTCACTCTTCTCTTAGATCAGTTAAAGCCAACATTTCATCAACTAATACAAAGGTGATGGCCTAAATGTCAAGGAACATGAGAATAGATAATTTTTCATAATTCGTTACTCATGCAATAACACTACTACACTCTTATATTTTTACTTCCGTGAGAAGTTTCCACCAACATCATAGATGAGTTTTGTACGTTACAGGAAGCATGATTTGGGTGACATATAGTAGAGGTACATGGTAGAGTTCTAGCTGGTACATCGTGGAGTGCTAAGCAAATTTATAAACATATGAAAAAAAATGAAGTTATAAAATTCAGACTCCTCTGCAAACAAAGAAAAACCATGATCTGTTACTGCTTCTTTGTAAATATTTTCACCATTACAGTGTTCAGCCCCTTGGACACTACTTTTACCTACCCTGTCAGCTTCTCCTGCCGATGTTTCTGATGGAACTTCTTTTATCATCTTGTGCAGCCTGAGGATTCTGGGGGAATTGTTTGTAGCTTTCTGTCAAACAAGTACAACATCTTCCCATATGGGATCTGCAGCAGCTGTAGAGGTATCATCAGGGAAAGCATATTTTATTACCCTCAATGAGGTTTAAAAAAAATGACATTAGGGTATTGTCAGTTGTAACATGTGGCTTATTTAATTAGGTACACAAGCACTGGGAGAATTCCCAAAATGAAATACATCCGAGACAATTACTAGATACACAGCATGAAGCACTGGAGAGCTTTGCTCTCCAGATACTACCTGCAGAAGGTCCATGTGCAGTACACTCTTATTCCCTCTAAATGGTTAACTTGGGTGTTTCATGATTTAGCTTGCGTAGGGAAGCAATTATTATTTCAGATGGAAAATAGTTTTTTCCTTAGGATTAAATGATCGATAGTATTACTATTAGAAAATAATTCTCCAAGAAGTGAAGAATCTTGGTTGCAAAATATTTTTAATATTAGAATTACGGACTAGCCTTATTATCTTTAGACAATCTCATGAAAAAGGGTAGAAGAATAAAGCAGTGTAACCCTTTGTATTTCCAAAAATCACAGAATCATAGAATCTCCTGAGTTGGAAGGGACCCACAAGGATCATCAAGTCCAACTCCTGACCCTGTATAGGACAACCTCAAAATTCACACCATGTGTTTGAGAGCATTGTCCAAATGCTCCTTGAACATTGTCAGGCTCAGTGCCATGACTACCTCCCTGGGGAGCCTGTTCCAGTGCTCAACCCCTCTCTGGGTGAAGAACCTTTTCCTAATATCCAACCTAAACCTCCTCTGGCATATCTTCCTGCCATTCCCTTCGGTCCTGCCACTGGTCGCCAGGGAGAAGAGATCAGCACCTGTCCCTCCTCTTCCCCTTGTGAGGAAGAATACTTGCGTTAGAAATATTCCACCAACCTGCAATAATATTCTCCTTTGTATACCTTGTATCTCTGCATTCTTCTTGGTAGCAAAGGTCAGTTCTTTATTATATTTCCTATTTTCCTTCCTGAAAGAACTCCTTACAGCAGAAATGACTGGTTTCTTCTGAATTTTTCTTTACGTCAAAATAGCTTTAGAATTTGTCTCTTTGACTGTGGATTCCAAAGTATGGTATAAAATTCAGGCCCTAAAGCCACAGCAAGCCCACATCTAAACATAGGACTGCTCCTGTCTTCCAGGAGAATTCACACATTGTTTGTCCAGTCTGGAATGGAGTGACAAGGCTATGCCAGCCTTACTCCTTAGCAGAAGCGGCACACAGATTTCCCAGGTCTGGTCGTGATGCAGGCAACGTCTACATAACTTGTGCAGTGCCGTTAAGTGCAAATCAATACGGAAAAGTGTATTTGATGCTAAGATTATGGCATTCATACAATACACGTTTCAGTAGCTTTTAAGTTGGAAGAGCACTAATCTTAACACAGCATGGTAAATGGGAAGAACGAGGACATTAACCTCAAAAGCTCACTTCTGATCTAAATTAAAATGCTACCAAAGACACAACCATACCTTCTAACAAAACAAGGCTATCATCTGGCACAGGAAAGGAGATGATGTTTCAGTTGCAGGGGTAACTGGAAGCAATGCCTGGCATGGATTTTAACAGTCACTGTTTTCTTTTTACCATTTATAGCAAATAAACTAATTTCAGAAATTTTATAAACTCCAAAATATTAATAATTTATTCAGGTTCTCTGAAAGCATAAATGTTGCAGGTATTTAGAATGGGCATATCACTGACAGGAGCTGTTGTGTGCACTAATGAAAATTGGGGAATTACTGTTACGAGAGTTTCATAGGAAAAATGTGGTTTCCTTTGCGTAATACCACAAGATTTGAAAAAAAGAATGTAGTCACATCATGGAAAAAACATACTCTATTTATGCGGCAGGGAAAAGTTGCAAGTTCATGTAGGTACAATACATGTCCAGGAAACTTGGGCAGCTCTTACATTGGGGACAATCCTCATCACAACTTCATAATCTTGCTAAAATCTTTCTTTGTTGTTCTTACACAAAAATTAGAATACCACTTAAAGCAAAATAAACATTCTGATCCTCAAAACTCTACAGAAGAAAGTCTTTTATCCTTAACATAGCGGTCAGAGAACGTTAATCTAGGACATGGATATAGTAATCCATTATAATAAATGTTCTCCCACGGGGTTACAGCCAAGACATATGCTTTATTCAAATTAATGTGGACAGGCCTAACATCTGGGCAAAATACGCTTGCAACGTTTATTTAATTATTTAAAACAAAACGAAACAACTATCAAACAGTTTTAGGAAGGTAGACCATACCACAGAAATCAGAGTCAAAATAAGGTGCGGGTACGGCAGAGGGCCCGAGCAGGAGAGTGGAAAAGCAGAGCAGAGGAAACGCAAACAAGGCTGCTGGCTGGTACTTCTGCCCTGTGTTTTCAGTAGCTGAGATTTTTCCTTCCACCAAGAATAAACCACCAGATGTTTTAATACCGAGTTAGAGAAATAAGCTTGCCGATTTTACTGCAGTAGAGCAGCAGCCCCCGAAGCTGGGAAACCACGGAGACGGCCCCTTCCCTCACAACGCACACCTCCCGCACGCTGAGAGAGCAACCCCCAAAAGAGTTTAAAATAGCCTAAACCCCGCTCCCCCGCGTGGGCTTAGATCATTTTCCTCCGGGGAGGGGGGAATGGGGTGTGTGGAGGGAAAGCCGCCCCGTCCCGCCGGCGCAGGCGGCCACCGCCCCTCACAGCCCGGCCCGCCCGGCCC
>WAAD01017112.1:3326-35273 GCA_013389945.1 Fregata magnificens
CTAGAAGGTGGGTGTGTACCGTCATACATTCCATTGCAGGTTACATTAAAGCTGTTTTATAATCTGACCAATGGGTATCATTTTCCCTGGTGATTTCCTGTCGTTGTATCAAACAATCAGATTTTTCAGGGTTGTTTTTTTAAATACATGCACAAAATTAGGAAATTTTTATATTCTTTATTGGTATGTGGTTCATGCTTTTTATAATACAGAAGAGTGATGTAAGATAAGAAATTGGACAGATCAGCAAACATTACTCACTAAATATGTCATACGTATATTTTGAGCACTTTACCAGATGTTGCAATCATTAAAAACATTTAACAAATAAAAACAGATATTGAAAGATAAATAGGAGCAGACTTCCTTATGACGTGGTATTTAATCCAAATGTATATAAAGTTCTTTCACCTGCACCTTCAGTTAAATTATAAGGGCTAGGACACCCAGTGCCAGTTGTCAGGAGTCTGCTGATGTGCCGTAACTTGTCAGGCCCATATGTTTGATTGTTCAAGGTAGAGGACATATCTGAAAGTTTAGTAAGGCAAATAAGTAGCAGCCTTCCGTCTTTCAGAGGCGGGTTAACAGAAACTGCCATATTCCTTCTGAAATAGGAATATGACATATTCCAGCATTCTTCTGGAATAAGAATTTCGTTGCTTCCCCTAAACTACAGAGAAGTGCTCCCCTATGATTCCCTTTTGAAGATGAAGTGGTTATCATGTGGTCTGTTTTACGCATATTAAATGAAGTTCATTATCAGTGTGGTTGCTACCCAGCATTTGGACAAGTAGGCAATAAGCCACGAAATGCAGTCTAATATTAATTAAAGTAGTCATGTAACGCTCTAGGGTTACCTGAGGGTTGTTTAGAGGAATTGGGTCTTGCCAATGGAGAGAGGAAGTTCTCTGTTTTGAAGTCTTCAACACAAATACAAATGTGCACAGGGCAGTGGAAAATACCAACTCATTCTATGTAGGTCACTGAAAAGCTTTTATGTATCATAATTGTCACTGCTGAGTGGAGCTGCACCTGTGATCCGTAGGTGTAATCTCCATCTTATTACCATCTTCATAAGTAAGGCAAGAAATCTAGTTACCATTTGTTTTGATTTTGATTATCACTCATCCTGGCATTGATTGTGCTTTGGGAGTTCTTGCTTCTTTGTTTTTACCTTAAAATTAATTATTGGTGCAATTGATCAACAAACTATATGGCTATGAAAACAATTGTGTTATAAATTAAGATGAGAACAAAACTGGACAATTAAATACCTTAGCATGCTTTTGGTTTGCTGCTCTGGTTGCAGTTTCTGGGTTAAATAGGGAGAACTCATTTCTTTCTTAGTGGTTTTTTTGCACGAGGAGGAAAAAAAATGCAGTGTGTGGCTTTTTGAACACTCTTAAAACATCAGTAGTATCTAGTACTAACCTGTCTAACTTAAAAATGTTGCAAGTATGACCTAGGATGACATAAGCAGAATTCAAGTGATGTGCAAGGCTTGTGCTGGATCTTTGCTCAGGTTTTGGTTACTTAATTACCATTGGTTAAGCTGCACTTTTTAACAATCTTTTACAAGGTGCAAGACTCCAAGCTGCCTGTGTTTGGGTCTATGCGAACAAGTAACTGAACACTTCTCAGACTGCTTGGGTAGGGGGTTTATATAGGTAGTCAGGAAAAGTGTACCCCACATATCAAACATTAGTTTTGTTCTAGTAGCAGAAGCTTTCCAAGAACGAGATGTGTCCGTATCGTCACAAAAGGAGCTCCAGAAGAAGACAGACCTTTATCATCTTCAGAAGGTTAGGCCTGCGTAGGCTTTACTGACTAGTTCCTTAACTGAATCTTTTAAGATATAATTGTCCATGGTTAGTTCTTCCCAGCTTGCTGGAGCTCTGAGTAAAGGTTGTGTATAAGTAACTCTCCTTAAAAATGAATGAATGAGTACCAACTGTGTATGTCAGGCCCACCTGATGCATAGAAAATGATAGAAAATATCTGTCATAAGCTAGGATTTTTAAATGCAAATTAGGGGTTTTCTTCTTATTTAACTTGTAAATTACACATTCTGCCTAACATACATTTCTTTGAATTTCCCAAACTCCTACCAGTTCAAGAACTGAATACACTGGCTTAAATAAAAATAACTGCACGATCGCACTTTCAAACATCATCAGTGAAGACATGCCAGCAAAAATTAATTATACATGTTAAACATATAGATTGTGTTCTCCAGAGAATAACTACCTCCCATGTAGTTTTATGCACCACTTTTTTTTTAAAGACTTTGTTGGAGTTGAAGGAATCAAGGCGGTCTAAGAAACTGTCAAAGTTTGAAATGCTTCGTTTTGAAGTTGTTGACTATATAGACAGTCTTGTAAGGTGAGCTTTCCCATTTTATATTCCTGCATTAGTTTGCACCATAAGTTGCAAGAGAAATTTTGCTAACATGTTAATCTTGTCAAAATTGTGTCTTGGTCTGTGCAGTGTGAAGCACACTTTTTTTTTTTTTCCCTTCCTATTCTTTTTTTGATGAAGGTTCTAAAAATAATAATTTAAAAAAAAAAAATCTCTTTTCCATAGATTAGTAGAAGTAATTGGCACATGAATTGACCAACTTATTTTGGCTACAGAAAAATGTTGAGGGAGAACTGGGTATATGTGGCAAAAGAAAGTCAAGAGTTTTTACCCTAATCTTTGCTGATCTGTTCTACTTGTGAAACTGTATAGATGTCAAGTGTGATATCATATCCATTTTGGGAATTGTTTTGGTGAGCAAGGAATAGCAGATAGGGTTTTGGAGGCAGCTATGCAGCAGAAAATGTGAAAGGCTTGGGGTGGGGGAAGAAATGAAGGCACTTGTTCATTATACAGCCTTGGAGGGGGAAGGCAGAGAAGCTAACAGAACTATGACTGTGCCAAGAAAAAAGCTTCAAATATGAAGATAAAGATGAGCAAAGACTCATCAGGAGGCCTCAAGATGGATAAGCAAGATCTGTGGAGTAGCGTACATGACTCGTGTTAGCGTTTCAGCTGCTGCCCTTATTTTTTAATTTGTCAGTGGCCCAGCTAGAGTTCTACACTAAATCAATTAGATGTAGAGTTGATAATAACTGACTTCCCTGCTTAAAAGTTGATTTCAGCACTGTTCATCTCTTTTTTTCAGAGATTTGTCAGTACTGGTTGGGAAACATACATTCTTGTAGTCTCTGACTGCAATAGACTTCTGTTGTTTCCCGTAAGGTAAAGCTTGTATCTCCCCTCCTTCTGCCATACCTCATGTTGCTTTTTCAGAAATTACCTTGTTCCTGCAGACCACAAGACTCTGCATGAGATAGTGTATTTCAACACAGCCAGCGTTCTCCGTGAGCACTTGAATGCTGCCCCAAGGATTGCACTTCATACAGCTTTAAATAATCCATACTGCTACCTGAAGGTAAGAAACAAGCAAGTTGTTTGTGGTGCTGGAGTAGTTTCTGAAGGCTGCACATGAGGATGATGTGTAAGGCTTAGTTTTGCTGTTTCATGAAGCTTGGCACACATTCAGCTGTTTTGCAGAGAACCAGCAAGTTAGTGTTGATAAGCAACTGGAGACTTTGCAGAGAGCTAGGACATCTGTCTGGCTGAAATAAAGGAGGTAATTATGGAAAGAGTTTTGAATGGGGAATCCATTTTCCAGAGCCTGTTCTAGTCATGATCTTTTCTTTCTCCTGTAGATGTAGCAGCAAAGTCATTTTGTTCTCCATTACGAATGGGATGACTATCCATGGGGAAAAATACAGTGTCTATGGCTCTTTCTAGAGACTTTCTTTACAGGGCTGGTGCTTAGTCCTCACTGTGTAGACTTACTGTAAGGTGAAGGCTCTGTTCAGGTGGAGTGACGACATTATGCTTAAATACAGCATATTTAAAGGAGTCCTTTGTTTCTCTTCTTACATTTATTTTAATATCTGTTGTGTATTGACATCCTGTCTTTTCTAAGTTCAAGAAAAGGATTGTCATTGATTCTGTTAATTAACGCTGCCCTTTTGTAGAGAAGAAAGGCAGCCCCTTTTCCACTTTCATAAATCAAATTCAGAGGATGACCAAAACAAAGGGAGAGAGCAGGATTTAGAAAAGGAGTGAACATACATTTCTTTGTTTTGTCCTTAGTTATGGTTGCTACTTGGAGTTATCCTCGTGCCCTAACATTTTGCTTAAAAATGTGATTACAGTTTTGAAGAAAACACTGGTTGTAGCTGTAGCTGTATCTGAGTGATGATATGTTACTTGAGTCAAAGCCAACACTTATCAGGAACCGTGCTTGATAAAGATCAGTCTTTGAAATCTACAACCCAATTTGTATTGGGTTTATTGGCACTGTGCCTCTAATTTGAATGAGGATTGTCAGTTTTTCTGTGTGCAGGAGTTATTTCTAAAACCACTTAAAGAGCTTATTTGTGAAAACAGTAGTTAGCAAGTGGGCTACCATTAAAGAAACCTAATATGAACCTCAGAAGTTTATATTTTCAGAAAACCTGTAAAAATGTAATTAGGAGAGCTAGCAAAATCTAGCTACTGATGTGTTTAATAAATATTCTCTTTGAGTTGATGGGATTTAAAGCCCTCTGTCATCCTGCACTTTGTTCTTTGACATACTTTAGCATATTTCCGATGTTTTGCGAGTAGATTGTGAAGGTTTGGCATAGTTTCTAACAGCAGCAGTATTGGCTGAGTACCTTGCTTGGCATTTTAATCCGTGTGAGTCAAAGAAATATTTTTTCTTAATTGTATCCATGGCTTCTCATGGCTTGTACTTTCCTGGGCCATGACCAGAGCAAAGTTCTCTAGAGCTGTTCCTTCCAGAAGGCTAGGACAGAAAAGGATCTGCTTCAGTGGAGTACCAGCAAATGATTAATATGTGATGCATTTCTTACAGGAATCCAGTCCAGTTATTTATTTAGCAAAACGTGAACCAAGGATCATACTTATCCTGAAAAAAAAAAACAAAAACAAACAAACAAAAAAAAACCCACAAAAAAGTGTAATTCTGTTTTCACTGATCCCTTGAAAATTCAACAAGTTTTAACGTGGAATACCAGCAAGGCACTGCTTAGTATTGTGTCAGCACAAGGAAATCTGATCTTGGGTCTTCCTGGGGTTTAGATGGTCATGCAAGTTTTGTTCTTGACCTTGGGTAAGAAGGGCCAGTTTTCACATTGATCTCAAGGAATGAGCCCTGTTATCCATGAGGATACTTTTGATTGCTATGAAATGAAAATCCTCGAGTTGCAATTAAGCTCCCATATCAGAGAAAGGGGATACTAGCATTTGGTCCGGGGGAAAGATAGTAACATTGATTCCAGGGCAAGGTACAAATCTGTCCTCTCTCTAGCCTCTGGGGGCAGCATCAAGCAAGAGAAACCCCTCATCAACAGTGTTCTGGGTTGTTCCCACTCCCATACTCTTCTCTTTCTGAAACAGCACCTCTGTGCTGTACAGGTGGTTTCACAACTGGCTGCTCGTTCTAGGGCAGCTTCCTGCCTGTCAGTCTAGTTATTTCCTCTTGGGGACAACGCATGAGCTGCCACCTCAGGAAGCTGAGGTTTCCCTGCGTGCAGCTGCGGCTCCCTCCTGCTATGCTGTAAAGACTTGGCCTAGTTGTCACAAGTGAGGCTGAATTCTTTCAGGTGCTGGCAGAGACCCCGCAGTGCCAATCAGTAATATCATCCCTGGATCATTCTTGGCATTTGCTTGTGGTCCAGCTAGATATTAATTTCTACAGATGAAACTGTTCCAGAAGAGTGCAGTTGCTCTGGAAGTTGCATCCTCTCTTGGTTGTGATAACTATTCTGGCCTTGAGATTAGAAAATCAATGCAAAGTGTTAGAAGCCACAGAGTTAGGAGAAGTAGCAGAGGGGAAAAGAGAAAGGCGTAGGGTTATCCCTCTGGGCAGTGGTGAGCCACTAGATCAGCCAGAAGGTGTAACTTCAGCTGTGCCAGTTAGTAACACAGTAGTATTTGAAACTATTATGGTATGCTCCTGAATTAGTCTGGTAAATTAATGTCTGGATTGTAACATTTTGAGGGTTTAGCCATGTTACTCTGACTTTATCTGGAGACCATCTGGACTGAACTGACAGACATTAACGTAATGTCTGCAGCTTTTGTGTTCCTTGTACAGAATAAATAAACTTGAAAATTGTTAGGCTTTCTGGAAACTGTGAAATGTCTCCTAAGTGCTAGAGTCCAGACTGAATCTGAGTCTCACAAATTGCAGGGATTGAGATCTATGAAAGGTCAGCTAGAGATTCTTGAGCAAAGTTATATTCTTTGCACTAGTATAGACTTCCCAAAAGTAACTTGCATATTTTACTAGCATATAAACCATTTTAGCAAAAATTTCTATGAACTGAAAAGAATGATCAGTGGTTGTTTTCATGTTAAGAGAGCTGGCTTCTTAGAGTGCATGAAACTGAAAACTGGAAAAAAATCATGAACTGGTATGAAATGTTGTAAATTCCTGCAGCTCTACAGAGACTCTTGCTTCTGGCTCAAGTGGCTTTTTTTAATTCTCAAGTAAATGGTTCAGTGCTGATGACCTGAATTTCCTGGCATATAGAACAGTTTGTGAGAAATCAGACTTTTGCCTTTATAGGTGCTGAGTTTCAAGCCAGAGAGAAATGATTGTTACATTTCAAAGATAAAACTCTGAGATGAGAGAAGCAATTTTGCTATTTAGTACATCTGATAGATCTATACTAAGACTTCCTCTTTCCTTTTGGGGGGGAGGGCAGGGAGGGACGCTTTTCTATTTTCTACGTAGTACAGTCTGAGGCAAATCATGACTAGTTTCTTTTCCTGAATCCACAGAACAGAATATTTCTCTCTGTTATGTAAACAGAACTAGTGACAGAATTGAGGAAAAGCCTAATCAGATGATCACTCATTAGAGTAGAAACTGCGTACTGTAGCTTAACTACATGCAGTGCATACTTGTTCTGAATACTACTGTAGAAGGAACACCAGGAGTGAAGTAGCTGGGTGGTTTTTTGTTGGTTTTTTTTTAATGGTACGTTTTCTTATTTTCCTGTATTTGGTTTTTTTTTTTCTTTGTACCATCAGCTTGCTATTAAATGCACAAACAGTAAACATTTGGTTAAATACCTACGATGTGAATTTCCTGAAATAAATGTCTAGCCCTAAAAAAAAAAAAAACTGATCAGTTACTGCCTTCATTTTTTTTTTTTTCCATCAGAATCAAGCTTTGAAAAGTGATGGAGGAAGCATTTCTAATAAAGCCCCTGACATATGCATAGTCTATAAGCTTCATTTGGAGTGTGGCAGATTGATTAATCTCGTTGATTGGTTAGAGGTATGTGACAATGCAAACGGTGCCTTTACCTGCTTTCAGGATTCTGATTTATCTTTTTGCTGCATGTCTGCTTTTCTTTAGTGCCCCTTTTGACAGCTTAAATCGTTGCACACCTCAGTCCCTCCTGTGCAAGAACACACAGTAACTCCAATCACCAGCCCACAGAGTCTTCCTGTGACTACTGTGAATAATTTATTTTCAGCATTATTACTCTGTGATAAAAATCTTTTGCTTCTCCTTCTGTTTTATGCTCAGCACAGATCAGATTTTATGCTTCACAAAGCTACCTTTTTTCCCCCCCTTTGTTTTTTAGTATTCTGTGACACTTTTATGGCAACAGGCAAGTGCTGCTGCTTGGCAAGCGTGGGGCTCTTGGAGAGCTAGGGAAGAGCAAAGGTTCTTCTAGCCTGATATCCTGTCTCATACTGTGACTAAAAGCAGAGAGAGTATAACAAGAGAACGTACATTAATATGATGCATTCTCCAGATACTCCGTAGCTAACAACCATGTTTCAGCTCTTAAGTTTCGTAAACTGAAAAGGTTTCTCTGTATTTCGTAAGCCTACCTGGATTACATTACCAATATGACTTTTTAGCAACCACAGCATCCTCTGGCAAGAAATTCTGTAGCTTAACTACATGCAGTGCATACTTGTTCCGAGTATGGTTTGTTTGCTGCTGCCTTGTTTGTGTATTGGAAAGAAAAAAGTGGACAGAAGATTCCTACCCAGGCTCTTGCTGTCCCTCAACTTTATAAATTTCTTCACAGCCAACTTATCACCTTCATTTTTCCAGAATGTTTAAGCAGTCTTGCTTTGAGAACATTTTTCAGTTCTGTATTTTTTCTGAGAATGGGTTGGGGACCAGAACTGTATTGGGATTTAAAACACAGGCACATGTGTTCATGGAGTGATGTCTTTCATTCTGTATTCCTGCCACGGTACTATGTAATCTTGCTTGCTCTTTTGATTGCTGCTGAACTGACATTCTCATGGAGTTATCACTCCAAGATCTCATTCCTCCTGAGTGATAGTCATCAGGTCAGAGCTCATTATTTTATATGCAGCTCTGTCTGTCTATGAAATTATTATATCTGTGCTGCTTTTCCCTTCCTAGGCTTTCTCAACTGTGGTGATGGCAGCTGAGGGACCAAATGCAGATGGAGCTTCCTCGGACGAGGTGGATGACATTATCCAGTATCCTTTCTCTCAAGTTTGACATTCAAATGCTTACAGGATTAATGAACCAGGATTTTTAAAATACAGCTTCATGTGCACAGATAACTAATTCCAGAAAAATGACTAGTTTAAACAGCCTTAACATACTGAAAATCTCACAGAAATAGATCAGCTGAAATAGTTGGGCTGGGGGTGGCGAGGTAAGAGAGCAGCTTTTGTCCATAGGAGGTGTTTGGGTCTGAAACAGACCCAACGGTCCTTAAACCAAGTTGAACTATTCTACTCGGTTAAATCATCTGAGAGTTGGTACAGCTGCTGTATAGGGGAGAGCATTACTGGGGAACAGATGATAGTCAGATGCTGTCACCTAGACAGCAGATGGAGAAATAGAGACAGTAGTTTATTATGAGGAAGACGGAAGCATTAGCAGAGGAAATGCTTACAAAAGCAGTGTCTCTGTAGAAGCCATGAGTTCTACTACCTTACAGTTCAGAATTTTAGTTACCACAAAACATCCATTCTGCTTCTCACTTTGTCCTGATTCTTAACTGAGGTCTGCAAAATATTTGAAGGATGAGCATTAGAACCAAAACTCATGGCTACAACAGTAGTGCTGCCACAGAGAAGCAGTGAATAGTTGTACAAAAGGAGGCTTAACTACAGGAAGAGTATTTATATGTTCTAATAGCTTTCCTTTAGTATAAGGCCTTTCCCTTGTTACAGGCTCCACTGGTAATTTAACACAAAACTAAATTCTCTGTTTCACTCAAGGATATATAGCTGTGTGTCAGGAAGGCAGCAAGAAAGGTGTAGTGAATAGCGAGTAAAGACAGGGTGATGCCATTTTATGAAACCTCAAAAAAAAAAATCTCTAAAATACCTCTTACCATTTTTTGGTCAAGGGACATGAAAGTATAAATTTTTTTCTTCTGGGAGACTACAAAATTAGTATCTTTCTAGGCTTTAAGCTTCTCTTAGCAGTGGGGAAAGGAAGTCTTCCTTCACTGCCACATTGTATGCATGTAGCAAAAGAAACACCAATTAGATTGAAGACTTGTGCTTCTGTAGGCAAATCATGTTCTGCCCTTATTTCCAATAATTTTAGTGTGCAACACAACATTTTGTTTAATCTGTGCTTACCATGACTTAGAAGTCTTCCCCTCTTAGGGAGAATGGTGTCTCCATCGCTACATGTCATAAAAAGTGTACTCAATTTCCTTTACTGAAATGTCCAGTGCTCGTTTTATTCGAGCTGTTTCTGAACTGGAACTCTTAGGCTTCATAAAGCCCAGCAAGCAGAAAACTGACCACGTGGCAAGGTTGACATGGGGAGGCTGTTAATGTGCCACTGAGATCTTAATCAACCTGTTCTTTATAACGTTGTGCAATGGCTGCGTTCCCACTGAACTAGTCCTCGCTAACTTTGACTCAGTATGCAAAGTCAACGATGACTGAATGCTGTGAGATACATTCTGAGTGCCTGGATAGACTTGAATAGCAATGTTGTTTTTTAATACTCAGCCTCCCTGTGTAATGTACTGCTCTGTTAATGCTCATGTTCCAAATACTGTATTGTTGTGCCAGTTTTAATCTTCTTTGATGTGTGATATTTAACATTAAACTGATATAATTCAGCCTAGCAAGCCAAAAGGACAACACTGGCTGTGTAAGCTACAGAAGTGATGAAGCAGTGTTATTAACTTGCTTATAAGATGATAGGATTTGAGTCATCATTATAAAATGCTTTCCAGATCCTTGAACTACAGATTTAAAAATAAATAAACCCCATATGCTAAAAAAAGACAATAAGCTTCCATGTTCAGCCTCTGCTGATGTTCTTCAAACCAAAACTGGTCATAACTCCCTGAAAACTCCTTCATGAGGAGGAGAAAGGGACAGAATAATTTTGAGGATACAAATTTCTGCTCTTTGAGAAGAGCAAAAGCAAACTTTAAATCATTCCCTTTTTCTAGTGAAGTTGGTTAGTACTAGCTGACTTTTGCTGTCAGGGGAACTTGTGTCAGCATAGACTAAATGAGAATGTGGCACTTACGCACACTGGAGGAAGGTAGTAAAATCAACACCTGAAGTACACACTGTAACTTTTCTCTTTGCTGAGGATTTGTACTGTACACAAGCAAAGGAAACAGCTGTGTGAAAATAACAACTATTGACTGAGAGTATTAAAGCACTGCTTATCTGACAGATCTTCAGTCAAAGAACCATCTGGCCTGCTTGGCCCTGCGCAGTAAGCAAGCCCAGGATGCACTCTCTGAGCTTCTGCCAGCACGGACCAGTGCCTACACCTAAGTACAGGTTACCAATTCTGTACTGTTTGTACGAAAAGGATGGGAATGGCTCACAGCTGCTTCTGATTTGGTCAGGACAGACCAAAGAGCTGCTATTCTCTGCCTAGAGTCATTCACAGATCAGTGCCTGATACTGTAACAAAACCACAAATAAAAATACTGTGCTGAAAAGCTGGAAAAAACACTGTCATTGATGGAGTTCTGGTCCCCAAAGAAGCTGAGGTTGTTAAGAAAAACCTACACCTACTTCCAGGTATCAGAGTAACACGGGTATGTCCTTTTTTCTTTGGCACTCAAAGGCTACACTGCAGATCTTACTGCATTAAGCTTCAACTTCCCTCAGACTCAGTTTGGGGAGCAAACGTGTTTGTTTATGCTTATGTCAGTGTCCCATGTTTTCCAACCATGGAAAAAGCCTTAGAAACCAAAAGGGAAAAGCTGTGCTTCCCTCCAGCATGCACATCTGCCATACATCAATAAACCGGCCCCAGGGCTGCAACACGTGCATTTCAGCAGAATGGGTGGAGACTTCAGGTCAGTCTTATCACCTAGGAAATGGGTGCAAAGTTAAAGTGTTTAGACTTTGTCCCTCCCAGCCTACTTAAAAACTAATGGTAATTACTTAAGTTTATTGTAAAAGACTGTATTTACCTCCAAAAACCTCCCAGCCTTCCCCAGCTGAGTGTGAGAGGACTACAGACTTCACTTTCCTTCTGTTTGAGGCATTTAAGTGCTGCTCTTAGTGCATGTGTTCAGCCATCACTAGAATCCAGATGCTCCCACTTAGCTGCACTGGCACTTCAGCCTACTCAAAGCAACTGAAAATGATAGCCTGGAGCTCTGAAGAGTGAATCACTTGCATAAACCAGGTCTGTACTAGGAGGGGGGAGTCCTGTTACAAGAACCTGTAACTTCCCAGGCTGTCTACCCAGGAATGTGTATAAGATGGGTTAGGCTTGTTTTAAATATCCTCAGAGGCTAGGAGTCACCTGCTTCCCAATTGCTCTAATTGCAGAGACCCAGTGCCACTTCCTGCTGTACTTAGGGGAGGGCCCGATTCTAAATGTTGGCCAGGCAAATCAAGAGGCTGAGAACTACTTGAGTTTATCGGCCTTTATACTGCCTAAACATACAACTTGGGAAATGGAACGATGAAAACTCAGGGCAAGCATTTTTAGGATCTCAGTGGAGCAGTTGCAAAAGTTCCTCTGTTCCACCAAGACACAGGGGTAAACAAATTCTGCTGTTCTTCACTCCACAGCCCAAGCTAGGGCACCTATATTGTAGTGGTCTTTGTATGTAAGGCTTTGAAGCAGGGGAGAGGAAAGTGAGACATTTCAGTAGGAGGGGAATGCTGAATAGCCCTCCTTTGTCCTGAACCTCACCTATTTATCTTGCAAATAAACTTGACTAGTGGAAGGGAGCAACAGAACAGCCAAACATCTCTCTGATCTGCAACAGGACATGGAGCCAAGTGCTCTGCACAGCCATCCTCTGCCACCTGCCTGCAGGCTCCCCTCCCCTAACCTCACCCAACGCAAGATAAGCCCACACCATCTAACTTTCACACCTTTTGAGGGCAAAGTATTTGGAAATAAAGAGAAGCAAGTCTCAACAGCATGTGGCTTTTAACCCCCAGATGTGCAGGCAACATGACATTAAAACAGAAAAATTAATGGTTGTTTCTTCCCTTTAATAGCATAGATTTTGAAGCTTAAAGTCACATTTGCTATGCTATATATGGTATCTCAGGATCAAATCTTTTAATTCAGTACCTGGCACTTCAGACTGTAAGATGTGTAAAGGGGAAATACGTGACTGAAGTTATGTAGGAAGTACTGTGTAATTTCATTTTCTTCAGCAAGGACAGTAGGAAGGTTGGACAGCTAAAAACAAACTAAACAAAACTGGTCATAAATTTCATTTAGTTTGCCTTTCTTCAGAGGCTGGACTTTGTAGTCAGAGTCCTAGCTGCCTGGAAAGAGCTTAACATTGCTACATTCTGAACCAACATCAGTAACAGCAGACACACTACGGATACGAAAAAGCGCCTTGTGCTTTTCCTCCTTTCATGAAATTCTGGTGCTAGGGGTCTAATAACACCAGGCTTTCTGTTTGCAGATAACCTGCCTATATAGTAGGAATTTTACATTTGGCTCCTCTCACATAATTTATTTTACTACTTTCTGTTGTAAATATGCCAAACTCACCCTCACATACCTTAGCTGAAATACACACACAGGAGATTTCAACTGCAAATATATACGTAATTTTAAAATGTTAGTTGCTACAACTGTCTGCATAGTAATAACATGTTCTGCAGATACTCCAGGAAACCTTCTGCTTGCAATGTTCACTGAAAGCAAACGGGCGGGAAAAAAAAAAAAGCCAATGTTTGTATTGTGGTACTGGCTCTGAAACTCTAACAAGTAAAGCCTCACCTCTGAACTGGTAACTGTATTGTGTTCTTCAATAGCCACAGCTTTCAACAAAACTCCTGCCAAAAATCAGACCTGAAAGTAAATTAACTCTTATTTGAATAGTTTACCATTTTTCTCTACTGTTACAGATGCTGTTCTTTGATACCTCTTTACACTACTGCATTTCTGGTTTCAAACACAAACTTGGTAATTTTTCTTTTATCTTGGAACCTACAACAGCAATAAAATGTAAGAATAAACCAGGTACCTGTAAAAGCCAAACACTCATCCTCACATTTTTCATCCCGAAGAACTGCTTTTAATACAAAGGTCACGAGCACTGGTTCATAACAAGAGCATAAACTCTTAACACTTCACCAGCCTCGGTTTTTTCTTCCCCACTGTGGAATCATAGAGCTAAATCCTTCCCAGTTCCCAACTCAGGAATGAAGAGAGCTTTCACAAAACAGTGTCTAACCAGAATCTGCTAATGGTCTTGCTGTTCAGGAGTACGCAGGCAGATCTCAAGCATCAGCACACAAGATTGCTTGAATCTCCTTCCTTTTCAACCTTGAAAAATGCTGAATAATCTTATGGTTATATGTTTTCACATCTAGACACAAAAATCAACACACAGTCAGGATGTACATGCTGCTTTTTAAGTATACAGTAACTGAGATCTGCTTGAAAAGAATTTACACATCACTACCTTAACAGGTTAACCAAGATCTTTGGTTTCACTCTGTTAAGTTGCAATTAACTGTCCTCAGCTTGCTTTGCTTTTGGATAGACTGCAGTTACGTACAAATTGCAAAAATATTCTAAACCTGCCCACCACAAAATGTAGTGCCATGAATTCAGTAGTTATTGGATCTTACCCATTAGTACTTGACTCGAAAGCCTTGGAAAAGGCTCTCCAAAGCAGGTTTGTTTTTAAGCACCAGCCTGCTCCTCACAAGCACCCCAATTTTCCTAATCTTTTTCAACAGTAATCAAGCAGCCAACCATTTTCCTGCTAAGAAATGTCACCTGTTAGAACAAGCCTTTCATGTGAAATTCATCACATCAGATATTGGCACTGAGATTAGGAAAAGGAGCCAGTTTGAAGTCCAAGACAGAACAAGCAGCAGGTTAAAAGGTGAAAGATTTCAAAGAATGCAACCTTGTTTTCAAAACCGGCACAAATTAAGCATACCACAGCTGTGATTCATAAGCACCCATGGTGGCATTATGTTTAATCTGCCAGACGACTGCTTATTATGCATTAATTTGGAGCAGCACAGGAGTGGCTGGGTGCTAACATGACATCACTTCTTATTTACAATAGCTCTTAATATCCCAAAGAAAAGATAAGCTGAAGGGCAGAGACGATCACAATGGCTGGTATCTTTAATTCCACTCTTATCTCACATTATCAGTTAGGCATACACACATTTCTCTCAAGTCAGAACAAGGATCTTCTAGAACACAGGAGACACAGGAAATGTGTCAGGATGCTGGAATTTGCGTAGTGGTCCACCTAGAAGCAGTGGTTTTCCTACCCTGGGCAAGCTAACAATAAAAGGAGATCAAAAAATGAGGAGCAGGAAGGAGAGGGACTGAGAACCCTGAGGCAGACAACAGAAGTTACAGCCCTTGATAGTTTTGTTTTTATCTTCAGTAACAGAAGACCCAAGAGGGGAGTCTAGCAGAGATTTCCCATTCTGAGATTCTGAAAACATAGTCAAAAGAATCCAAATATTTGGGTAAGACAGGTTTCAAGAAAGTCAGCAGAAAATACTCTGATACTGTGGTGATGTGCCTAATTCTGACCCTAAGTGAACTAAGTGAATAAAAGTTCACTAAGAACTAGAGCTCATCACATGGCTTCTCTGAAATCATAAGCATCAGCTTATGAGCCACTTGATGCGTGTTATCTACCAGCTGAAGTTTCAATTACATTTCAACTAAAACTCTTCCATTAATTTGAAATGGTACAAAGACCTATTACACAACAGACTTCCACTTAACCAGAAGCTGATAGTAAGTTAGAGAAGACAACAGTTTATAATCAAAGGATTACTTTGAAACTAAAGTCCCCAAAGCAGATAACCCAAGTCATTTGGAAAGCAATATGTCTACCCCACAGCACACAGATCTGGACTTGCCATGTAGTAACTTTTCTGTAATCCACACTGAGACTCAGAATTGCACAGCCACCACTGACAGAGCAGTCTGGAAGCAGCTGAATGCATCTAACAACAAACTCCTTGACCCTGAACACAAAGATTACACACCTTAGCTCTTCCAATACCTACGTAGTTCCAGCTTGTGGTGCAAGCGCCTGCTCTATCTTATGAACAGATTTCCTTTGATGTGTCATTTAAATCTGAAGGAAGACAAGCACAGCTGTTTGAGTCAGCTGCAGCAAGTTAAATCAACAGTTTCTTGTCAGTTCTGTAACAAACATGCTTCCGTAACAGGAAACAACACAGCCAGTCTAAGGAAGATTTCTTCGCCTCTGAAGAATTACCTGAGATTTTCATCCACCTCCTTCCCCTGATCTAAATTTCTGACCCACCCACTATTGCTAGTAAATAAAGTTTTCATTTAAACACTCAGATTTAAGTTTATTCATACACAGCAAAAGTTCCACCTGCATATTAAAAACAAACAGATTAGAAGTAAATGTTTTATTCTTCCAACTAAATTCCAGTACTACAAGGGCAGTAAAACAATGATACACTGAAAAATTGCAGCAATAAACATTTGTTAAAGACTGATAGAATAAATAAAAACTACAAAAATGAGAAATCATATAAACCCATTCTTAACCCCCAAAAAAGTCATGGAATACAGAAATGCCCTCCTTCACTATTTCACAGGCAGTACTGTGGGCTATTTGCTTAAAATTGTCCTGGGATTACATTCTAACTTAACTGTGATTACAGCTTTGTTGTAGTGCACAGTTATGAAAACCACACTAACTTCAGTCAGAAGTGTCATTCTACATTTTTATTTACACAACCAGTGAAGGGCAACTTCTAGAACACCAGCTTTAATCCTTTACTTTTTCAAACTTATTAACATAAGAAGCCAAATTGTAATGATACAGCAAATGAGGCCACTGGTATTATTACAGGTAGCAAAGGTCCACATCCAGGTGGTACTGACATCAGGGAGCACTCCAAAACCAGTTGCTGCATAAGAGTGGTTGCCACTGACAAAAGCTTGAAATAACCTGTGTTCACAGGGGGAAAAAATATGGCATTGCTGCAAGTCTTTACTGGGACAGCTTGCAACAATAAAACAGGGTGTATAGGGCAGCCCACATATGCAGAAAGTGTGATTCATGAAACGTCTGGAAAGAGAAAAAACCAAAAACAAGAGTTAATGATGCAGTTAAATACCAGCTCTATCACAGACCTGCTATGGCAATATCAAAACCTACTTCAAAAATAAAAACACGGCATGTTATGGGAGACAGTTTTAGATGTTTTAAACAGCAGCTGCATTTTATCTCACATCTTCCTTTCAACCTCAGCCTTCCGTATTACCAATTCAAAGTATTTTAACTTGGGGCCTAGCTGAAGCTTAACAACAAACAATGGCTGCTTAAATTATTGAACGTTCAGTAATTTAATGCTGCTGTAGGAACCAGAAGACATAGATACTCACAACTGGCAGGCTGTTCTCCATATCGTCGCATGATTTGATCATGCGTGAACTTCACAAATGCGTCGTATTGTTCTGCAAGCATGAAGCATTAGAAGTGTGAGTATATTAACTCAAGCTGAAAATATTCAAGGCTACTTTTTTATATATACAAGTCATATAAATTAAACACGCACCCACTAACAGTAGTTTTAAGTGACTTTACACAGTTCATAGCTGCCATTTCCTTTTCATCCCCAAGAACAATGCAGCACATGTCCCCTTAATTAAAAGACTTCCCTTACAAACTCCTGTAACGGGAAAGACAGTAATATGCTCAAAGAGAATTATGCTGCACATACACAAAGACCTCAATATACCTAGCACCTGGCTAAGCATCAGACACTGTATTTTGAAGTAATCAAGTGTGCCCATCTCACAGATTCATAATGGGAGCAGAGTAGTTAAGCAAACATGGCATTAAGGTCAGCGCTAGGGTTGGAAACATAACTTCTCTCTGCTCCTATCATTACCAGATATAAGGAAATTAATGTAATGAAATGGAAACACAGAAGTACAGGAAAGGGACTTGCTACAGAGTTAGAAATTCTTTTTGGTGACCACCAGAAAATCAAAAGCAAACAACAAACTAAAAGGATGAAATGCTAAGTGACTAACACTTGACTAATCCCAATCACAAAAGCAGCCACAACAGGAGACATATAGTTGACTGTGGACTTCATGAAAACAGCTACCGTGTAATCCAAAATGAAATTTAGGTATCAAACATATTAATTTGGCTTTGAAGTAAGCATGGTTATTTCCCAGAAAGATTATTCTTTCTATACACACATACATACAAATACATTCACAATATTTTATTCAGTTTTAATACTGCACTCATCAGCAGGATATCACCTTTCAGAATTAGGAAATTGAACAAGGAGAGTAATATCTACCAGATGCCGCTCCTCTCCATTCCCCTTCCTCCCTTGTGGAAAAATACATGTGCAGCAATGTGGGGTGTTCTGAGAAAAGGGCAAGGTCAAAGAAGGCAATCTTCAACCAAAAATGCAGTTAGATTTGTAGTGGTTCCTAGTCCCACAGGTTTGCCCCATTAAAGTCCCCATCCTCTTGCAGGGATGAGCTTCACCTTTGAAGTAAACAGGGTATCAGTAATCAGCAAGTAGTGCAGCAGCAGCCCAAAGTACGGACCTGACCCAACGATCTAAGGACATTCATCCCTGACTGAAGGGGCCCAGCATCACAGCAGCCTGTTCCCCTCTGCCCACAAGCAGGACCTCTGTTTTGCTGCAGTTCTGACTGATGGCTTTTCAGCAGCCATGCGAGGATCTTAGCCAAACAACAAAATAACACAAAGAGCAGATTGAAGGATCTGTTGCCCAGAAACCATTTCCAAAAATAACAGCAACTAGAACTTTTCCTAAAAGTATGTATTAAAGGCCAGAAACCAACTTGCAAGCTTTCTTCTTTAAAGGTTTAAGTCAACATACACAGCTGCTTTGTAGCATCATCTTTGTTAAAATTCCGGCTTTGGAAATTTAAAGAATCCACTGTTACTAAAAATCCCCTTTCTTGTGGCATTCAGATTGGGGAAGGTAAGCAACCCGAAGGTAAGAGCAACCTACAGTGAACTATTTGAAAATTTAAGCAAATGCTTGTAAAGATACTTACACCACTGGCATTCCATATCATATATGTTCTAAGTATCTATTTTAAGTCAAAAGGTGGCTAAATGCCACAAATACAAATATGATTACTATACTCTACGACTTGACCTTTAGTATAAAAAGCTGGTTTTCAAAAACAGATTCTAGAAAACCTTTCAAGCTGAAGTTTCCCTTAGCCCCTTACACTCCTCCTCTGGTTTTAAAATCTGCAAAGGATCTTGCAAACCCAAGTTTATGCTAACACAGCCGTTTCAGGTAACAGAGGCAGGAGGGGAAATCAGGGTGTTACAGTGACGTGAGTTTTCCATTTATCAAACATTTGCTCTGCATGAAAGTCAACTCTGCTCACAAAGAACATGGGAGAGGGAAAAAAAAGGCAGTATCTGGCTACCTACCTACAAGAAAACCATGATTCAGAAAGGAATGAGGAAAATATCTGAGATCCAAACATTCAGTTAAGTCACTTGAAAGAAGCTACTCAATTGAGATCTATTAAAGAATTTCCAGTTACATTTCCACTGACTTAACTGGTTTGTAAGAATGAGTACCACCTTACCGTACAAAGTTTAGAAAAAGAGATAATCATTCTGTCAGCAGAAAAACGTAACTGGCCTTCTACATAAGGAATTTCTAAATTCTTTTGGCAGTCTCTCTTTCTAAATTCGCATGTAATGCTGAAAATTTATTATTGGCTTGATATATGGGATGCAGTAACATGATCTTTCTAATAGCTCTTTTTGTGACCACCATTGTAAGAACAAGTAAACCTAACTCATCTCACTTTAAACCACAACCCTCCGAACAAACACTATCCCCTTCCCTTCCCAAAAACAAAAATGTTCCCTTTGGGACTGACAGATGGAGCACATGTAAGGAACTTGCCAGAGCGGTTCCTGCTGCAAAGAGCTACAATTTTGTACTCAGAACATGTCTGGAACAAATGTAAATATATCTGGTCTTCAAATGGTTGTTATGATCACTACTAACTGAAATGCATTTGGGAGAACGCCAAGAAATGACCCAATTCCTAACATACATAAATTAGAAGAAAAAAGCTCTACAGAATCCTAATCATCAGTCTGAAGCAGGTTAAAAAGAAAAATGTCGAAATGGAACATTAGGCCCAAAGCAACAGAATTATTTAGGGCTCTAGTTGTAGCTGTAAATAGATGCAGATTTAGGAGGGACTTAGAACTATAGTCATTTCTTACATAGCAATGGCAGATCAGCAAGCACGAAACATGAACAGAGGCTCAGGAGCAGAGACAATGCTGTCACAGGCAACCCAAAAGCCTGACACAAGTCTGGTGACTTTTGGCATGGGCATGCCTGTAGATTTTATTCCCACATCTGAAGAGATTTGCGAACTTTAATTCTGATGTGTTTTCAGGTGGGAAGCAGAACAGCCATGGGTATTCAAAAGCAGGTTTGCTGCTGAAGAGTGCACTCAGATGTTCATTATCATCACACTAAATATTAAATTAGACACCAAATCATACTGTGAAGGCACCTACCTCTGAATACAACAGAATTTA
Source organism: Fregata magnificens (assembly GCA_013389945.1). NCBI lineage: Eukaryota > Metazoa > Chordata > Aves > Suliformes > Fregatidae > Fregata > Fregata magnificens. The sequence goes on from WAAD01017112.1 coordinate 23,447, forward strand.
GGTGCTCAAATGCTAGCAACATGCTTAGAAGTAGAGAACTTCAACAACTAAAGAAAGGTCATATTTACAATGTTGACATCAACATGATCCTTATGAAAAGGTAAGTTGGCATCAGGCACCAAAAATATCAGCCGAATAATGTGAAATACAACAATTCAACACAGAGCATCAGAAATGCAGCTAAACTACTGACGCTCAGGCAGATACCAAACACTGCTGGCAGCAGTGTAATGGTAAATACTGGGAAGAGAAAGGGAAATCTTAGGTACTGCCTTCTTGCCAAATTCCAGAACAAGGAAGTCAGTTCCCAAGGGGGGGGGGCTTCAAATCAGCAGCATGAAATCCAGTGAAGATGAGGCATTTCGGAATGCACGAANAAAGTTCTATCTGAAATAAAACCACTGTTTCCATTGATTAGTAATACCCAGGAGTCATAGTTTCTATCCAAGGCAGCACAGAAGAAAAAAAAAAAAAAAATCTATCAAAGAGACTACATTTTTTTCTGTCCTGTATGCAATCTCATTCCTTAATCAGACTAGGTCAGAAAAAACAGGGTAACACAAAAATGAGAAAAAGTTTTAAGCTTCCAAACTCATTCTAACACATTATTTTGAACTATAATATACCTGCAAGTTTTGTGGTCAAAATTTCTTCATACTCTTCACGGATTTTCTCTTCACGTTCTTTCAGCAAACGTTCACAGATCATTCCAACTTGTCTGAGAGTAAACAGTGGCTGTTCTTTTTTCAATGGTGATGATGCTGCAGATGAAGTACCTAAGATTAAACATTTGGGCATACCAATTTACACTCACAAGTAGTTCAGAACCATTTTCATAATCAGTTTTCTTCACATCTTTTACATTAAAGGAACTTTACAGAACATTTGGAGAAGTCTTTCTCTGCCATTTGAACACTTCTAATTACTATTAAAGTAAAACTGGACACTCAGAAGGAAGACATCTACAATGGACAATACGCATGGGTATCAGAACACCAAGAGTGTTACACAAGCACTGTGAACACCGTTTACATGGCAGTTGCCATTTACAGATTTAAGCTTCTCTTTTATGTAAAAATTACAAGACAATGTATTTTTGCAAAGACAGCTGCTTTGCAAAAGCCTACTACAATATCAGTGGGAGGGTATGCAGGATGGTCTCTTAACCATCTTGCAAGCTTTGTGTCCTACTGATTCTTACCATGAGAAGCTATAATCTTCCAGATCAATGCCAGTATTGCCAAAAAACGCAACAGTAACTGGTGAGAAGGTGCCATAAACCACCAGATGACTAGAGAAAATTGTTTACGCAAACAGAGTCTAAGAACACATAGCAGAATTACACAGAATTTTCTGGGTACCTGGCAAAGCTGGTCCAGTAAGGAGAAATGCATGTGGCTGTGCATCAGTAGAACAACAAGGATCTGTCTGCTGGAAACTATTTTCTAAGTGTCTCCTCTTCTGCATGCGTTTGTACTCCTGTTTTATGTTGTACAGAATTTGTTCTAAAAGAAAAACAAGAAAATTAAGCCTAAAATAATTACATTTCAGTACTTCACTTAACTTTATTTCCAAACACCAAACACTGTAGATAATTAACAGATGATAAAAGCTAGACTCCTAAAACATGGCCTGCAAAAACCACCATGTTTTACCTAAGACACATACAACGAAACTAACTAAAAGAAAGGTAACTCCAGGCTGTTTTCACCAGGAGAACGCTAGCAAAACTGTTGTTAGTTAAGGTCAGGTATCAGTGCCAGAGTACTGCTAAAAAAAAACCAGCATAAGGTTAAAATTTAGGAACTATCAACTATACAATATACATGTATAAAAAACTAGGCTACAGGACTTCTACTGGTATTTGTCATCTTCCCTTCATACATTTCATTTGCAATCATCTTTCTCCCCCAGACAGCATTTATTATACAGTTAAGGGTAACTTAGACTCCAGAATAAAACACATACATGAAATATGATTCCTCTCTGTATAGTTATTGGCATATAGGCAGCAAAGTGGAGAGGAAATCACAATTTAGACAGAATATGCATAAAGCAACTACTGCTTAAAATCTCAAAGAATTGGAAACCAACAGACAAAATACAAAAGCCTCATTTTTGACAGCCTCAGATCTAGCCAAATAAACACACTGGACAGATCAATAGTCTCTTTTAAAGGAGTACGGCAATATGTAGTTCACAATTTGATTGCACTGAATAAAATACAGCAAGTGCTTTTAATAATCTCATCTCCATAGTAGAATTACAAGGAAAAAAGTAATCCTTGCGATAGAACTATCAATCCTGTGTGACTTCTCTCTGAAATTCCATGTACCAAAAGGCTCTCAAGGTACATCAGTGCCCTAATTGCATATCCTCTGGCAATGTAAAATATTAAAGGAAAAAACCCAGCCATTTTCTGTTTTTTACAGGAGACTTTCACAGAGAGAGACTTCCAAAGACTCCCTCTTTATGAGAATGCTTACTTTCAAATGCATTTTTAAAAAATACCCTACAGTATCTTCCTTCTGAGGAATGTCCCCCTTCTTCCACTAAGACTTCTAGACTTTTGGCAAAGACAGCTTTCCAAAACTCAGATACATATAATCAATGTGATCATGTCAGAATTGCAAAGGACTCCACTCACTCAGTACCTTCCCACTTCTGTTTGGCATTTTGCCAATTCAATACCATGAAAACTTCTCAACTAATTTTCAGGTTTGTAAACAGTACACTATTGAGATTCCTAATGTGAACATTTTCTAGTAAGCAACCATGTGAAGCAAGTAACTTCAGCTACCAGCTTATTCAGTCAGTGGCTGAAGCCTATGCTAGACCAAGAAGAAGCAAACATTTGCCAATTCCTAGTTCAGACGTTTAACTATTGTAGTGGTTCTTAAATTCCCTACGTCACTCCGGGGCCTTCCATAAAAAGAGAGAAAACTGTTTCCAGTCAACAGGAATACCAGCATTTTCAGCAAAGGAGCTTCTTCTTTGGATTTTGTCCATTGATGAAGGCCTTGCAGTTCATACCTTTTCAGTCCCATGCCTATAGTGCTTGTACAATTTTCAGCTCCCTAAAAGGGGATCAATAACTTGGTTCCAAGAAGCAGCAAATGCAGAAGACATAATAAAGAAGCACAGTAGGGAAATGAAGAGAAAGAAACTATGAGAAAGTGGGGGAAAAAAGTACTGAAGGGTGGCTGAAGGATTCATACTTTTTGTAAGACAAGATACACATTACACTCCAGAGTGGTACAGAACTACATAAATCAGGTTAAATCAAGATGCAGTCAGGCTTCCAAAATTAAATAGAATCCCATGTAGAATTTGTCACGTGCATACACGCTGCATCAGTTGGAGAATGGCCCTGCAACATTTTTACTCAACAACATTATGGTGGTAAAACAACCCTTTTCCTCAGAATCAAGTGCTGTTCTAGCTAAAGCAATACTGCATAATTTTGAGTGGGAACCAAATCAGCTCATAAGACAACATCTGTCCTAAAGCATATCTATACTATGAGAAACGTGACTGCAAACATTCACACTGTATTTACATTAACTGAAGAATGTACCAGATCACGTGCATCCTTCACGACGACTACTTTGTCTTGGGCATACTTTCCAAATTCCGTATGATGTAAAAAGATCAGCCAAATTTCGGGTGTAACAGCTTTGATAAAAATCTCCTCTACAGCTCTCCTTTATATTACCTTTTTGCAGAAACATTCTCAAACCACATTAACCACCAAAATCATTAAGAAAAAAAAACCTACACAGACTCTGGTCAATGGATAAAACTGAAGGGGTTAAAACAACAATCATCAGCCAGGTTTCCTCCAGCCCTAGCAACCCCTGCCAATTAAATAGGGAATAATTCAGAGAAAATGTTAAAGTACCAGCCAGAATAGAAGGAGCAAAAGCAACATATTGGGGGGATGGGACACGACAGGGACGACACACGACAGGGAGGGAAGGTAGAGAAATCAGGTGCTGACTTTGGGAAAACAGTAACAACTGGGATAGAAAATTAAGATCTGTGCAGCAAGGATACATGATTCCATTCCAAATTATACTGAATTGTGGACACAGAAGTCTCCATGATATTACAGTAATTTCATCCACTTCTGATTTGGCAACACTTTTTAACTTGCCATCTTCAAATCTTGCTCTGAAAATCAAAAATCTCAAGAAACGCCACTGACAGATACATTGGGAGNNNNCACTGACAGATACATTGGGAGATCCCCATCCTGACAAAACCACTCTGACAGTTTGCATTACTGTAACTTCAGGTAAAGGCATAAAACTAAGCAAAGTGGGATGGAGGTGGGGACTATTTAAACATGACAATACACTGTCTACACTGCAAACAGCCATGAGGAGAAAAAAGCGTGAAATCTGAAGTCCTGACTGAACACTTGTTGAGCATGTATGTAACCTGGTTTGGTGAATGGTATTCCTCTATTCAGTCTAACTTATGAGATTTAAGGCACTATTGCTCAGCACCGAGAACTGGACTACAAGCTCTACTCAGTACCATGCTGCTAGTAGGCAAGATGACTGTGAGAATGACTCATCTCATACTACCTGATTTCCACCATTTGTAAAATGGAGATTAATAGTCAAGAAACACAAGTTTAACAGCATCAAACTGTCCAATGACTTCTTACATGAATGATCAGGCTAGTAATGCTTCAAATTAAGCAGGCACATTTTTGCAGCAGCAAAGACTGAATAGACATTTTTATTAACATATGGTGGCATAAAATCTATGCCTTTAAACAAAACTACTTCACTGTGAAGTGAAATGTAAGCTTGCAAATATTTTTGACTGATTTTAAATGAAAATCTGAATGCCAAATTGAATTACTTTGTCCTTTTTTTTTTTTTTAACAATCTAGGACAGTAAGAAACGTTGTTTAAATGTACCAAGTTACTTCTGGCATTTACAGTTTTGCTTAATAAATCCACAAAAATGTGTGATGAACAAATATATTCTATTCAGAACAGTTTTTATAGCATCTCAGCAGTTGAAAGAAGCCATGAAATATTAAGGCAGTGCAAACCAGACAACTTTTGAACACCACCTATATTGCAGACATCTAACTATAAAGCCCTTTAAAACTCTGGCCCAGTTAAACAAAGCTTAGAGTTAGCAGATCTCATTCTCCACCTAATTTTGATTCCAGAAAACCTTCCTGCCTTTTCAAGTTCAGTTTCTTAACTTCCTTTACTTCCAATTAGCTCTGACTATTCTCTCTGCAGTTGACAACTGAAGTAAAATGTGCATTTAGCTGGTGTCAAACACAGGACAGGGGCTTTTTGTGTGTTCCTCGATGCGGAGGCCTAAATTGTCTTTTTCAACAATGACATGCATTTTAATTAACAAATTTTTCTATATATAAAAAATTAGAATCTGAAAGTGCACACATTAAAGAAAACCCAATCTAAGGGAGCTTCTCTAAGACTATAAAACCGAAGTGAGAACTTGAATCATATATATTAGAACTCATTAGATATTTTAAATAGACTTGCATCCATCTTCTAAGTGCTGAAGTTCAAATCAGACGTTGTTTCATTTGTGAGATGGCAAAAGGAATATACTTACTATGATCAAACACACATCACTGTGGCCTATCCTCAGTTTCTTTTTAATTTCACTTTATCCCCTGTGCTCAGTGTTTCCCACTGCTTAGAGGTACCTCTGAAGGCACAGAGCTAGCTAACAGGAAACACCAGGCAGAGGTGCTGAAAGTGGAAATTAGGCCTGCTGAGTCTAGGGTAGTAGCAAGAAAAAGCCACCCTGCTAACACACTGAAATGAATTAGTACTTCATAAATGACATTTCAAGTTCAAGATGACTATGAATCCCAGCCAGTTACACAAGACTGTATTATACGCCCCCTTCTCCTCCTTCAGGTTCAAGGCTAAGATAAAGAATGACAAACGAAGATTGCTACTGTCTCACCATGATCACTAAAGGCACAGGAGATTCAGTTAAATACACCTGAATATAACAAAATGCATACTCCTTTTTTATCTACAAGTCTATGTACTAAGAGCATAAAGTTGAGTACATATGTTCATGAAATATTGCATTAAGATGAAGGACAGCATTCACGCCAGTCTTCTTTCAGAATTTAAAATATGATTCAGGGAACCAAAATTTCACGTTTCAGCTGCTTTCACACACAATGAAGAGTGGATGAAACTTGAAGGGGGCAATTCAGAATTCAAGTTTGACATATGAAGTATGACCTGTCACACTAATGGATTACAAAGCCAAATATTCATTTCCAAGGAGTGATGTCTTCTTACTTCCTTTAATTCATGATAAAAAGGCAAGTTATTCTTTTTCAAAGTTCCGTCATCTAATTACTTCATCCTGACCTGTAATTACCTAGAAATTATGTACAAGGGAAACAGCAGTTCAACTTGAAAAGGTAACAAGGCAAACAATTATTTTCTCCATTTTAATAACCACTTATCAACTATGAAGGTGCTGATTGTTTCCCCCAAAGGATTTTTTTCTTCTTGGGGGGTGGGGGAGTGGGGCTTGATTTTTAAAGTAGCAATCTCTCATCTCAGTTCCTGGCTTCTCTCATTTAGCTGAAGGAAGCTTTGGCAAAACACGTAGGAAGGTGACTCAATAGGCTGAAATCAGAGTAGCAGTTTTCCTGGCCCAAAATGGAACCTAAAGCTCAGGTTTCAGTTTGCAATGTCACCATTCACCATATGCATTCAAACCTGAACCATGCCTGAGATTTCTTCTAAGTGAATCAATCAAATGCTATCCTGATGTCAACAGCATACATCTTCAGGTATTTCAGCTCCTGTTAAAGCAAAACTGCTTCACTGTCCTAGTTCAAATTTATAACATTTCCATTAGGCCACCACCCTTATTCAACATTTAGTCGACGCTACCACATTCCTAGTTTTGGTCTCCCCACCAGACTACTGACACACAACATTAATTTTAAGAAGCCAGCTTCCCCTAAGGGCAGCACTGCAGTAGAGCAACGGGTAACAATATTCTTCACTTTTTGTATCTACTTAACCAGGGAATCCAGGGGCACAGACAGAAATTAAAACAATCCAGATATTCCTCTTCCCCTCTTGCTTTGGTCATAGACATCAATCACCCCAGTTGCGTTTCTTAATTAGGCATGGTCTATGAGACTTCAGTAATAAAATGTACACTTTTGGAAATCATGCTCACCTCAGAGGAGCATGCTCTAAGTGCCAGAGAGAACACTGATAACGAGTACACGCTGACACTTCACAGTCAGTGTCTATAGCTACAAAACAGACAGAAGCAGCTTGCAATGGACTCTGTGGCACAGAGCTGGCCACCTCATGAGATCCAATTACTCAAGGTCTCAGGCTGACAAAGGTTCTGGTTCTCCCACAACAAGTCGGATGCTCACATATGCATTAGCTCATTCTGCAGATGTGTTATTTCAGGAAATCCCAGTTCTCCTGATCAAGGGGTTGAGGAATGAAAAATAAATCAAGCAATGCAAAATGTATTAGACACAGCAATTAGATCTTTCTAGTCACATAAAAAAATGTCACATTGCATTTATCAGACTTGCCACTGAACAAAAAACTGCTTCAACATTTTATGACATCTATGACCAAGGGTATTTAACATTTATAGTCACCACCGGCATCTGTATAGAAAATTCTCATATAAATTAAATTATCAAGTCCAGATGCAGCCATTATGTGCTTTTTCTTTTTTTTTTTTTTTTTTTCCTTAAGGGGTGGGAATGTTTTGGTTTTTAAAATCCTAATGATTTCTGCAATACTGGAGCACAATGAGAAACTTGGCATCTCACCAAGATAATTTAGCAATAAATACACATGCAGATAAATGTTAATAAAACAGAAATCAAGCAGAAAGAGATGCAGCACTACTAGTATGTCACATTCCAAAGCCACTCGATCCGTTCATTTAAAAGCCAAACCTGTACTTGGCCACAAGTTTCAGACAGAAGTAGTTAAGCTTGCTCAAGAGGGCAACTGAAAGGTCATAGGAGGACAGCCTATAGGGAAGACTAACAGTTCTTCCTATTCAAAAAGGTGAAAGTCATTTTCTTGCATTAACTTCGAAAATTTGTGTTAATTAGATCCATTTTTTCCCCAGATTATTCTGTGAAAGAAAAAGGTACACATTAAAGACAAATTTATCTACCTTCTGTTTGTAAAGAGTCCTTCATGAGAGAGGGACTCTTACAACCAACTCCATTTGCCATCTTTAACTAGAGACGTTTGCCATACAAACTGCCATTAGAGCAGCAAATACCAATTATGCATACTCATTACTAAATACTGCATAAATTCGATAGTTTCCATATTCCATCAAACGTTTGACATTATCTCTGCTTGGATTTCAACCAGTGACCTGAGTTGAAGGACTGTTCTCAATAACTCCACCCACTACAATTTTTGGTTTGCAATATCAGTTAGTTGCTGGGGAAGTGTTGAGGCACGTTTCAGATGGAGGAAAAATTGCATGTGCAGACGCAAAAGTTTGTGGACTTTTAAGCGATTTCACAAAACTGTTTTAAAATGCAACCTTCTTTTCGATTCTACAAAGTTCTAGCTGCAAGTTAACCTCTGATTTTGGGTGAGGAAAGCTACTGATCTCAGTTTGTCTTCTTAGTTACTATGTATAATGAAGGAGGAGATTTAAATCTCTAAGGTCAAATTATCTCTCCCTCCCACCCCCACCCCCCCTTCCTTTGGACTGTATTTCCCACTGTAGCTTCAGTCTCAGAAATATCCAGACATGCAGGCTTTCTAACACTGACCTGCCTTTGAATTTAAAAAACAACTTCAGTGTAGTTTATTCTTTTTTTTTTCCTCCCCTCCCCAGGGTAAAACTGCAAATAATGGTTCTAAAACATCCAGCAGAGAACAGAAAAAAAATACTGCCACTACTTCCTCCTCTCACCCTCTAGAATTCATTTAACAGCTTCGAAACAGGACAGCACCCTTAGGACTTCAGAGGAAACTGAACATGTACAATGCATTACGCACAGGCATCCAGACCCAAGTGCAGTTATTCTGGTCATACAGAACAGTCTCATTTATAGCTAGAACTTACATAAAACTCATCTGTAGTATTCGAGCAGTAGAAAACTCTTCCAAAATTGAATCTGTCTTATGCCAGGCAGATATGTTCTGCACTGCTGATAGTGAACACAGTTTTAAAACATAATTCTAGACGCAAACAATGGCATCCAAAAATTAGCAAACACACTCAGAGTATGCTCAAGCCAGTAAGCACAATTCCACAGAAAGTATAGACGGTAAAGCCACAATTACAGTTTGGCTGCCAAATTCATTGAGAAACTGGAAGTGACCTAACAGCTGTTCAAATAACCACAAAATATTAAAACACTCTTGTGAGAGATAAATTTCATCTTGAATAAGCCTACCCTCTCTCAAACAGACATATAGTTTATTTGTCTATGACCACTCTATAAAGACAGCTGTTTTCTCATCTGACTACCACACTGTATTCTTAGTTCTCAGCACCCCCCTCAATCAATCCATATTCTGCTTCCAGATAATTCATTTTTTAAATGATTAACCATGTGGTAAGAAGTTCTGGTGCTGATACAGTCTCCACTGGGTGAAGTTAAACACTACCAGGACAGAATATCAGACAGATGAAAAATGCTTAAGTGTGAATTTAAAATACTTAAAGTATCAGCATCAGGTTTTATATCCACAGCTCTGATTTCGTATGACCATTAATTTTCATTACAGCAAATTCAGACAGACACTTTTTAAGTGCTGGAAACCTAAGCATTACAGTAACACACTGAGAAAACCAAAAGTGAAGTCAACTGAATTCTGGCTGTGGTTACTAAATTTCCCAATATAAAAAAACTGAACAGAATGGTGACTCAATTGAGAACACTTTTAAAATCAGATTCGAATTCCTTTCAAGTCCTGCTTCAGAGCAAGATTTATCTGACCCAGATGTAGACACCTACATCAGAAATGGTCACGTAAATTCATTTTACGGTCAATGGAAAGCAATACATATTTCTACAGCGCACTTTGCCTCATACTAATTCAGAGCTCTAGAATAAACCATTTGTTTCTTCCAACTGACTATCAAGAAAACCACAAATTATTAGGTCAGATGTACATTTACAAAATTAGATGAGATGAATTCCACACAATCTTTCAAGTGGCCCCTTGAAAATAATAAGCTCTATTTTGTTCGCTGAGGGTCAAAATGAAATATACACAATGTCATAATACTTCTAAATTCAACTGAAAGTAAAAACTAAGCAAGCTGCTTAACAGTCACATTTGCACTAGCACTGTATAAAGATTTTTTTCTTGTAACAGAAACCATAGAGGGAGCTTTTAAGCAAAACCCATGTAAATGTGCACAATTTATAAATGCTTCAAGTTTTGCTGAAGAGCATTCAAGTGCTGTAAGAGACATTTTGATTTACTGTCCTTCACTTTTCATTATGTTATACAAATGGCTTACAGAATTGTCAGTACAGAATCACCTTTTCACATGGATTACTGCCTGCACCTCTGATTTTCTCAAGAGAAGATGAGGCCTGTATTTGCTCAACTTCAGTAACATTTTAGTTTTTAAGAGCTTCAGAATCATTAAGATAGGAGTTTAGGTATTACCTCAAATACCGCTGTAGGTTATCTCTGCTGAAAATTTTCTTGAATTGTCTCCTTTCAGCAATACACATTTAGCGGCCAGACAATATTTATGTTAAATATTCATAACCTAAGCTCTCCAAATCCCAAAGAAACCAGCCAAAAGATATCCTTGCAATGAAGCAACACTTATCTTCTAAAAAGAATTAAATGAATTCTGATTTTAAACATCCATCTCAAAGTATATGTAATGCCTCACTGTACCAGGGAGTGCCATCCATCACGACTCTCATCCCAGACCGCTGACTCATTCAAGATCTTTTCCTAGAGGTGCAAAAAAATATCAAGGCACTGATGCCAAGTACTTTGTATGCCATCTATATATTTCCTCCATAGCGATTTTCTTTTATTTGATTAAAACCTGTGAAAAAATATATTCTACTGTACAGCTTTCAGAACTAAGACTACTGAAACAAGGCACTGTCCTACATGGAGGAGATGGCAATTTGAAAACACATTCCAACTTACTGCTCGGTAATACCAGCAGTAATCCAGGGCCAACTTTTGCATAAAAGGGAGTACCGAACAGAACAGCAGAAGGAATTCAGCTGCAACAACTGCAGAGGGCTTTTTTCCTGCACACAAAGGACACAGATCCATACCTCAGCGCTACAGCCACTCATGGCTGCAAGCTTAACCGTTCTTAAGTGCATTACTGGAAGCTACCCACTAGACTAACCGTAGCAAGGGCCAATCAATCCTGCGTGCCCAGCCAAGATTCATTCCTTTCTTCCCTCCCTACTCGCTGGTAAAACGAACTCGGTTGATTTTTAATTGACAGCAATTACACAAGCAGACCTGGAGCTTTTAGGGCCACCGGTTGACTCATCTCTCACACGTTAAGAATGTAAAAGGGTTTCGTTCTCGCCCAACGTCTCCGAGACGAGAAGACTGCCCGATTCCATTTTATCTGCCCTAAAGGCAACTCTCACCCTTGCACACAATCGCTTTCATCGCTCGGTTTTCCTACGAAACTTTAAGGATGCCACAGAATGGGTCACCCGGGACAGTGGCACGCATTAAGGGACTGGAAGCGGAATTAGCCCTTTGTTTTATCTGCTTTTGCCTTTTCCCACTGGTGTTTTGCGGGTGATTGATGACAGGCCCCGCTC
>WAAD01017112.1:36764-166854 GCA_013389945.1 Fregata magnificens
CACAAAGGGGGCGAGAGCCCTGCGGCCGGGGGCCTCCTGTTGCCGCAGGCGCCGAGCGGGTCTGCCGGCGGCTGAATGTCCGCAGGCCGCTTGTCCGTACGTGAAATAAGGGCAAAGTGCGTTTAGCGGCCTCCATGATGAGGGCAGGGCAGGCAGCACGCAGCAGTCAGAGGTACGAAGCGGGTGGAGGTGACAGCTAAGGACATGCCAGAAAAGGCCCCGCGATGGCGAGAATTGTATCTCGGTGTAATCAACTGATTTCCTTGCAGTTGCGTAAAGGGCTTTCTTGCTTTAGGAGGGTGGTGGGAGAAGAGGTTCAAAGAACTACAGCTGCTTGTGGGAAGAGCAGAGCTCTTTCCTGTTTGGCTTCCTAATTGAAATAAACTGTGTCGCAGTTCACCCCGGTGGAAAGGCTAATGGGTTGATAGGCCCCAAAATGTATGTAACCTTCAGGTTTTCTGTGTCTAATCCTGTTAATTTAACTATGAACATAAAGATGGGTTGTCTTTGGAAGATAAAATGAGGAAAATGCCCTCATAAAATTTTAACACTTTGGTGGGTTTTTTTTATTGTCCTATGAAACGGAAGCTAGCCTTTCTCTAATGGCATTTAAAAAACAAACCATGACAAACCTTACTATCATTTTGAAGCAAGTTTTTGCTTTATGTGCTCTGTGTGTGGCAGATATTGTCAATTAAGCCATAACAGCACCCAGGCAGCCCAAACACAAATCTGATGTCTGTGCTGGCAATGTGGTTGTGCAGTTCCTAGCCTAACTGATGTTTCAAGTGGTGGAGTGACTTGGCAGAGCTTTTCTGCCCAACAGCAATAGAAATAACAATGAACAATTTGCTTTCTGTAACAGATAGCTCATGATGATGTTGGAACAATTAGGTGAAATTCTCCTTAGGTTTACCTGACTTGCCTTGGCCTAAAACTAACTACAGAAGATAGCAAAAATGATTCCTCTGCTGTTACCTTTTCCTCTGTAGAGCAAGTACTTAGAGTATTTCCTTGGTAAGGAGGATGTTGACAAGCCCTTCTAAAACTAAGACAAGTTCTGGTTCTCCATAACAAGGCTCAGGAAATGTACTGATGTTATTACAGTGATATAATTGCCCTACTATACTGGTATAACTCCTCCTGTGGACACTTTTCTTTGCAATAATGATGGCTGGTTTTCCATTCATTTAATTCTTCATTTCCATTACATTTCCCTAAGCAGATAAGTTTCCCTGTGTTCGTGCAACAGTCTTAAGTATTCTTACCAAGTGCTTCACCTAGGAAGACTGAGGCAAAGTTGTTCTTGCAGGATTTGAATTAAGAAAACCTTGCATGTTTTCCAGGATGTGTGCGATGCACTTGTTTCATTTGGAATGCCCTGTGCCCATACAGGACTGAGACAGCCACTTCTGCCTTCATCTGTACGCTGAGAAGTGCCCGTGTTTGGGTGCAATATTGAAAAAAAAGATTAAATTTTAGAATAACCACACTTTCCCACTGAACTTAATATTTGTCCCACTGAACTTAATATTTTATATATATATATTCTGCATTCAGCAGCAGATAAGATTCGGTTACATTAACTCATGTGACACCAGATCCTAAGGACCGTTCACGCACAATTTAAATCAATTAAAACAGTCTGAGGAATCAGGCAAAACTTCATCAAGATAAGCTACTAGAAAGCAACCTTTTGCCAGTGCAGGCAGAACTATAATTGTAAGCAATTGATTAGAACCGTGATTGTCCTAATCAACAGAGTTACTCAGGCTTTATCTGACCTTTAATTTATTGAGCTAAACTGAAGTAAGTCTGATTTAAGTCAAAATAAGAATTCACACAGCCCTTTGCAGCAAATTAAACCCAGCTAAACCAATGTAGCTTTGCATGTAGAGAAGCCCTAAGGCAGCAAAATGTCCAACAGCAGTGACAAAGTGCTTGATGGTTGTCAGGGAACATGTGTTTTTACTTTCATTGTGGCAGGAAACACCATAGGGTCAAGGCTGCAAACCACTGTTTATATTGTTCTTTCTTCTACTTACTTATTATATAACCAATTTGCAGTGTCCCATTATGTGCTACATGGGGTGCCTTTAAAATTATATATTATAAGCATATTTTTAAAATAAATAGTACCCACAAATTTTATTAATACTGGGAATGGGAGAGCTTATTCACAACTGGTGTTGTGCTAGATTTTACTGGATCTGCACTTCAAGCATGACACCTGTTAAAAAGACAATTCCAGACACAGGACAACGTTTTGACCTTTGTACAGCTCTGAAAGGGGTGGGAAAGTAATCCTTTCAGTGTATTGCTTTGGGACTGTGATGGAAATGTCGTAGTTGACCAAATGTTAGTCTTTATGTATTCTGTTTTCTTCCCCTTCCTCTGCCATTGCTCCATTCCCCCATTGTTTTTCATTTTCTTTTTTTGCTGTCTTCCTCTCATTCTCTTTATATACCATGTTGACTCTGCTTCCTTTTCCTTTTCCTTGAGACATCCTATTCATTTGATGCAGGGTCCACATCACAGTCCTTATCTTTTCTTTTATGCCATCTAACCGTATTCTCCCCACTTCACACGGTGGCTCATTTCTCATTAGCCAGTCATGCTCGCAAACACGGTGACCACCAGTTAGCTTAGCTGTTTTCTAGGGCTTGTTCCATCTCAGCCCGAGTGAGCAAAAGTCACTTCAAGCAGCGTCATTCCACTTGAATTTGGCCATGCATACTGAAGGTTTCTTACTGATGTATCAAGCACACACCGTGGCTGCAGATTTTGTAGACAAAATGCAGTGGAGGTTATCTGTCAGGACTTCAGTGAAGTGTTTGTGTGGTGCCGAGTGAAAAAGGATTAGTTAAGATGAAAAAATGGGGATTAGTGCAGGAATTTTAAAGTGGGGAAAAACAGCCAAAAGAAAAAGGGAATAAATGTCTCAATCTGCTTTGCTATACAGTCACACAGATAGTGCTGGCAAAAGGGGAAGCATACACAGGAACAGGAACGAAAGGCAGAGGTCAGTGAAGGTCAGCTCTTCTTCTTTAGGTGCTGACTTATGCAGGTAAACTGCACCAAAAATTATGATCTGAACCTGCAACATGCAGTGACCTTCAATGGGACAAATATGTTTCTTAGGCCTAAGGTACCAAGCTATTTCCAGCAGAAGTACAGAAGTATATTTGCCAATACAAGAGACATTCAAAACACGTATTTCCTCTAAAATACTGTATATACTTCCACTCATACATATTCAGGAAAGATTAATTAAAACCAGAACTTCACCAGAAAAATGTGACTGAGCTGATTAGGAAAACAGAAATGGAAAATTTACTTATTGCAAGAAGTTAAAGGATTGTAGTTACAGGTTATTGGCCCAACCAAATAACTGTTGTAGTCTATGATTTTTCTCTAAAAGTGCAAGAAGGAGGTAAGTTCAGGAGATTTTTAAGATCTATTTTAGTGATGCAGACTGTGTTGATACAGGAACTGTCAGTTACCTCACCCAAACCGGAGAGAAGAGGAAGATTTATAACTGCCAGTGGAATGAGTTTCCAGAGCACTCTTCCAGTAGTAGTGGTATGGGTGAAAATAAACAAAATGAACCCCAAATCTTTAGATGAGGCTTAGGTGGTCTTTAGATAAGGCTTAATATTTTAAGAAAAGGGATTGTATGGTATGGTTGCTTTCCATGGCACGAGACTACCGGGAATGACCCAGGAAGTCCTTGCAGTCATTTTGTAATATAAGGTGGCAACAACGAAGTCACAGTGGAACTAAACTTTTTACTTGCAAGGAGGTGAAGCAGTAATAACCCATTTGAGTCAGTTCACCTATATTCAGAATAATACATCGAGGCTATAAAAGGAAAATTACTAAACTCACTGGTGTATATGCATGAATTGTGCTAACAGACCTGGATATAGAATAATTAGGAAGCAGTGAGTAAAATTTTGCAGCTCTGGCTACTGCAATTACCTTGACAATTTCAGGAAAGCGTCAACACTAGTGAAGTGTGGATCAGCGCACTTTTCCATGTGTTGTCAATCACAAGCTTGTGTAGGTTCACCAAAAAAAAGTAATGGGGTATAGGGAGGGCAGTGTCATGAAGTACTGGAAATATTACTGCAACCTGAAGAAAAAATGCCTTACAGTCCCATGTCCTGCACACCCGTACCCTCCACTGTCAAGCATTTTAATACACAAACATTTACATTATGCCTGTTATCTTCCTTCCTTTTTCTATTGTAAAGAATTCACATTTATAAACTTCACATATAACGTTCCCTGCCTGAATTTTGGAGAAACACTGCACCAAACTAAACTCTGCTTTGCTCTTGATCTTAAAAACCTGTCACAGTGCTTTAGCAGAAAGGAAAATGACACTTCTTACACAAATATTTTTTTTCCAAAATGTTCTCTTCTATCTTTGTAGGGCAATTAATTTTCCATAAGTGATTATAGGGGTAAAAGAGCAGCATGGTATTACATATTAACTGGAGAGTAGAACTGAGTCAACTAAAAATACATTGAACTGGAATGGTGAAAAAAATTACAGGCCAAATATTAATCATGTGAGTGATACTGAACATGTGAATTAAGAGCCATTGAAGTCAAAACACGCTTAGAGTTGTGAACGTCTCTCCACTGTTGCAGTGGGCTGGAGCATCGATCCTCCGCAAGCTTACACAACTGCGTTAGGCTGAGATGTAGTGAAGGTCAGGCTTTTCTTCTGTGCCAGTATGTTAGTGAATGAGCCAGCGCAGGACACTGACAATTGACACATATTAACTATTTCCTAGTAATTTCCTCAGGTCTAGGAGGAGTTTTGAGACACCGTCCATTCTGTTTACTCGCAAGACCTAGCCGTGTGGTTTGGTGTGCACATTGAAGAAATAGGAACGTATTTTTCACTGCAGACCTGTTGCTTCTTTGGAAATTTTTCATGGAAACTCAGTGGGAGCCAGCTGAAAATTTCGCTTTTATTAAACTCAGTTTTCTACAAAGAACAATGAAGAACTGAGGACTTGAATTAAAACTCTTAATTTTCCCAGATCATTTACTAAGGGTTCAACTTCTCCGTCACTATCTTACCTGTCTTTTCCACTCTCCTGTTTTTTTCAGATAGTATCTGGCTACATTTGTTCTCAAAAATCTCCTCCCTCCCTCTGCAGCTGACCTCTGGGATGCTCCCAGTTTCACAGGTGGTATGTATGTGCGCCGTGCCATCTATACACACCTACTGCTTAACCTGCTTCTCCACCTCTGATCGATCCACCCCTCTGCTTCCCCATCTCTGCCCCCCTCTGCCAATCCCATGCAGTACCTCTCACTTAGTGTACCTTTTCTGTTCATAAAACACAAGACGACGACCATCTTCTGCTGGCAGATTCCTTCCTTGTCCTTTCTCCACCACCACGGGTAATTCTGTTGTCCTCCAAGCTCATTTGCTCACTTTTCTCCCCCATATGAATGCTGGTTTTAGGCTGTGCTGAATGACCCGTTTCCCCACCTCAGACCTTGTTTCTGAAATTCTTCCCAGACTTAGGTCACCTCTAGCCTGAAGATGCTCATATAAATTACCAGGTTTCTAGAAGTTTCTCCCGGGGCATCTTTAGCTTCTCCATTCCATGCAGTTCAGGGTCTCTTTGTTCCCCATTCTAGCAGATGAAGTTTTCACTACCCTCCTCCCCCTTTTTCCTCACCAAGCGGCAGCATCTCGCCACTGTTGTGCCCCTTCTTGGGCCTTCGATGGTTGTTCATCCCTTCGGTTTCAGGCCTCACCTTCAGGGCCCAGCATTGTTCTGCTGCTGCCTTAATTCGGGATTTGTGTCTTTGCTCCCACACGTTCTGGTCCAGCTCAGCTTTCCTCTAATCGCTTCCTTGCTTTCCTCCGAGGGCTGTCATTCATGCTGCCCTTTTTCTTTAAGCCTAGAACAATTGCGCCCATCTTGTGAACCAAATCCACTCTATCTTCATTCAGATGTCCCCATAAAACGTACTTCTGCCATAAAGCCTATCCAGCTTGGATTCCTCTGCTGAAATATATCCCATTCCTCTATAATAAAAACAAATCCTGTTTCATAACAAAACAAAAAGAACTGAGCAAGAGACTGACTACGCAATTAATTTTTACCAGTTGCTTTCTGCCAAGAGCAACATGCTTGTTCTCATCCCGCTCCTTAGGATTGTCCTCCCCGTGTGCCTCCTGTTTGTCCTTTTGTTTTGTTATCGGCTTTCAAGTCCTTCCTGACGGCTCCTGGCCTGATCCTGTGCTCACACTGGTGTGAAGCGAGAAGTAACTCCGCTGCAGCGAACAGAGCTTTGCCAAGGTGAAACTTTTGTGGAAGGCGAATCAGCCCTTTGTTTTAATATTAGCTAATAAAGCCTATGCACCGCTCCAGCACAGGACTCTGGTTTTAATTAATAAGAATTAGCATATACATCTACATACATTCTCTCTTTCCCTTTGCGGGCTCAGCTACTTTGAAGAAAACCTCTTTGTATGTCTTCCTGGTTATTCTATATCTTGACATTAAAAAACCCCAAACGAATAAAAAACGAAAACCAAAGTAACATCAAACTCCCACGCAAACAAAAGGCTGAGCTGCTGCCGGTGGCAGAGAGCGCTGGGAGCAGCCCTTCCCGCCTGCCGAGAGGAGCCGGCTTCCAGCCCGCGCTCCCCTGCTGGGGAGCCGTCCAATTCCCAGCCTGCCATCCCTTCCTCCGCCTTTGCACAATCCCACTGCAGTGACTTCCCAGTCCTAATTGGAGCCTCTGGGCATTATTGTATTATTATTATTTAATAAACAACCACATAAAACACTGGTTGACATTTAAATAAGAGTAAAGAAAGGAAAACTCTGACTCCTAGACTGTTTTGTTTTCCTGTTGACTTGGGTGGAAGCAGGAGCAGGTTTTCTATACAATACCAATGCTCGCACAACACATGCTTACCTTTAACATTTTAGAAAAGGCACTGCTAACGTGGGCCCAGTGCAGATGAGAGGGCCAGACCTACTGCAGCTGTCAATCCCTGTTGCAACGTGAACTGTAAATATAGAGACACAACCTGGACATTCCCAAATAAAATGCACTAACGGCTTTTCTTGCCTGAGCTACGACGAGCAAGGATTCAGCATCATTTTCTGCATTGTTAACCCCCTGCATGTCCTTCCGAGTGGTTATCTGAAACACGCAGCCATCAGGATGCTAGCATGCTATTAAGAAGAATAAATGGAAGAGAGAGTTTTATTTTTGCATTTGATTGTAAGTTTGAGACATTTCAGAGTGAGAGTTATCATGACAAAAGAAAACGTGGTATCCTTGAAGTGAATGCAGAGGAGCACAACTCGTTCAATAAGGTTTTGAAAGAAAACAAAGAGCTGAAGGCCAGAACTGACTCCTTTAGAAACAAGTGTAAAATGAGGCAGGATTCAAAATGCTTAAAATACTTTGGTGACAAGCAACAAAGAAGCGTCTGTTACAAGAATTGATTCAATTAAGGAAAGGGAGAGAAAATCTTGAGAACTTCTTAAAAAGTAGAGATTTGATGTGTGGTGAGTATAAGAACAAAATTCTCCTGGGCCACAACCAGAGCCATGAATCAGCATAACTCTTTTCCTTGAAGTAAGTGAAAACTAGACAAGGGTGAGTATGTACACCCTTATTATCCTTTTTCATTGTGGATCAAAGAGGAGGAATTCTCGGGGCTGCCAGCTCTCCACTTTCCTGCAGTGAGTCTGGAGTGCAGGCTGGGTTTATTCCTCTTGGTTAGGCAATGCCTCTCTAATACTTTAAATGATCAGGTCCTATAATGGACTTCTTGTGAGATCTGAATCTTATTTACTGGTTTGTGTGTGTTATAAATGTTTTTAAAGTATTCAGCAGGAGTGAAACATTCTTGCCATTTATAAAAATTATGTACATATATGCTTTAATTCTAGGGAGTTCACCCCTCATTCTTCCCACCATTTCATTACATGTTCACTCTCCTGTATTATATATTAAAAGCTTCATGCAGTGGCTCACTTGCATTTACATATGTGGACTGTAATAATCCTGTGATGTTGCTTGGAACTTCTGTATGAACATGTTATGTAGAGTCAATGTGGGCATGACAAATGTATTGCAGATTTTTCGTAGATAAACGCAGTCAGTGAATGCAAATATGAGTGAATTTGTGTGTAAGTTTTAATATCTAAGCAGAGCTTATAAGTGCATAAGACCTGTAACCACAACTGTCAGTGCAAGCAGGGAAACTACTTTTAAGGCATTTGCACTGATTTAAAAGTGCTGGACTTTGAAATACTTCAGCTGTAATGGTGGAGATGTGCTCATCCTCCGGCAGGTATTTAAGTGCATAAACTCTGTTATTAAAGAATACAAGCTTTATTAGCAGCTG
The DNA here is from genome assembly GCA_013389945.1 of Fregata magnificens. Taxonomy (NCBI): domain Eukaryota; kingdom Metazoa; phylum Chordata; class Aves; order Suliformes; family Fregatidae; genus Fregata; species Fregata magnificens. The sequence continues at coordinate 45,172 of WAAD01017112.1, forward strand.
ATATGCCAAAGTCCTTGTGAAAACAAGTACCGGAATGGTGAGGGCTGTCTTACGAAGCAACCTGTGGCTTTTAAAGACATTATGCAAATCTTACTGTGAAATGGATTAAAAAGTGCTGGTTGATGATCTTAGGGAGATGGGTGTTAAGCATGGGGAATTTTTTTGGAAGGCAAAATGGGAATGTACCAGAAGGGTGCTGGATTTGCATGAGTGGCCATGTAGCCGGTAATAGGTTTGGTCTAGAAGCGGGGAGCTTGCTTCAGAAAGACACTGCAGGGGCATACAACGTAAGGAGAAAACAGAATCTGTTTGCATATGGAGTGCAGTAATCTTCCCCTGAGGGAGACCAAGTGACTGCTTTTTGTGAGAGTACTGAGACAAGAATATATTAAATTGTTGCCAAAGATGTACAGAAGAAGTATGTTCTGTAAAGTTTTCTGGTGCATTTTATCAAAACTGTACATGTCACAAAAAGATACATGCAAGTCCAAGACTTTAATCAACAAAAAGGCAAAATGAACCTCCTTCAGCCTTATCTTTATTCATGAATATAAATCTTTGCTTGTTTCTGTATTTGGTGGAAGTAAAGTTGTCCTTAATTGGCCTGCAAAATATTTCCTCGCTAGAGAGTTCAGGTTCAACGTGTGAAGGAAATTTGTTCTGAATTCACTGGAAGTCCACCTGCTCGTTCTAAATAACACCGTATTAACTAGCTGTTGAACTGTTGTAAGAAAAGTTGTCTTTTGCAGAGAGTGGAAATGAAATTGTCTTTGTATTTGCATTTCTTTAGAGCTCAATCCAAGTGGTTTATTCGTGGAAAATCAGAAGACAGTCTTCAAAATGGCCAGTAAACTGAAGAAGCTGGGCTGGGAGCATCTTTAACTTCCCATTTGAAAACTTCGCCTGTTGCTTGCTCCAGCAGAGCACCTGGAAACAGTGGTAAAAAACAAATTACATTAGTCCCATTGTATTTTAGAAGCTCTTTTGTCTGTATAACACTAGGATGATGTCAGAGGTTGATTCTATGTTAGGTTGTTCAAATAAGAACAATTAATTTGGGGGCAAAAGCCAGTGAGGACCCTGTCAGACACTGAACAATGTTTCTGGTTTTCATGCACTGAATCATCAGTGTTTATAGGCCTCCAACATGTAAATCACCCTGAGGTAATCTGGAAGGGAAGGATATGAATAAGCCAATTAAATTGGCCAAGAGCCTAAGGAACACCCTGTTTAGGGATAAAATCACATGCCTGTCCTAGTGCCAGTAGTTTTGGAGAAGGAAATAGAGTTAAAATCTTTGTAGTCCATTTCTTTGCAGAAAGAGATGATTTAGAAGACTTTGGTCTTCTCCTTTTGTATGTGTGAGCTTAGGTGGCTAGGATAATGTAGTAAGTAATGTGTTTTCTTCAAGTAACTTTTATTGTGATGACACAGAAGGATGTCATCCAGGTTGCAGAGGGTGTAGGAACTAGTTGCCTCATTTATGGTAATTATTTCATATTCAGTTTTACGATATGAGCATTCAAAAGACTGAATTGCCCTTTATCTTTCCAAGTACCTCCGTGGTTTTTTTTTTTTTTTTTTTTTTTTTTTTTTNTGAAAGGGAGGCACAATTTTCCATCAGGAAGCCTTCTCCACATGACTCAGCAGTTACTAGCATACTGTAAGGTGCTCTATATCTAAATAATAACAAAAACTACTGCTCTTCTCCTACCATCTGCCATGCCCGTGCCTTCAAAGGTGTGATGTAACAGGGAAAAAAAGGCAGAGGTGAAGAAAACTTTTAATTGAAGTTGTGTAGAGGAAGAAGCATTTCCATTCTTAGTTTACTTCTTCACAGTATAAATGGGTTCTTTTTGTGTTTTTAAGAGGCTTGCTGTATTTGCTGGAAGACTAACTATGTATTTCTGCCATCCCACCCAGATCTTTGAACTCGTAGGCCGCTTCCAATCAGGAAAGTAGATAGCTCTCTAGAAGAGACATATTATGTGTATGCATTCACTGGAGGAAAGGCTCAGGGAGAGCTCATGGCTGACACCAGACACTTTACATGGGAGTGGATCATTATGACCTCCCCACGTACAGGAGAAGCTGTAATTGGCATTTGTATGTTATTAAGCATCAGAGAATTTAACTGTAAACAGAATCCATAGGAAATCAGGAGTCACCAGTTATGCTGCTCACAGAACTACTCATTTAAGGGCAGCTTTTGAGCATTTTTCAGACACCGTTAAGAGCGGGGTAGATGTAACCTCCCCTTTTTTTCCTCCATATAGCGCATCATCTTTGGACTTCTAGAATCATGTTCCTGGTTGAAGGGAAGTAACCTCCTGAGAACAAAAACAGCCAGAAAGCAACAGAGACATGGGGTCAGTGGAGGTACCACCTAACAGCCTTCTGGATGCCTTGGAAGTAACAGCATTGGAAGAACCTAGGTACAAATGCACAGACTGGCAAAAGACCCAGATAAACATAGTTGTTCAAGATGGTTTTGATGCCTCTCACCTAACCCCAGCCATCTGATAGCTCAGCATCTAGTCCACACCAGTCTATGGAGACACAGAGACACCTTCCAGGAACAATTTGTTCCAGCCCAAAATAGGTATGAAATGGGTGTGATGAACCCTTCTTTTTCTGTCTGTCTGCATTGTGTGCTCAGGGGGCCTAGATGACCACCTGAAGTTTTTAGACAACTAACGTTCAGTGAGATGAATCCCAGCCTTAGTGTTCAGCTCCTGTGCAGCCTGACCATGCATTGCTGTGAGCAGAGAAAACTCCAATTATTAGATGGGGGCTAGAAATTTTGCACCAGAGGGTTAGTTCAAGGATCCCTTTTGTTTTGAGCTGGAACTGGAGGTTCACTCACCTTGGACATGTCTCTGCCCCTTATTCACTTTCAGGCATTCAGGCACTGTTCAGAGCAGTGGAAAGAAACAGAAACAGCTGCTTTCACTTCTCTTGTTGGTGTATGGACCCTGCAGAGAAACAGGAACCCAAGTAAGGTTAAGCAGGGTTTAAAGGAACAAGATAATGTTTGGTAGAGGAAGGGAAAAACACATAAGCTGGCAGGTCTTTAACTTCAGAGCAGCGTACACAAACTGTTGCCATGTCCCCAGGAAAACAAGGGATTTGGGAAATAGTGTAAGGCTAGGCTGCATGAAATACAGAGCACATGACACAGTGTGAGTGCCTTTGTCTCAATAGACAGCGCTCTAGAATCAGTATGACCTTACTCCTGCCCTTGTTAGTCTGAAATATGTAGCGCAGCTGTAGGACATAGTTCATCATTTATCAAGGGTAAATACAGTTCTGGATGGGAACATGGAGATGGAAAGTGTTCTGCACACAGCGTTCACTTGCGTGTTGTAACTTGCTGCTCGGAAAAAAACAGAACGCTTTGTCTTCTTGTAACACTGGTGACCGACTCCTTATCATAACCTTTCAAGAGGTTTCAAGTGCGTTCATGAACAGGAAGATGATTAAGATGACACATCAAGGTTTTCTGAATACTCATTCCTATTCAGCTGCATCCTCATATTTTTCTTAGTTTTAATTCCAAAACAAGGTGTTTCCAATCTCCGGTGTGATTGGTAGACCCCATCCTTTCACTCTTGGTGGCCAGCTTGCTGTGAAACTCAAGCAGAGCAATAAGAAACTGAGCTTAAATGAGGGGCTGTCAGAGCTAGAGCAGCTAATTTAGCTGAAATGCCCTGCGATGACCTCTGCAAAAGAGGCCTCCATTGCTCTGAGCAGTTATTGTGACAAAACTCAAGGCTAAAAATGAAGCGACCTGACTAAAAAGTTTAGTGGGAAAGAGGCTAAATGGGGGATTTAGAAGATCTAGTTTGTAGGGGAGAAAGAGGAAGATGGTTGTGTAGCTAGGGAACAGTTGAAAGTCTTGCTCTGAACACATCCATAAATCATTATGCCAGGTAGGGTATTTTCTGTTCCCTTAAGTGTTTCCCAGGCTGGGAGTCTGCTTCAGCCACAGCTGCTTCTCTTCAGGAGTCCTTTGGAGCCCTGAGACTGGGTTTTGAGCAGGCTGTGGAGGAAAGATGTAATACTTGTCTCTGTCATGCACCCGAAGAGTTAGGTCTGTAGCCTGACCGATGTGCCTTTTATGAGGAGAGGACTCATATTAATTACCCTACATCTAAGGAAATCTAATTTCAGCACAAGGACACAGAGGGAAAAAGGAAGCCTGATTTTTCCAGTGTTCAAATGATCGTATCAGTGCAGAGATTTGTGTCATGGGGAGCACCTCTGGGCCTTCTTGCCACTGGGGTTGCTAACAGAGGGCAGGAAAACGACTGAGGCCAATGGCTTCAGTGACAGACACCAGTAGAATACAGATGGTATCTTCGGCATTGGGCTGAGGGGGCTGCAAGAGACAGTGCAAGGGCTGAAAGGTTCACCCAGCGTCTCATTGCTTCCAGGGCTGTAAATGAGTGCTGACCATGCAGACCAACTGCACAAGTTTCACCACACTTGCAAAGTGAAGTAGTTCTGGTGGTTCCCTTTTCTTCAAAGTGTTTTATACTTTCTGCAAAGCCACGTTTGGGGTATGCGTGGTATGGACATGCCCAGTTCAGAGGAGGCAGAAGCAGTAGGGGAGGTAGGTTAAATTTACATTGTAGCCTCATTTTCTTGATTTGACAGGGCAAAGAGAGAAATCCCAGAAGCCATGTATCTTGAGATTTACTCCCAGTCGGTTACAAAGAGCAAATGAAAAAATAGGTATGCTCCTTGACATCACTACCCTGACCCTCATGATATGTAGCCCTTCCTGTCTGGTTTTCCAGCTCAGTCTCCCTTTCCTACCCCTTTAGCTCTGTAGCCCCAAGGACCCAGTTAACACTTGCTCCTTGCTGTCTGGTGCCCTCTGGTGCTGTAAATACCTGTCCAGGCTATGTCACATCACACTCTTAGGCAGTTGTGGGAACCAGCCTGTACCCCAATGGGGGACTCATGAACTGGTATGTGCTTTTTCCCCATGGCAGCCTGGCTGTGGCAAGGGCCCTCTGATATGCCATGGGGCAGGTAGGACTGGCCTGGGAGGTAGGAAAAGCTAGTTTTAGCTTCTCTAGTCCTGTTTCAGTCCTTAAAGAGGTAGAGTGGGAAGCAGACAGACTCTTACTGGTTGCCCCTCCAAGTATATCTCCCTTGCTCCACTCCCTCCCCTTCTCCAGCTTTAGCCCTCTAACTTCTATCATCCATACTCTTTTATTACTGTTACCTTCACATAGTTGCCTGGTGTTACTGCAGAAAGCCTTTCTTCCTCCTCCAAGATACAGCTCCTCTGCCCCTGGGACACCATTCCCACCACACACAGTCTCTGATCCCACTCCAGACACCTTATATTGCAGGGCCTATGGCTCAGGAATGCTTGGAGCTTGCTCAGATCCATTGTTCAGAGAACAGGATTATAGTATCTTTGCTGTCCTTCATCTCCCCTCTAATTAATCAATGCTAATTGATTGATTGATGGTGGCTGTCTGGCATAACAATCTCCCAAGTCCGAGAAGCAGCCACATGCCTATCATTCTCATGAATCTCCCCGGAGCATATGGAACATATTACCTGGAGAAATTAGTTAGAGCCTCTTCTAAAGTAGTTTGTACGAATTGGCAGGCCTCATTTCTCTGGACTAAAAGAAAACTGATGACAGAGGCAGATAGCAATGACAGGCTCACAGGTCGTTCTCTTGGTTTTGGTCCAAGTAGATTTCACCCTCACAGGGAATGAGTGGATCACTCGGTGACCACAAACTGCGCGCTGATGGTATGTTCTTGCCTGCAAGCCTGCTTCCCCATGCCTGATGCCTGTGCCCTGTTCAATTTAGTGCTCCCTTCCTGAGGTGGTCAAATGCTGTTCATGATGTTGTCGTAGTGCTGCCCAAATAGGCAGTACATGCCATGCAGTAACAGGGATCAATTTAGAGGGGCTGAGACTGACCAGTCCCTGTTGGTCCCCAGCCTGCTCTGTCCCTGCATGAAACCCCAAGTGACTGAGTCCCTCTCTTCTGCTCCGGCGCTTGGCTCAGATTCCTCGTCTTTCTCTCATTAGGCTCTTTTTGGCCAGCCTAGCTGCTGGGCTTTCTGAGTTGCAGGCAGACGACAGTGCTTCCATGCTGTCAGTGCAGCTGGGAGTAACTGCTGTAAGGAAGGACCAGCTTCACCTACTGTGTGGGCTGAAACACAGTGAGTTGCTCGTTTGCAATCTGATTACCACCAGGAGTCCATTTGGCACGGACTTTCATGGCAAATTCATGACCTGAGGACCATTAGCCTGACAAATTTCAGTTTTCTGCCACAGGGAGCAATTATAGGAAGAAAGCCACAACTTTTTTGTTATTGTTGTTGTTGTTGTTCTTTTGACAAATCTCCCTTGGAAACAGCTGAACTGGTTAAACAGAAAGTAAGATATCTGCCCCAAATTCAACCAAACCAAACCCCCAAACCCAACAAACAGGCAATGAGCTGTAGGCAGGCACTAAGCTTGAAACATGTGAGCTGGAACTGGTAAAGGGTTGGCAGAGCTGTAAGCAAACTGAAAATGGGACCTTATAAAGAGAAGTTGGGCAACTTCAAAAAAGTGGTGCTACCAGTCCTGTCAATGCATACTTAGATACAGCCCTTGCAGATTGCAGGTCCCTTGATGTAATGCTCACTGGTGAGTCATTTGGAAGATCACTAATTGAAGGATAGAAAATGCCCTGCTGTGGCCTGCAGCCATTATGAGCTGCACATTTTTTTGAGGGATGTTTGTTGCAGTCCCCTCTATTTCTGCAGATGGGGTGTGGCTCTCCCATTCCTGGCAAAGTGGCTGGTGCAGCCTTTGGTTGGGAAAATATGGGTGCTGTTGCATGACAAGCTAGGTTTCCCCTGGGGCAGAAGTCACCTTCCTCCTCTCCAGCACAGCATCAGAGGTGTGACAATTCCCTAAAGCACAACAGAACCGCACAGAAATCTGGCAGCTTTATCCAGTTTGTAGTTATATGGATCTGGCTCATAAAAACATCTGAATCACGTTTCACACTACCTACCTACCTACCTACCTACCTACCTACCTAAATACAACCTGATCCTCTTCTTAGGATCTGAGCCTTATATTCTCAGACTATGCCTCCTTTTCCTTTTTTCATCAGAGGTCTTGTGACCCTCACTCCTTGCATAATTTTTTGGGCTTGCGTGAAAGCTGCTGTGTTCAATTTCCTCAGCCTGCAATCAGAAGTGACACTGTCGCTCTTTGTTCATGTTAAATGCAGGCACCCAAAATTTCTTTGGCTGTGATGCATTAGAGGACTCATTCTTCATGCAAGATGGGAGGGACACCGCACTCAGCCCTGCGGATGACAGAGCATGGATAGGCAGCAGTCCTGCAGCTGCACCTGTGGTGGGTGAGACAACCCCTACACCCCTTTGACTCCTTTTTGCCTTTCTGCCACTCTGCCTTCCCAGATCCACTCGTTTTGCCAGCTGAAGACTGCCCGGTCAGCTCTGCCAGAAGCCTGGGGTCACGGAGCAGGAGACCTTCTAGTCTAGTACCGCAAATTTAAAGTTCTCTTTGAATTAAAAAAAGACAACAAAACTCTTTAGAGTTCACATTTCCCAGGTTGTGCATAATATTAGCACGCAGCAGAGGCAGTAATTATTTTTTAAAGAATAAAGATACATAAACTATGTGCCAGCCACAAAATCTCAGGGGACGGTATGTGACTTGCCCTTGGTCTCCACAGCCTCTGCTTGGAAGCTCATTTTACCAGTGTCCAGAACACAACTGGCCCATTCTGTGACTCAGGAAGAGCATTTCTAGGCCCACACTCCAGCCCCATCATCCTTGGGGAAACACATGCCTTGGGACTTTGCTGGGTCAAGAGCCCAGCTCGCAGCAGGGTTAACGATTTCAGGCTTCAGTTCCCATTTACTGTTCCCGTTTACCTGCCCGGCCAGCCTTGTACATTCCAACTCTCCAGTCTCTCGGGCAGTGAAGCGCCAAATGTTAGCAAAATTCTGCAGCGATGATGTGTTTGCACAAGGTTGAGGGAACAGGAAAAACAAAAATCCGGGCAAGCCAAGCCATGACTGGCTGCCGGACACTGCATTGGAGCAAGAATCACCGAAAATGGGAGTGTTTCCAGAAAGGGCACTGGCCACATCATTCATTCCTGACACAGTTATGCAGCTGTTACTTAAGCCAGTCCTTGTCATGCCACAGTTCCCTGATAGCATCAGGAACTACAGGGACATTTGTCAAAACAGGATGACATCTAAAGATAGCATTGAACCTAAGGGAAAGGAATTTAAAAGAAAACAAATCACCATAGTTACAGTGTAGGGTGAGAAAAGTGTTCCCTGTGTGTGGAAACCTGACTTGGGCAACCTTTGCTGAGATGGACTCTTGAGATGGTACTAAGCTGCACAGAGCCAGAGAAAGGAAAACAAGGGAGTCTGAGCAACAAGCGAAGATATTTTAATGTTCAAGGTTGCACAGCACAGCTGCTGCAAGTCAGACACCCTCGTGGAGCCCAAGGGCTCGACCCAGGGGGCTCAGTGACTTGTAGCCTCAGCAGCTGGAGCCCACACACTGCTGCAGCGTTGGCAGCGAACATGAACATGCCAAAACCTCCACTGCACAGAGCCAAGCACCTCTACCAACCCATCCAAACACCCCAGCCAAGCCACAGCTCAGAGCTGTGGTCCAGCAACACGCTGAAGCCAGCGTTAGGGTGCCTAGCACCAAGGCAAATGCCACATGGTGCAAAGCTTTGATAAATTAGCTCTGGCTACTCATGCTTGTTTAAAACCGTTGGTGGGTTAACTTTGATGAGCATGCTGGGTGCTGGATGAGGCGCCGCTCGCCCGTGCTGCTCTGCCTCTCTGTTACATCACGTCCTCCCACGGGTGACATAAAGGCAGCATAAAGTCAGCAGCTAATCTGATAGCAATGTGGTCGTGCGCCTGCTCTTGCCCAGCGCCTGCGGAATTGCAGCACGGGTTTATAAAAGTGCTCAGTGCTTTCTGTGGCTTGATGTGAGAAGCTGGCAAAGGCCAGAGCTTACCTGTGCACCTGGCCGGTGTATGATGAAACACTCAGGGGTAAATTGCCACCCCCTGTGCCACTTGAAGCAGCAGCTGGGGTACTGTCTCGACTCTTGTCAAACCCTGTGTGTTGGCCGGTCTCTATGCACGAGTGCCGAGCCTTTTGCTACAGCTCCGCAGCAGCTTCTCACTCAGCCCCTGCCCCTGGCTGGGAGAGGGGGTAACGGCAGGAGCGGATCATACCTTTCACAGTCACTCCATTTCCTCCTTGCTGCCCCCAGCACCACAGTGCTGCTCTGGTTCATGGCTTCCCTGGCCTTTCGGTGATCCCAGGTCTGACCTGGAAGAGAGTTCCCGCTGTATCACTCAGCCTGAGAAGAGATGTTACATCTTGCTACAACCCTTTGACCATCACAGCTACCACTAGGCAAATGGCTCACGTATAACGCTTCTGGCGTAGATGCAAGCTAGCTGTGCTATCAGAGTAGTAAAAACATAATAGAAACGTTTGTCTCCCCAGGAAAATCCAAAGGAACTTCTTGGTCTTCTCTTCCCTGCCTCCTGCATGCCTCTGTTTCAAACCTCACAAGCACTGAGGTGCCTAGGTATCTATCTTTCGCCACTATGTGAAATGATGAAACCCAAAACAGAAGGATGTTGATGTGGGAACTACTGGCACTCTATGTTCCTGAAAGCCTTCTGAGCAACGTGGCCAAGAAAGTCCTGCTTTGGTGACGTCGAAGAGAAAGTCCGCACAAATCCTCTAGCTCCTGAATTTTTCATTTGATATTTTTGGGTGGCGTGGCCTCCTCTTCCAAGGCACCTTGTGGCAAGCTATGGCTGAATGGAGTTTCTGACAGTGTTTGCGATACTCTGGAGAGGACGAATTTGCATAAAAGCATCACTTCCATGCGGAGCTCAAAATAGTGTCACATAACCAAACTGTGATGAACTGATGAAAGTTTGTTCTGATAATGTAATCCCAACCGTGTTAGGTAACACTGAAGGGTGGCATTGCCATAGACACACAGATTTTGTAATCCTCTCTTTTCTAGCTTACTCACGCACTTTACGTTAAATGCTGCTGAACTGGTCCTTTTATTTTCAGTAACGTCCATCTCTGTGTTTCTGACTGGTCTCTATCATCTTACTACTAAGCAACAGTATGTCCTTCAAGTTTTATTTTTACTGTACACAGGTAACAGACACAAGCAACGGGTTCAACATACAGCAGCAGTGATAAAATTACTATACAGAATAGCAAGTTTACAATTGCACCTTGCACTCCAGCAGTGGTGGGTTTCTCTGTGGTGTGAAAGAAGATAGTTAAGGTGCTTTAGCCCTCTGAAAAGTACCTCTGTTAACACCAGCCAATGCTGTGACTGCTCTGGTGTCCCACATCCTTTCTCCCAAATGCTAAATCAGCATGTCAGCTATGTAGACATTAACCAATTTTTTTTTTTAAATCAACAGTTCAAAGCATATGACTAAAATTCCCTTCAGCTTTCACTTCCCACTCTTCTGACATCACCCTTTCAGCATCTGTCCAGCCATCACAGAGTCCAGCCAGAGAGGATGACTGAACAAATGCAGAAGCAGACAATGAACTTTCCCAGAATTTCTTCATCTGTTGCAAATAAGTCAGCCAGTAAAACGCAACGGGAAGGGACAAACTCTTTGCTATGTTTTTAATTTGCTACACACCTTCAAGACATGAGTTAAAATTACAAATGGTTATACTGTATAGCAGAACAAAATGCATGACTGAGGTTACAAACAGATTTTATTGTTTACATGTGGCCACTGTGTAACCTAAAGCACCCAACCATTTATTTCCCCAAACCAGTTATATCAATACATCAGAAGGCACTGAGTATTTTGCAGTTGGTTTTCATTTTTTTCCAGAACTATGTTGCAATGTAGTTTTTAGCACGGAAATTTATCAAAAGTATTTACAGTTGGTTGAAAGTTCAAAGGGGCAAGATAGGAATTCAGATTAACTGGAAATCTAAACAAATGTAAAGGAAAATGAGTATCAGATTCCAAAAACCTTCTCGTCTACATTGCAAGCCTAGCAAATGTTCTTGATTTGTGTTGGTTGTTAAAGAAGTGTAAATTCCATGATAAATTGATGTAGCTCCTGGGATGAATAAAATCAATAATGTAATAACATTGAGTTAATACCAAGCTGATGTTGATTGAGAATGAGTGCATAGAATGCAAGGTCTCCTTCCATGCACGTGGAGATATTAGTAAATTAGAGTCGGATCACCAATTAAACCTTGTTATTTCAGGGCAGATGAATAAAATAATGTGTGATGAAGAGAGTAGGCTGAGAGTAAAGCTATTCAGGTGGAAACTGAGTGTTCAGGGAGTCTATGATCCCTGAATAGGAGCATGTGAAGAAGTCAATAATGCCCTCAGAAGGCTTGCAGAACCTGATTGTTTGTGATGCCTTCTCCCATAGTTATTTCTATACAGGCAAAGCCAGTGGGGATAGTTTCAAAGCAAACAACCTTTAGTCCAAGGAATGGGGTCCCAGTTCACAAATTAGTCTTTGCAGTTTGTCTCCAATTTAGATGTATATTATTGCATTCCCTTAGCATATGGTGAAACTGGTTGATGAATGAGCCTGCTCCAGCTCCTAGCAGACCTGTTCCCTGGACATGTTCAGTGTCCTTGCTGCTTATATTCAACCCCTGTCAGGGGTGGAGACTCAACACCAGGTGAGCCCTAGTCCCCTCTGGATACCCTGCTGAGAGCAACTGAGGGCTAATGGGAGGAATTTTTGGTTGCTAGTATACTAACTTATATTTCAAATCCCGAGTAAGGTTTAGATAACTAGGAGTTATGAGAAAATGAACAGAAAACCCAAAAGAAAATGAGTGTGTGCAACAGAATGAGCAAATGAAGCCTCGTTTCTTATGTCTTTCTCTCTGTCCCTCTTCCTCCTTCCCCACTGGGATCCTCTGACATCTGGTAAGACTTCTGTCTCAGCAGAGGTGATATTTGAACTATTCGCTCTCCTAATTTTATGGAAGTGTAATGTAATTTTGATATCGTTGAGGCCTCTACACTTAGCTGGAGTTGGGCATCAAGCTAGAAGTCACTGGGAGGGATGAAGAGGCAGATGCACGTACACAGGGCACGAACTGTAATCTAGGTTTAAAAAAATGTTCCCTTTATTATGATAAATTAAGTGGATTTGTTCTGAAGGATGGAAGGGAGAATGACTACGAAAGCTCAGGCTGCTGCTGCATCTCAGCAATTGCCTTTCAGAGCGGACATGGGGAGACTGCAGGAGCAGCACAACGGTGGGAGTGACTTGCCCGCAGGTATGCAGAAGGCCATCACAGAGCCAGACCTCAGGTTTCTCACTTCCAGCCCTCCGCCTTGAGAAAACACAAACAAAAGTCTCTCTTTTCCTATGGCTGTGAGACTTACACATCAGCTGGATGACTCCTCTGACAAAATATTTAGACATCTGTTCAGACAGATCACAACCTCCCCATCTAAAGAAGATCTCTCCCGGGCAAAGACCCCATCGCTGCCACAATGAGTAATTCCTTCGTGCCTGGGGTTTGCAGCAGCCTTGGACCCTCTGTGATGGCTGTGCTGGGATCTGTGCTGCATGCACCACTGACAATGAATAATTACTTGACCAGTTACCCAACTCTTCAGACTGACTCCTCTGCGTGTACACCCTCCCTAGATGTATTGGACCTGAGGATTTCACGTGATGACCACCTGACCTTGCTTCCACTTGATCACTGCAAGCTTGGTCACCAGCTTCTGCGGAAAGGGGAGATGAACCCTACATGCTCCCCAGGGTTTCCTGTCAGATACCAGTGTCTTCTAATTGCAATTCACTGCTGTGTATAACTATAGAGGCTAATAAGTAATGAGGGAGGGAAGATGTCAGACACGAATGCCCTTGAAATAAGCTACTCTAATGATACCATGTTGGGATCAAGAGAAGCACATTATCCTCAAGTTTCTGTGAATGAACTGGGGCTATTTGGCAGCTCTGTAACTCATTCAGCTTTTTTTCTTCCGAGTAAAACACCAAACTCATTCATTATAGTTGGCTTCAGGGCTCTTGGGAACCACCCTGAAAGCTCTCCATCTTCAGCATGGACAGCTAATCTGGACAAATAATTTCAAAGAGTTTAAGAAACAGTTTGACCCCCTAGGTAAAATAACTGAAGGTTAAAGGGACATCTTAGCGTGTATCTGTAGAGGATATAAATTGAGCTGTTTATTCCTTCTCTCTGGAGCCTGTGCAAGGTTCAAATTCAGTTTATAAGCTTATCAACAAAATTCATTTTATAGAGTACCTTAAACATAAACTCCCACTCAGTCCAATCAAAGCTTTTCCAGCATGAAGCAGCTGAGCTACAATCGGTTCCCTTGTTCAGTCAGCCAAGTCAATGTTCTTAATCAGTATAAAAACATTAGAAGTCAAATGGTGGTTTTTAATAAAATGGGTTTGATCAGCTTCCAAGGAGGTGGCAGAGGTCTATGGAAAGAAACATTCCTGCCTGCTCCTAGAAAATGTATGTAAGCCCTGTAAAGTGCTGGGCTCTGAGAGGACCCTGTGGCTCACTGATGACTGACCTCGTTATCCTGGGAGGAGGGTGCACCCCCTCACCCTTCGCTCTAGTACACCTCCAGCCTGAACTCTTTTGAGTTCCCTACTCCTGAAAACTCATTTATCTCAGCTCCTTCCACTGGATAATAATCAAGCCCCTGGGCTTTGCCAGAGATCAAAGTATGATTGCTCCATTTGTCTCCGTTTCAAAATCTATTGCTTCTTTAGATGCTGTTGTTGCTTATTCAGACAAAAGTGACCTTATGCTGAAAGGAAAGTCCACAGCAGCTGTGGATTAGAGACAGGACAATGTTTAGGAAGTGATGTACGCAGCGCAGCATTGGTCCGTCTTTCTGGGCGCTCGCTCAGTTGCTTAAGAGAGAGTGGACGTACGCCCAAGAGCACTGCACAGACATGGCTGTCCCCAACAGCCACGTGTTGGTAGCACTCCTACAACTCTTTTCCAAACACAGGCCCATAGATGACAGCCTCTGATCAGTGGTCATGCCACGTACACCCAGTCGTGCCCCACAGATCAGCACATCTGGCTGGAAGCTAAGGTCCTCTTTTGAACTTATTGAACATAAAGTCAATTCTTCCAGCAGTAGAGAAGTTGCTCCCTGAAGCCCACACCCCTACAAAGCACAGACAGGGAGAAAAGCCACATCCTGGGCTGTCTGGTCCAGGACATTGATCACCCTGAGCACAGCGGGAAATCAGTTATATTGCCCAAGGCTTCAGTGTGATTTGAGGTTGTCAAACAGCTGGATCTCCTTACACTACAAAATGGAAGAAACAGGACAACACTGCTTTGCAGTCAGGTCCCCAATGGGCTCCCAACCTTCCTGATGTTTCTATGCTATGAATGCTCTTATTCCAAATGTCTTCAAGCACTGACTGACAGAAACCATTTTAGTACCCAAAGGATAGCTCAGGTATAGGCCTCTACATGGCTGAAATAGAGATGATCAAGAAACATTCATGGTACAGAGAATAAGAACCAGCGGGGAAAATGAGGCTGTTATGAAATAAAATTATTCTCTAGAATAGCTCTGAACTTCGAACATTTAGGGCCAGAAAATTGAGTGAATTAAATTCTGATCCACCCAATTAAGGTACAGCAACAAGCAGGGCCATTTTAGATTCATGTGCGGGGAAAAAGAACTAACTAATGAAGATGCACTTCTGCACTCATGACGCCCTCTCCTCCCTCCAAAAGGCCGTCAACAGAAGTGGGCAATAAGACCAATGTAACTGAGATTGTTTGAGGAAGATAGCTTACTGGCAAGACCTATTCATACGTGTAAGTCATCGGCAAATATTTCAACTTGGACACCCACTCATATTTGGCAGGAGGAGCCTTTTTTTTCCCCTTGGAACTATGCCTGAAACTAAGCGTCACTTGCAGGCATCAGCCTTGTTGGACACATCACTACCCCAAGGAGTTTAATCAGTGAAGCCATAATCTCTCTTTAGGATAATTTGGGCAGATCCTTCTCTCCCCAAGGAGCCACTGGGAAGCAGGAGAGATGTGTCCACACACTGGTTGGTGCAGGGAGCTGACTGACAGGAAGGAACCTCCAACCAGGATTTTGGAGTGCAGAGGAAGGAGGCATTTAACAGAAAATTCTCACTTCCATTTATTTATATTTTGATGGCTTGTGCATCTGCAGAGATTTGATCATTTTAAAGAACTTCAAATAAAAGACAGGAAAAGGAGCTGACCCATTCTACCAGTTTGTTATGCATACTACCAATTCAGGCAAGTAGAAGGACTCCCACAAAGCCTGAAAGACTGAACCCTACTTCATTCACAAAATAAGACCAGGAAGAAGAGAGCAGCTGAAGCTGGCAGTGATTCCACACTTTTGAAAACAGGGGCAGTTCCTTGGGTTCCTAAAGACAGACTTCTCAATAATTTTTTACACGCACTTGTTAAAATCTTTGTCTGATGCCCTAGCAATATCCTGTGAGTAATCCCTAGCTTCAGGAACTACACAGATCATGTATTTTTGTCCTGATGTCATTATTGCTTTCATAAATAGAGCACAGTACTGTTTTTTTTTTCCAAATCTCCAGCAGACTGGGAGGAGTTGAGAAGATGCACATGGAAGCACACAAATCTCAAGTATCCCTCCCCAGGCTGCTGGCTACCTGCTGATAATCCATCCTCTCTCCAACCATGTCACACAACGTCTGTAAATCTACAGAAGTCTACACACTACGTGTAAGTGCTTCAGCCAGTGCTTGCTTATACAAAGTATTCATAGATTGAATACTTGGAAAAGTATTCAAGGAAAATGTAAGCAAATTACTAGTTAAAGAAATAGAAATGAAGCACTATTATCTCTCATTTTTGCCTTGTTAAGTGCCCATCAAGCTTATCAGCTTTGCCTTGTTAAGTGCCCATCAAGCTTATCATCCTCCTTTCTTAACACCACACAGTGACAGGCAACTCAGATTTTCCCTCTGCAAGCCTGACCTCTTTACCCATGTCACCGATCTCAAAGCCTCGCCCAGGTGTGACCACCCACCTTGGCACCCACACGGTCCATTTCCGCCTTGGTGCTTCTGCCCAGCTTCTTCCCGTTTGCTAACAGAAGTATGTTTGTGCTCAATTATAACTGCCATGCTATCGAATCACTGACAGATACAGGACAGGAGTTGAGTCAGGAGGTTTCTAGGAATAGCACATCTTTCTTGTGCTTCTGAACTGTCTCTCTCTGAAATGCTTGTGAATTAGGGATCTGAAGAACCCATTTGTTATTGTATTCACCAAGCAAGATGCATCCTGATTCTGGGTAATGAGATCTCCTCATTCAAATTCCTAAAAGTGAAAAATAAATGCCTTGTTCTTGCAGTTCTTTGTAATGTAATCAGTTACATATCTGCACGTGTAAAATATTGTTCACCTGCATTTTTTACCTGTAGTATACAGTGACAGAAAATTGTTATACAGAGTAGTTGCTGCATTGTCATTGAAGAAGGTGGCTGACAACCTGGTTCAGTTCACATAAAGCCTGCCAACAAGACTTAGAGATGATAATTTTTGATGCACTGTTAACTCTTAGTCACGATATTTATTGCACTCTGTGTGAGATGACAGGTTTGATCCTGCACCTTTGATAACAATATGGGGTTTGTCATATATTTCAGAAGGAACAGGATGACAAGGGTATCATTCTTTCTTCATTTTTGTTTCAGCCAGGTGAGAGGAATCATGTAGGACATCAACTGGAATAGTTCAGTGTAAAGGCTTCATCCTTCCCACCTCATGCTGGTCACTAGTTGTTGACATGGTTAACTAGTGACCTAGATATCAGTAGGATGATGAGAAATGTCCATGTTGAGTGATTTTATCTTGGTTTTACTACAGCATTTCTTGCATCTCCTCTAGCAGCCAGTGGTCATCATTGCCTGAAGCAGGATACCAGACTTAATCGGTTTGGCCTAGCATAGCAACCTCCATCTTCCTATAAATAAGGAGGGTGCATTTCTTCTTCTGCCTACCAGACTGGATGCAGTGTCTGTGCGAATACTCACCAGACTGCTCCCTCCTTGCAGTCTCCACAAAACTAAGTTCATGCTTCCCATACTTGCGGTACTGAAGCAATGCAAACATTTTTTTTTGTTTCTTACAACATTTTGTATTAAACCACTGATGCCCTGGATATAGTTGCCTGTCTCTCCGCAGGTGTGTGTTTACCAGGGTTAACTCTACCACACCGCCTTTCCTCATTTCAAAGCCACAGTTTTCCTGGTGGTTTTTCCTCAGCGATGCAGGTGCGAGCAGGAGACACACCTCTTCTCAGGCTTCCTATGATCTGTTGCTCAGTTCTTGCCCAGGTGAGGCTGTCGTGTGCACTCAGCCGTTACCTGTGCAAATACAGCAAATGCCGCCCGGGAAAGCTGTTTCGCCAGCTAGAGGAGGTGCGTGGGGCAGCAGAGGGGCAGTGAGGCTGTGAGCCTCTCCTCTGGCATCTCTGGCTATTTAAGCACCCTATGCTTAAGGGTGCTCAGAAGTCTGACCATTCAAGTTCATACTTCAGAGTCATCAAATCAAAATATTATTGGAAATCTGGCCTAAATTATAGACCATACAGGCTGACATCACCTTCAGCTAAATCATAAGGTGACATTTCCTTCCTATAATGGACTGTATAAACCTCAGCTTAAAATGGCAAAAAAAATTATCCCATCATTACCCAGCTGATTTAATGCCAGTGTGCATTGAGAGGTGCAGAGGTGATCTTTAGCATCACACGTGAACTTTACATTTTTTAATTAACTGCATCATACTGCATGCTGGCAAGAAGCTGTAATGATACTTCATCCTTCCATCGACTGAACAGCAGAAAGTTGCAGGGATAATACTGTCAAGAGACAGACTAGGTCTTGATTTAAGAACTACTCTAAATACCACAAACCAAAAGCCTTTTTAATAGTTCAATATTATATACTCAAATACTTACGCTGTATGTGTAAGAGTTCCTTAGTATAAACAGTTGGGACCAAAATCAGTGCTATAGCTGGGTCAAACGTAGCTTTCTGAACAATTTTTTTGATCCAGATAGCTACAAGCCTTGAGCGTCGTCGTAGGTAGGAGGTGCGAAGTATGACAAAGTTAGGTCAATCGTATTTACTTACAAGAACATACCTGGTTTTTCCTAAGACACAGTGAGGGTTCAGGATGTGTCAGGCTTCCTCTCCAGGGATTGCCCACGTGACGATTCTCAGCTTCTTTTCTGTCTGGCAATGCTTGGTACGTGCCTGGGTCCAGCTCCTTGCTCCATCTCCAGCCGTCCTCCTGCTTCCTTTTTGCTGCCCCTTGCTCAACCCCAGGAGCCCTGCTGCTCTCTCCCTTTGTACGTCCCGACGCTGGCTTGATGCTGGGCCAGACTCAGGAGCCCAGCCTGTCCCTAAGCCCTTGGGCGTCTGTGGAGGTACTCCGCTGGGCTCCGGCAAGATGGTGCTGAGGCAGCCCAGGCTGGCTCTGCACAGGGGCAGCACAGGTCTGGCAGAGCTCCGTGCTTCACTCCCACCTTGTATCTCGGGATGTAAGACCGAGATGTAACCCACGTCCCAGGAGCCGAGGACTCCTGGTCTGCCCTCGAGTACTGGCATTAAGCAAGGCTGGCATGGTGACAGTGCAGCCGAGGGCTCCAAAAGCGGTGTCTGTGGTGCAACTATCGACTATGATCTCCTTGAAAATAAGCTGGCAAAAGGTGCCTGCTGATGGAGTTGCTATGTGCGCAGCCTAATTTGCCCAGGACAGCTCTGTGGGCTGGGAAGCACAATGTTTTTTCTCACCCTGAGCCAGCACAGCTATACAGGCAGTTACATTTTCTGATCTGAATCCAACAGGTGTGCTTCCATGTGTTGCCTCCCTGCTCCTTCCCCTTATGCATGCCCCATGCTCAAGGCAATGCACAGGGTGCAGCGCCCTGCGTGTTGCCTTTCATAGGAAGCCAGGACCAGAAATTCCCCCGCCACCCCTGCCCCTGGCAGCTCATTCCCCACGCCGAGCCCCTGGCCGATGCCCCAGTGACAACCATCACCAGCTGAGGGCATGGGAAGGGAGTCTGACCCTCCCAGGAGATGCATAGGCAACTCCACCCTCAGCCCATCTTCTCTGCCCAGAATTGAGAGCAGCTTCGTGTGTTTGCTTTTGTTTTGGGTTTAAATATGTACTTAGCTATCTCTCAGAGCTATCTGAAATGCAGGGGTGTGGTGAGACTGCCTGATTTAACCCAGCCTGTGACATCTGCAGACGGATGGCCTGCCTCCATAAAGCTGTTTTATCTTTTTCATTTAGGTTGGTTTAAAAGCTGGTCATTTAAATCCTTTGTCGCCACTCTTCTTTTCACTTAATGAGACAAAGTCTAAGTTTGCTGGCAATTGAGACAAATGAAGTAAACCCTCTTAGAAACAGAAAAGGCCCCTGCAGAAGTTTGCACTGTTTTGAGAGCCTGTCTTTCAAAACACTGCTTCAGTTGTCTTCCCAGGAGGGATCTGGTTGCACACTGGGTCACACTTTTAGGAAAGGAGAATAAATGGCAGGATGTTCTGGGTGCTCATGTGAGGGCCCAGTTCCTCCCCAAACTTTCATCACCCCGCCTCATCGTTTCCCGTTCTGGGGTCCTGCAAAGCCCGACGGACAGGCACAGTGTCTGCAAGGCCAGCCACCACCTTCACACGTCAGCAGAAATGCTCGGGCACCGAACGTGAGGAGCTGCATCCCCAACCCACCGGAGTCACTGGAAGAACACCCTTGGCTTTCACAGGGTTAGGGTTTCAGCCTAACCAGCAGTCTCTAGTTGAAAAGCTACAGGCCAAACACACCCACAGGATCCACAACATACATCTCTAGCAATATGCTCCAATTTTAATGTATTTGCATATAATCTTCCTGATGAGAGTTTTTCCCACTAAACTCTTGCTCTGACATGACGAGGAATGTTTAAGACAGCAAAATGGAAAACATGGCAGGGAGATATGAACACCTGAACAGAGACGAGGAGGGCAAGCATGGTTACCTTTTTCTCCTGCTTTCCCTCCTGCTGGCCCCATCACCATGGGTTTTGGCTTCCAGAGTTACTCCACGGTGGCCCCAAAGGGAACACCTGTGGCAAGTGTGTGGCAGCATCCTGGTCCTCATGCTTGTGCTTTCTCGTGGTACATCGTGATGTGCCGCATGTCGGACACCAGCCCATTGGGTCTGCACGGAGCTTGGGTGCAAATCACCAGCTGAGGACCCCAGGGCTATTTTTTTTCTCCAGGACAAGGTGGATCTCCAGATCTTCAGAAAGGGGGATCCCATTCGAGAGAGC
The DNA here is from genome assembly GCA_013389945.1 of Fregata magnificens. Classification (NCBI taxonomy): domain Eukaryota; kingdom Metazoa; phylum Chordata; class Aves; order Suliformes; family Fregatidae; genus Fregata; species Fregata magnificens. The sequence goes on from WAAD01017112.1 coordinate 65,634, forward strand.
TGCTTGCTGCCAGGGACTTACAAAGTGCCAGGGGAGTGATGTGTTGCCTGTTGGGGACAGAAGGCAGGAGGATAATTACAGTGCTGTCTTTTTTGATAGCACAGGGCAATATGCCACTGAAAGAATGGTTTTAGTCCTCAAGAAGATGATATTTCCATGTCTCAGTCTTTTCTGTATTTAACCCTCTGTGAGACAGAGAAGTGCTATTACCCACTTCTCATGGGGTGAGGTCGTAGAGCACATGAAAAGTGAGAAACTGAGCTCTAGGTTAATGGCATAAACATGGGTCTAACCATTCCCCTTCAGTATTGGACTCCTGCTTGGGCAGAGGGAGGGAGATGGGCACCCGTTCTCAAGTACAGTCAATCCCACCAAGCCAGTGGCAGCTGCACACGTTTCTTTCCATCGCTGTTGTTTTTCTAAGGATATATTCAATTCACTCCTGAGGAACAAGGATCCTGGCCACATTATGTCAGTCCGTGGCAGGCAGTTGTGTTGTGGGTCCTGTATGGGGTTCAGATCCTCTGCAAGGTGCTCTGTGAGCACCACAAGTGCTTCTGTGGGCCCACCACAAGCGCCTCTCCTTACTCACAGGATTGCCAAGTCCCTGCAATGCTTTCCAGATGTGTGTCAAGTCTGGTCTGGAAGAACCAGCTCTAGGTGGGAATAGACTTCAAGGGCCAGCTGCACACAACAATACTGATTAATGCCTTTTTTTTTCCCCAGATACAGCCCCATCCAAGATGGACTAGACACAGACCACCAGCAATACAGACTGTCCATTCGTTATATAATTTTTTTTTCAGAAGCTATTTATTTGGGATTATTATAGTAGTATAGTATTTCAGCTAGTGACCTCGACTGGAAAAGTACCAGATCCCATGCTGTGTATCTTGGGGGTACCCCATCTCATTAATAAGTACGTTCATTTCAGAGTATTGTCTGTTTATTTTGGAAGGTTTACCTCTCCTCCCTGAAAAAACAGAGATGAATTGGGATAAATACAGGCAGGAAATGGTTTCCCTGGCAACACTAAGAATACATAAGAACAACCTCATCATTCACTTTTATTCCTTAGATACACTTTTAAAAGAAGTTTGAGCTACATTAAAAGACATCTCCTGTTCACAGCACAGCACCCGAGTCAACAGAATTAATCAGCCCTGATTTCACTTTCAGTGAGACGGGAACTAAGTCCGTTTAAAAAACAGGGACGTAAGGTCTTAGATTCCAGGGAATGAAAGCTGAGTCAAAAAAGGGGTTCATTCAGATTCAACGCTGGTCAAAAAAAAGCCGCTTTATGCAACATTCAGCTTTGCTGAAGTGTAACTTACACTAATGAACTTCCAGCACGTCCTGTTCAGAGAGCCTTAGGTTTTGGTGAAGCCTGGGTCGGATTGTCCGTAAGCAAAATCTAATCTAGTTGTGTGACAGTGCCGGAAAGGAAATCAGAAAAACTGTTTCTGAGAGGTTATTAGGGGAGACATCAAAGCTTGGTGCAATGTAATTTCTACTCCTATCACGTTGCACTAACACATCCCCCCCCCGCCCTTCCCGATCTGCTTGCCATTCCTGCCAGCCTCCCCACAAGCTGTAAGGTGCAGGAGAGACATTTCAGTAACTTGGATGACTTCACCTTCCATCTGGAACAGCGTGTCCAGCCTCAGAAGCCAGGGGAGACCTCACTGGGCATGTCCTCCTCACCCAGGCTGATCTGTGGTCTGTAGGCAGGAGGAGTTGTTCCTGAGGGGAAACCATTTGGGACGCAGAGTTTCAGGCTTACCTGCCAGATTTCTACCTCCAGGGCAGGCAAGATCTGTGCTTTCTCCTCATTAAAGAGGGATCAGATTGGCCAGCAAAGGTCACGGCATCCCAAGGACCTGGTGTTCAACCTGTTTCCTTGTCTCATGTCCTTTCTGGGATCACTGCTTCCCAGACAAAATCCTCCGTCCTCTACGTAAGACCTACTTTCTTGGTTCTGATCTGCCTGAACAGTGTTAGATTTGCCTTCAGTGACTGCTAGGGATCAATCCATAAGCAGAGATACAAATAATTATCCAAAAGCTGTGTTTCTACTGAACATGTTATTGATGCTGCGGAAGGAGGACCCATTGCTGATGACATCTGCAGATGATAACAGAGAATGTTTAAGGTCAGGTCATAGGAGGATCGGTTGTTCAGCTAGGTGCAAATGAGCAACACGTGCTTCAACATGCATCTAACGTGAAGTCACAGATCTGGGAACAGAAGTGGCAGCACATTACAAAGTCTCCAGGGCCTCCCTCTGTCTGGCTCATTGGAAAGAAGACTGAGAAGAGGGCTCGTCACTGCTTCCCATCACCTGGATGAGGACAGATATTTGATGGCAGAATGCTCTTCATTCTAGCAGATGAACAGAAAAAGCGGTGGGTGGAAGCTGAAAGTAAGCAAACTGAGACAAAAATAAGATGCATTTTCTCATTGTTGAGTGTAATGGTCATTGGACTTCAATGACTTCAATCAAGGTTGAAGTGGTTTTTCCCTCACAGGAAACTTAACATTCATGGTGTTTTTCTTAAAGGTGGGCATTTGATCACTTCCAGGTGGTCCACTGAGCCAGGTTATGTAGGAGATCAGAAAAGATAGTCACAGTGGTACCTTTCTGGTGTTAGACTCTATTGCATGAGGAGCAGAGCAGCTGGAGAAGGTAGTCCAATATCATGGCCAAGCTAGTAGGTTTAGCCTCTTGGAAGGACTGATGGGAAGAAAGCAGAATATGTGGTGCTTCCACATCCTGGAAGGGCTCTGATATTTGCAGGAGAATGCTGATATACATTTTATTTTTCCTCAGGCCTGTTTGAAGTGAAGACCCCCAAGAAGGACAATGTCTTATTTTACCAGTCCCACTGGCATAGCTCTGGTTTGTTTGGTCTTGACATCAACCTAACTCCATGCTCAGTAACATTATTGCTGCCTTGTATCAGAGGAACGGGTTGATGGTCCCTTCTGGGAAAGATTAATAGCATCTTTCTCTGAAGTACCTCTGTGTTGTCCAGCTGATGGTGTGCAGAGAGCACACTATGGCAGCTGGTGCTGGAGGAACTTGGAAGAGGATGATGGTTACTGGGGAGGTTAGGGATTTGCAAAGAGCCCCAAAACCTGGGTGTGGTTCCCACTGATGTTGTGCCACTCTGGACTAGCTCATAATAGGAAATGATGCCGTAGCCAAAGACAGCCCTAGAAACTAACGTAGTCACTTCCTCATCTCCAGGGGTCTGATTAAACTCGGAAATGGTTTCTAAAGCTGGTTCTGCATTTTCCATCTACAGTATTACTATCCTCAAACTTAAAAAAAAATTTCCAAAATGCTGTAATACCGTAATGATGAAATATGACTGAGGTGTGGATGGTTTTGTTCTGTAAATCAGTATGCATTATTTGTTTCAAGATCATAATTCAACAATCGTATCCAATAAAAGAATTTCTGCTCTGTGGGGTGAGATTCTCCCACACACAGTGCTCGGTCTCGGGCAGGGGCTTTCCTTATCACACCGCTCTTCTCACACAAAAGCCATTTCTCAAAGATATACCTTTGTTCAAGAAGGGCTCTGTCCTGGGAAGCCCAATGAACCAGGTTATGTAGACCAGATCAGATAACCACAGCACTGTCTGTCTGGTTTTAAGCTGCAAAAGAGGATTTCCTGAGCACAAGGAGCAGGGCACCTAAGAGAAGTAGTCCGGTATCATGGCCAAACACCTACACCCATCTTCTGGGAAGGAACGATGGGAAGAAAAGAGAAGGAGTCCCCAACAGAGGACTTTGCAGAGCCCGTGCTCCGCAAAGGGCTCCTCAATGCAGCATGCGAGCCGGGCAGCAGGCCAGGAGCAAGAGCAGCAGAAGCGATGGGGCATGGCCCAAACTTGCGTGATCCACAGTGACAAAATGCGTGGGGCTCCTCTTCTGGGAATGAGATCCCTAAGGGCCTGGCTATGCCCCTGCCTGCCCCGGCTGTGTGGAAGGAGGAGGTGGTGTAGATGCTCTCCTGGGCTAAAACAGAGCAGGGTTTGGCTGGAGGATCGATAGTGCCTCCGCGCCTGCCCTAGCTCTGCTCCTGCCCTGGATTAGCTCCATGGCAAAACCCTCCCTGATTTCAGCAAGTGTTGCCTGAGCCCCTCTCTCCATGCTTCTGTGCTTCCCTGCCATGTCTAGCAATTAAGCAAAAGCCCCAGACATCCCCTTGCTCATACAATGCTTTAATTATAAAGTAGTTTGCTTCTGATTGGCAATTACTCTGCCTGGGAATGGGCCTCGCAAGTGTGTGGGCCTTCGAGACCTGGCTGTCGCTTTCCTCTGCCTCGTCCCCTTCTCCATCTGGCTGCCGAAGCATAAGGTCTCCCAGGCTTTTCCATGAAATAATAGCACTAAAAAAATTAAGAAGTGGATGGGGATGGCCTTCACTGAGGCTGTAGCTTCGGTTTGTTTCTTTGTTTTTTTCCCTTTCCCTCTTAGTTGTTAATAAGAAATGTCTGATTCATTACCATTGCTGGGCTAATCCCATCATACTGTGGCACCCGGCTCCTCCTGCCAGATGTGCTGTAAGCAGAGAAATGAGATAGTGGTGGCACACAGACAACCCGCTGCTGACCTTCTTCTCCTAAAGGCAGTGGGGCTACCCTGGGAAAAGCACTTCTGAGAAGCACATTCCCAATCCCAGATGCTGGGGTCTACATGTGGTCTGAGGGGTTGCGATGAGGATCTCCGCAATGGGAAACAGGGGGGCAGGGACTGGGTGCGGGAAGCAGACTGGATCTTCTTGCTCTGAAATCCCTGAGGCTAAACACCAGGGACAGAAATGCAAATGTGCAGAAACGTGGAAGTCTTTTCTGTATGCTGACATGGACTGCGCAGCTTTGCAAGGTGCCCTGGGGCCGGGGACAAGTGCGGGAGCCTGGGCACCATCTGTGGTCCTCTCCCTGGCCTGGGGAAAGCCGCTGCCTCCTCCTGACCTCGGCTGCTCCCAGTCCTGCACTCTCCCATCCCATGGCATCCTCGCTGGTGGCACAATCCAGTCCCAGCTCAAAAATACCGTGATGGATGGAAGTGCCGTAGTGCAGGGTTGGCCTGATGTGGTCAAAGGCCACATGCCACCAGCAACAGTTACCCACTGCCACAGCGGTCTCCCTGTAAGCTTTCTATGGCCAGTGACATCTGGGTTGTGCAGCGTGCTCTCCCATGCCAGTTGATCCTTCAGACCCCATCCTAGCCCCTTCCCATGTCAGGAAGCATGTAGAGACAGAAGTAATTTCCTTTTCCAACTAGGAACTCCATTGGGTTAGATCTTAATACTGTGCACTTTGGTTTTCCTTAGTACAATCACACCAGTCATAGGTAGTGTTCAATAGTAAATATTGGCAAAGAGCAAATATTTAATGGCACAAAGATTAGGAACTGAGCACGCTTTGGATGAAACTCTCCCTTTCTTCAGCAGCCTGTGTTTTTTTAGGCTATTTAAATTCAGCCACTAGAGAGCAAACTTCTTCTTTTTATCAAATAGCAGTTTATATATTTCTTTAAAAAAGAATTGTACAGTTCTTCAGGCTAAAAACCATAAAAATTGGAAACAGAGCTTTTAGTTTACAGAAGGGAAAAGAAGCTTGCTTTCTTGCTCTCTTTTCCTTCCTTCCTTCCTTCCTTCCTTCCTTCCTTCCTTCCTTCCTTCCTTCCTTCCTTCCTTCCTCTTTCATCCTTTCTTTCTCTTTCTTGCGTTCTTTCTTTCTTTCTTTCTTTCTTGCTTGCTTGCTTGCTTGCTTTCTCTCTTTCTCTCTCTTTCTCTCTTCACAAGCTGTGTTTTAGGAAGGGAGAAGAATAGACGAGTGTGTTTTGCTGTAGTGAAGGCCTCTGCTAATGACTGCTGAAGCTCTCTTCCTTCATGTCAATCACCAGAGGTAATTGTCCATCCTGACATTTGGCAGGCTGTGTGAGGAGCATCTCAAAAGGAGGTCTTGGGATAGCAATAGGCACTACAGTGCTGTGCATGTGATTGTGCAAGAGTTAGAGAGGAGGAGATCTGCAAACCAGCAGGATTATACCCATTAATATTGGAGACTGCCTTTTTCTGGAGTAGCACTGCAGCAGCTGGGCTCCTTAGACCATGTGGCTTAAATGCCCTTGAGATTTTAACGCAAACATGTTGGAGAAGTCAAATCTTTGCAGAGAGGAGCCTTCAGCCATGGGCTTTCCTTTGCCCCTTGGTCTTTCACAGCTCGGAGGTGCCCTGCTCTGACAGTTTGTGTGCAGCTGTGCTGGGGGAGCAGGGTCAGAGGTGGGGGGAGAAGGAGACCCTTTCAGTGTGGTAGGTTGGGAAGAAGAGGCCTTCTCCCCTGTTCTTTTGGTGACCAAAGGTTGTATGTGCGGATAGGAATAATTGTGAAGAATCTAAAAGCAATAATAAAAGGGCAATGGCATTTTACTAACTACTTCATTGCTTCAGGAAAAAGCCCATACAAGGTGCTTCTGGGCTACAAGGACTGTGGGCCCAGGCTCTGCAGAGTCCTGTAATTGCTGTGCTACAACTATATGTCCTTGACAAGGTAATGGCTCATGTCAAGGCTGCCTGCAAGCTTCCTTCAAGCCAATTCTAATAACAATAAACCCTGCAGAGGTGCTGAGGTGCACAAAGAGGCTTCCTAACATGATAGTGGTGGCAGAGACAGCTCAGAGGTGGTGGGGACAGGCAGGGAGCTCTGTGGTTTAACAGGAGACAAGTCCCAGGTATGGGCTGGGACTGTGCTGCCTGTCCTGGGCTTGCCAGCCCAGGTAGCAGCAGCAGCAGGAGGGAACTGACCTTCCTGGAAACCACCTCCAAATGGCCCAGAGCACAAGTGAAGCAAATGCTGGTTCAGTCAAGATCTGGAAACCCCCATCAGCACCTAATCAAAAACAGCTCTTCCCAGGAAAATGGAAGGGGATTTTGTGAAATACTTAGTGTTGTCAGCATTGTGTACACAGTGGGTTATGTCCCTGCCTTTCTTTGTGAACTGGCCAAGGGACCAGCTGTAGATACAAGTGTGTTGCCTAATGTTCAATGAGGTGGTCCTTTATGGTGTCTGGCAGGCATGATATTAGGGCCCATGGCCTGACATGGACCTTTACAGAAGGGCACTCCAACGGGCTGTGGGTGGTATGTGATTTGACTGCTAGGAGGACAAGTCCTACCATTTAATGTCCCATTGACATTATGAATTGCCCCATGGGGTGTAGTGGCCCAGATTTAATCAGTTTAATCCGTTGTACCAACCTGGGAGCTAGTCTTTTAGAGTGAAACTGCTTTATTATCTTTGTGCTGCATTAGGCACGATGAAGTGGCTATGAAATGAATTAGTTGTACCCCTCCAGCATGCTGTGACAGACTCTGCAAGCCTGTCAAGATGTTTTGCCAGCAAAGAGGGACCTTAGGATTTTGGACTCTGTCAGAGCAGCTATGAAAGTCACGGTTGGCAAATCTCACCAGGTCAATCTGTTGCAATGTAAGTTTTTATATTTTGCTGTGAGGCCACTGATCTTGAGACCAAATACAGCTTGGGCAAGTGCTGTACAAATGCAGGCAGCAGGTAATAAAATCCTTTCTCTTCTATCTTGGGAACATCAGGGTGTTGGGGAGTTGGTGAGTCAGTTTGGAGAATGGGGTGCCACCATCCCACTTTTTGATGCAGCTTAGCTACAGATATGACCTTAAAGAGCCATGCCTCTAGGGTCTTGGATATGAATGACTTCACTGTAAGATCCCAGACGTCGCAGAGGTACAAACCCTGAGAAGTGAGGACACAGACAGGATTGGAGTGTCCCACGCCACCAGGCATCCAGACCACCACAAACGGTTGGGTATTGACCTGGCTGAGCAGTGGTCAGAGCGGGTGTGACATCTCCTCTGACCCTCTATTAATGCCTGCTTTGGTCTCCTCTGAAAATAACTGATAACCCTTTGTGAAGTGTGGGTTTGGGCAAGCTCACCTCACGGGAGAAGCTCCTAGCTGGTGCGTACTTAGATAAAAAACAACCACTGGACAAAATAAACAGCTCCATGGCTCATTGGCAGCAGCTGCATAGCTCATGTCTTTGCTCTGTGCATGACAGCCCAGTCTAGTGTCAGCATAAATTCAGCCCTGGGCACATTCAAACCTCTCGTACACTCTTACCTGCCGAGCTAGCTTTTAAAACTGTGTCAGAAGCAAAAGCTGATTATCTGCTTAAGTAGTGCTGTCTCTCCTCTTTGGCTGTAAACATTGGCCATAGGCAGGAGCAAAACCAGCACCTTGAACTTTGTCTAGAAGAGGCTTCTGGATAGGGACTGTTTAGGCAATCAGCACCTACTTCACTAGTAGGTATATTAGTAGGTTCATTAGGGTGCATTTAAGAGTGCTTTGTGCAGCTTCCATATAGGGCCAAGGATCTATCTCTCTCTCTCTCTTTTTAAAAAATATAGTCTTGGTGATTTTTATTTTGTGTCTGAAAACCTATTTTCTGCAAACATTCATGCCTCTGAAATTAGATCCCATGAAGTCTGAATGGGATGGCTTGCACATTTTCCCCTGGCAACTTTTCTAAATGCCCCTCGTAAGTGATTGTTTTCAAAAATGCTCTCTGCTTTTGAGTATCTGCTTGTATTTTCTGTATCCCCTTTGCGACAGACTTCATTGCTATTACCATGCTGCAGTTGCTGAGGTCCCCATCTGCAGCCTGTGTTGGTGCTGAACCACCCTGGCACCTGCATTTTGTGCCTCCCACGCGTAAGAACCTGTGTGCAGGGACGGGAAGGAGATGCTTGGCTGGCACCATGGGGGAAGGACCATGCTCCTAAGCTGTGTTGGGGAGTGCATCTTCCTGTGGACTCTCTGGGTGACTTTAAACTATGGCTTCCTTATTCAAGGCCCAGAGCTAAAGCACTTCTATGTATTTCTCTTGTCTTTTTTAGCTTGGGAATTCTTTGTATGGAAAATTTTGTCTGGAAAAATTAAGGAAATTTCTTCCTAAATCCTATGGAAAATATTCTGCCAAGTGCTGGGTTGTGCCCAGGGACCAAGATTTCATTCTTGGCTTCTGTTCACTCTAAAGGACTCTTTTTACCTTCCTTCTTTTCACCCAAGAAATGTATCGATTTTCTTAACTTTTCTCTCTGTCTCTCTGCCTAAAATTAGACAGCCACTTTCCTTATCTCTAACCAGCTCTATGGTGCTATCCTTTTCCATTTCTTACCTTTTTTTTTTTTCCTCTGTGATTTCTTTCTGGAAAATGTGGCTTGCAGTGAATGTTTACTAAAGCTGGAAAGGAAGATAGGACAAAATAAAAACTGGACTCAGGCCTTGCTTTCTTTACTCTGCACATTATGGGAATGCTCAGTTATTTGTCCTTCAGCCAAACCTGTGAATCTCTTCCAAGGCCTTACCTTTGTTTCTTACCCCCGAATGAAAATTAGCATCTCCGGTCTGGGGAGATGAAAACCATCATGACACTGCCTTCTGATGTGCTCAGGTCAGTCTGGGGTCTGCAGCACGGTGCTCAGCATGTAGGTAGTCTGATGACATTTGGTGTCATTCCCAGCTTCAGAGGGGTAAGGCTGGTTGTACTCGACCCCGAGCCTTGCTTAGCAATTCCCTTGTGTGGTTTTAGGCTTAAGCTAGCAATTAATGCTGTTCTCCTTTCAGTGTGTCAGCATGCTTGTCATGCAGAGAACATTGCTGGCTTGGAGTGGTCCCAGACCTAGCCTGGAGGGAGCAGAGGGGGAGAAGGAAGCAGACGCTGAGGGTGGGGGAGAGAGGCCAATCACCTCTGGCATTTATGAAACTTATGCCCTGTAAAATACTGCAATTATATTGTTTTCTAAATCCAGTGGGAGCCGTTGTTTTTCAAGCAATAAATATCCTCCTGCAGCGTTGGCAGCCGTAGTATGGCAGCTCTGACAACCTGAAAGTGAAACTCATTCCAGTAACATGAAACTGATGCTAGTGACTTTCCATTAGCCAAGCTGAGAGAAACAATCAAAAAAAGGTAAATAAATTCCATGTTTAAATTTCTTTCCCTTTTCCCTTTTAATAACCTCTTTCCGAGGGATAAAGCCCAAGACCTTCACTAGCAATATGTTTTTGATGACATTTTGATAACAGAGTCTTTAAAGATGCAGAAGGAACCATGAATGACTGATAGACCCAAACCAATAATTTTTGTTAAGACTGATGCTCAACTTTTTTATAGTTTAAACATTTCAAGGCAAGATGATGTCAGCAATCATTCATTCTTTGAACACCGACAATATTTCCTTTTCCCATCTTTCAGCTGTTTTGGTCTGGGATATACAGGATATTCTACTGATATTCCTGTAGCAGAAATTCAAATGAATAACAAATACATAATAATGAAAAGCAACACGCCTAGAATGGCAGGATTAAACTGAGGTCCTAATGCAGCAAAGCCTTACTCAACTCCCAGCAGAACAGCCCTAGAGTTAGGTGCTTCTTGGCACAGATGGGAGTGAATGTCCAGAGTGTTTCACTGTAAGATACTGTACCTAAGCCACATGCACTACTGCATTGTTATAATTAAACCATTTGGTATGGAAACACCTTTACAGATTGATGTGTCATTGGTTGAATTACAAGATCTGTAAGCTAGGTTTTCACATGTATGGAGAAGTGTCCTTGTGCAAAATATCCCTAGTTTGGTGCAACCTTGGACCTTCAGGTAAATCAGTAAGGTCTGTGTGTACAAACAAGCCTACTAACATATAGACCAGATGATAAAAATGCAATACAAATGTAACTAGCTCCCTAAGGCGACTGTGTTGACATGTAGCATTCCTTGGGAAAATCCTTATGATGGTGCAGAAGATGTGGAGAGAGCTGTGATGGAGAGATGTAAAGGGCCTCCCTCTTCCTCCATAAATGGTTTTGTCCACTGTTTGTTAAACCAGCTGATTAATGTATTAAAGACTTAATTCTCCTGGCTTGACACAGAGTTGTCATTATGTGCCAGTAAAAGACAGCACAGTGGAAACAAGCTGCCTGTGAAGGGCAAGGGTGTAACTGGTGTGCCCCAGTGCCCTGTGTTGCAAACCCAGGTGGACCTCACAAGCCCTGTTGTTCTTATGGGCTGTGAGATGTATGCGCTCACAGCTCTTGGTCATCATCGTTGCATATCCTAGCCTGGGCAAGGCTACCCCACCAAAGACAAGGGTAGACCTAAAGAAATATAACCTCATATTTTCTAGTTAAAAGGGATGAATTTTGCTCTACAAACAATTTTTCTCTAGCCTTGAACACCAGCCGAGTGCTATTGTTACCCGGGTGTTTGTGAAATACATCCATAGTTCTCACACTAAATCTTAGTTGACAAGCTGTGTGTTGAAGTAGTTGATCCCAAATTAAGCCTTTGGTTTTTGTTCCTCTGTGTCCTACAATTTAGAAGCCACAATTGACTTCAAGATGTGCTTAAACGAGAATAAAGTTTGCAACAAAACCTTCCCTATTGCAAGAACCTTGCATGTACATTTGTAATTATTAGCCTATTACCGGAGATGTAATAATAGACATAATAAAAAGATTTATTTTATTTTCCTGCCAGCCCATGTGTATGCCTTAATTGCATATCGAAGATACTCTTAGAATCCTGTCTTTCATGTAAATATACTCATTGGCTAGTAAATATTAATGCTGTTCTCTGGCTCCAGCTGTGAGAAGATTTTATTGTTGTGTTAGAGGTTTTGATTAGCCTCCAAAAGGTTTCGCAGCATCTACTCTATCTGAAACATACAGAACCGCTGCAAGCAAGGGTTGTTACAAAGAAAATCATGCACTTTCTCTCATTGTTTTTAATTTAGTCTGTGCAAGTGTAATTATTTCTGCCTGTTTAATGCTTCGGAACCACCCTCTGAGATTCCAGAGGCAGGGAAGAAGCTGCCTGGTACCTTTTAGTTCCAATTTTCAGCAGACAGCGCTGAAGTAAAAGAAACATATGTCACGTCTTCCCATTATTCTCCCTAATTGTCACGGCAATTTACCCACGAGCTGACATGATAGCCATGGAGGGAAATGGAGCAAAACCTTTTGCATAACTATGGGCTCCAGGAAATTGCAGAGGCAGATGGAAGGGGGAGCTCGGTGTCTGCCGGGCTGCGCCGTGGGAGCTCTCCCCCATGAGACCAGCTGACGAGGTTGGCGGCCTGTCTTGACTTCCCTTCATCCAGATGAAGGAATGAAATCCTCCTCAGCTGTCCCTGCCATATCCCTTATAGCAGGGTACGTCGCTGCTGTGGATTTACCCGAGCCGCCGGTGCCGAGCGCCTCCCCAGCTGCTGGACTGGTGTCTGTGGGACTGGTGTCCACCCTCCACAGGGACCCTGGTGCTGTGCCCATGCCAATGTGGCTGACGATGGTGCAAGGCACATCCTGTGGCTCCCAGTTTTTGCAATGAGAAGGTTGTCCTGAATTCCCATGTCACGATGAGTGGGAAAACTTGTGTTGCACCCCTCCTGGCTCTGGAGGGGCTTTCTGGGGGAATGAGCAGCCATGGCGTGATGATCATCTCCATCCCCTTGCTCAAGTCACCGCAGCCAAAATACTGTGTTAGTGTGAGCTCCGGTCTGTGCTTCTTGCGCGAGCTCCAGTCTGTGCTTCTTCACAGACGACCTCAGAGGAAAGGGTTTTGCAAGGAGGTATGTCTCCGAGCGGGGGCAAGTCCAGCTAACCTTGCAGTGACGATATGCCTTTTGCCCTGCAATTTGACTTTAAAACCTGAATTATATATACCCAGCAGGCATTGACTTCTGAGCTGGGAAGCTGGGCACTCTCTTCTGTCGACACAACATCGGGGACCATCAGCAGGATCTGCTCCACGGGGAGCTCAAGCTAGGTCAGCCAAGGTGTGCTCTTAACCTCCAGCTTCTGCTGAGACTGCTGGTGAGGGCTCGTGTCTGTGAGAAACTCAGACCATCATGCCCTGGCAGATAGGCCACTTGGAGCTAACAACTTTTATTTACTGGTGACTAGGACTGGATTTGAGCCAGTTGTGTGGAGCTGAATTGCCAGTCCCCAGCGTCTCGTAGTCCCCTTTAAACCTGTTGGATGTTAACGTTCACCCCACAGGCTTTTTTGGGGGGGCTTTTCAAAACTTGGTGTATTGGTGGGGCTGAGCTCTGTTCGTAAGTCAGTTCTCATGTGGCACATCTAACCTCCATGGCTGCTTTACATAAACCTTAAATATAAAACCACAGTAGCTTTGCATGCTGAAGAATAAGTCTTGTGTGTATTATGCAGAAATTACCATGTTTTCAGCTGATCTTTTAAGTGGTTCCTAATAAAATTATTAGGCGACTGGAAAATCTTCAATAACATTTTTAAATACAGTCCAGCTCCACAGTAATAAACCCAGCTTTTAACAACCCTTGTTTATAACAATTCCAACAGCAAGAACTAATTTTCCCTTTGGTAATGAGGCCTATTAGAAGGATTGTTCACACAGAGCTGACCTGGATTCAACAGTCATATGGCTTTTTTGCTATTTTCAAGGCACACTGTGTTTAGCATGTAAACGCACAGCTTTCCCTCTTGTCCTTGCCTCTACTTGTCTCTTTAAAAATTGTTTGAAGGTTGCTAAATGGAAAGCACAGAAGTAAAAGACAGTGATGTTCTATGCAAATAGCAGGTTTCTTCGTTATCCTGATGCAGCTAATTGCTGAACCCCGCTACAATGCGTACTTTCACAATGGGAACATTTATCAGGTTCCCACTGGGGTTTGTATGGTGGGAATACACCAGCTTTTAATATGGGCAAAGGACACGATTATTTTAATATGTTGACAGCATTTATCATTCCACATGCCTGCTGGCTGTACGTTGCAGAGGTGGAAGATGATGTCGACACCTGAAAGCCGTGGTGAAACTGATTGCTTCCCATGGAGCAAGGTGGGTGAGCAGTTCCCACTGAGCCTTGTCTGCCAGAACCGGTGGTGTCCCCTCCTCGCTGGGCCCCATACAGGGCCAGGGGAGCAGATCAGCATGGGCTCTCTGCCTGTGACCTGCTCATGAGTGAAGCCGATCTGGCTGGGGGCTGCAGGGCCAGATTGATGCTCCTGGTCCAGGGTTGCATCTCCCTGACTCCAGGCAGCTCTGCGCTTGTGTCCTTCACCAAGCGCCCAGCATCTTGCAGGGATGAGCTCTGCACGTACCTACTTTCTGCTGAAAGGGACATCTCAGCCAGGAGAAGCTAGGTTTGGTTCCTATTGCCCTCTTGTGGCTGCCCAAAAGAGGCTACAACACTAGCCCAAAAGAGGCTACAACACTCACTGGCTGACATTTGCAGAAGTGGTGCCTGCCCATTCAAGCTGACATAACTTCCCTATAACTTAAAATCACAGTGCTGGTCCCCTCAGTGCAGCTGCGTAAGGTAAGGTGGAGCACCAGTCAGGAGATGGTGACATTTCTAAAAGGGACACGAGGGTGTCATTGCTGTGGTAGCAGGAGACCAGGCACAAGGACGTCTCAAGCCAAGCCTTCCTTCCCTCCTCCTCCCTCACCCTCACAGTTGCCTTGTGACTATTTTTCGGCCGCATGGGGATGGGAAAAATGGTTTGGCAGAGTGCCCCAGGGCTCTCACATCCAAATGTGACTGTTAAAAATGCCCTGGTAGCCCTGCAAAACACCCTTTCCTTCCTGTTGGACCCAGACCCCGTGCATTAACAATAAGGCATATAGGGGTGGCGCTTCTGTCCCTGTAGAACATGATGTGCACAAGGTGAGGGGATCATCGTCGAAGGGTTTCACTGAAAAACAAAGGTTAGAATCAAAAGAAAAAGAACTAGGAGGAAAGGTAGCAGAAAAAAGATGACCACTGTAACTGTCCCAAAGCCTTAACACCTTTCCATCCATGCACGTGGATGTCCTGGGTTCAACCGCAGCTGAGCTGCTTTCTCTTTGCTGCTTCTCCTGTCAGGCCGGCAGCATGCAGGGCAACCGCACACCTCGCTGGTCCTTCTGCTGGTGTTTACACCTACAAATAGCTTGAAAATTTACTCAGAGATTCCTAAAAGGACCAGCAATAAAAATCAAAGCAGGCTTGCATGCAAGTTAAATCTTCTGATAAGGAAAGGTAATGTTATTTGGTTTTGGCCAAACAAGGCAATAAAAGCCAAGATGTTTAATGAAGCTCTACCTGGTGTATATTGGCCTTGACACAGTATTTTTACTCAACATAGCCTGCACTTAATGGAAAGTCTTGGCAAACAGTCAGAGCCAGGACTATAATATTTGTAAAATAGCTGTTGCTTTCAGCGTGATTTTCCCCAGCGAAAGCCATGAAAGAATAAAAAAGGAAGATTCAGTAACAGTGCAATTGTGTCACATAAAGGCCACCCCTGGGAAGCCATTTGAAGTTTTAACATTTTAAAATGAATACTGAATTCACTCATCTTTGATAAAGCATGTGGTTCCTTCTTCTGCTCCCAGGTGCCTATGTGCACGCACACGGAAGGGCTGCTGAAGGAGGGCAGAACAAACACCATTTGCAATTCAAGTGCCTTTAGACCCCAGATGAGACTGTCTTCTAACTGCTTGCCTGCTATTCTGTAGCCTTGATTAAGGATGAAAATTATCCCTCCAGTCCCGACGTTTGCCAGTGACTACCGAAGACCTGACTCTAATCTCTTGCTAATGCAAAAGAAAGCCCTCCTCAAGGCAGCGGAGGCACAGATCGACATCAAACCAGTGAAATGACACCAAATCAGGCTGGATTGGAAAAGGGGCTGCTGGAATGGGCCATCACATACTCCCAGTCTCGCTTGCTAAAATAAGGCATTCAAATCTTGGGTTTTTGCTTCTAAAATCATCACCACAGGGGGCCAAGAAAAACTCTTCCCTCCAGGACCAGCCACAGTTGTGTTTGTCTGTATGTGAACCGTAGGCTGCTAGTAGGGACAGACATGATGCGTGGGAGTTGCTATGTTGAGCTTTGCATGCAGCAGACTTTCAGGTAGGTTTGCTTCTTTTGCAGGACAGAGCTCCCAAGCTTGTCCCTGGGCTGGGCTCCTCTCGCGGGCTCTGAGGGTTGGCAGCACCCCAGACCCACCTCACGCTTTCTGGGCTCTTAGTCCTTTTCAACTCGGTACTTGATGATAAACAGCAGCAAGTAGTACAGGACATGCCATATATCTAGTTTCTGGAGAAATTAACTATTTTTCATCAATAGCCGTGCCACCCTCTTGCTGTGTCTCCAGTCACTGCTGTTCCCTTGGATCTCCAGACACTGGCCCAGCCTCTGCTTGGCTCTGGTCTCCAGCTGTGCCCGGTCCTGTACAGCATCTCAATTTTTGACTCTTTTGACCCCAACACCCCTTTTCTGAAGCCACAGGACCAGTTAAGCTCTCTGAATCACACCGTACAACATTTATTTCCATTCACTAGCAGGGGACAGATCTTGAAGCTGTAATTTTTTACTGACCACTTACTGATGCATTCAGATTGTCCACTGCCATTGTTGAACATACCTCTAAGTAATGGCAGATCACAACTGGTGTTAATTTTCCCTCGTGATCCAAGGCATGAGCTCATGCTTGCTGCTTACCCCCAGCAGCCATATGGACGGGGAAGGAGGCAGCATTCCCTGTAGTGTGCTTGCAGGAAGATGCAACCCCACATCTTCAAGGTTGGTGCTCCAATAGCCTCAAACTAGTGTGTGATGCTCTGCTGTTGGACACCAGGGACAGCTGCATGTGAAGAGGGCTGTTATAATAATGAGTTGCATTGCATTGTCTGTCCCCAGCTGCTTCTTTAACAGCATACTGGTTATTTCTGTACCGTTGCATCTCAGACATAAAGAGTATTACCAAAGGATTGCCAGCATCAGATGAGGCGAGTTGCCGTCTCCTGAAGAGTCCCTTGTCACGGGGCAAAAGTTTTCCTTTCTTCACCTGGAAACTTCAAATGCAGCAGGAAAAGGTTGAGCTTGTTACCTTTCTCAAAGACAGACATTTACTCTTTGCCATTGAAAGCAAGAATTGTAAAGCTTTTCATATGACTTTAAGAAAAACACAGAGCTGAATTGCTGAAGTTAAAAACGACCAAAAGTAGCCAGGCATTTCTTTTCAGGGGGAAGTTCTGTAATATTGAACTTATAAAAGGAGAGAAGCTGCTGTATGCCAGGCAGGCCAGGGTTTCCCCAAGCATGCCTGGAGCATCAGGTGATGTGGAGGGGGAACAACTGGTGTTTTCCGCAGCAGTGGCTAGCGCCTGTGGGTGATTTAGTAGCATTGTTTTGAATATGAGCTCTGTGTGACACGCACAGCATTTAATGAGGATTCATGGGCCACCACGGACCAAAAGATCGCTGACGAGGAATCCAAAGGTGGCCATTAATGTTTTATAATCCCTGCTTTTAGCATAGTGGCTGTGTCTTCTTTGGCTTTGTACAACCACAACAACGGGGTCTTGTTCCTCTCTGTCACACTTTTCCTTGTTCCCAACTGCTACTTTTTCAATACGACCCCTAAATAACCCCAGAAAATGTAAACAACCAAGAAAAAACTGACCTTTCTTGTGGTTTCCACCTGTGCATGGAGACTTTCAGCAGTGCCTGGTGTCCTCCTTGGGTGGAGTTTGATGGGAGTTCTCCTGCTGGCTTCACAAGAGGCAAAGGGAGGCTGTTCAGTCAGCCCCAAAGTCCGTCCTTTCCACGTTGGACAGGAACTGAAGGGTCCCCATTTGACAAACAGGAGGACCTGTCCTCCCTGACAGGCTCCACTAGGCCCTTGCTCTGCCACTGGCCCTGTATGTACCCAGGGAGGGGAGAGGGCACTTGGCCACCCCCAGCTCTTGTGCCTTCTTCAGGCTCCTGATGTGTTGAAAACAGCAAAGGCATCTCCCTCTCTCTCATCTCCAGATGTGTTTTTCTGCTGCATCGTCCAAGGAACAGATTTGCGAGGTGTACAGGGGAGCGACCCCAGGCTCATGCTTGGGTGAGTGTGTTGTCTGAGATGGATTTTGCAACCTCAGTGACCCTGATAGCCCAACCAACCTCTTGGTAGCCCAAGCTGGTACTCACTGTGTGTGAGGTGCAAATACATTTTAGGGTGCACTTGGAGCTCTGAGCCAGCAAACGTCTCCATGTTGCACATGTTGCATGCTCATGCTTCTCCTGGTCCCGCTGCAGAGCCAACCTGTGCCCCTGTGGCTCCATCCCAAAGAAGGCAAGAAGCGTGCCTGAAAGGGGCACAGCCCTTCCCGGGGAGACCCCAGTGTGCTTTCCTTCTTCCACCCTGCCTGGCTGTCGCTGGGGGATCCCCGCCTTGGTCTGTGTTAGCAGCTCTCTGATTTTGTGTTGTAAGAGGGCTGGGGGTTTAAGAGGGAAGGTTAACCTAAGCGATAAACTCACTTTGGCTGGGTCGCTTTAGAATATTAATGTGTGTGTTAAGGTCAGAATATTAATATTGTCAGCTGTGCAAGTGTGCTGCTTGTAATTCATGATGAATACACTGAAATGCACTGCTGTTTCAGTGCCATGGCAGAGCCATTTTCTACTGCAAATATTCCATTTTCTGGCCGCATTACTTCCACATGGAGTGGGCAGCTTTCCTGACCAGGCATGTGCACTGTCCTTCCCGGCCCATGAAGGGCACATTAGTGCAGAAAATCCCTGAGCTGTTTGCATTTCATAGCCCCAATAAGCTTTCAAAGCAAATAACAGGTCTTTTTTTTTCAAGAAGAAAAAGAGTTTTTTGCTTAATGTGGACTTTTTCACAGTCGCATGTGCTGCTTCTGTTTAATTTCTCTGAGATGACTAATTGTTTTAAGAGCTGCATTCCCAGAACAAAACCAACAAACAAACAAACAAACAGTTCCCCTGTGTTTCACTCCCCAAAGCTTAAACCAGCCCAAATAAGGACAAAATATATTTTGCCCTCTGTAGCCGTAAGTTTTCTCTTCCATCAGACTTTATGCTTGAAACAGATAAGGTTTTCTTTGCATAAGCAATTACGGAGCTATCTCTTTTTGGACAGATCTGAATTAACCATCATCCTAAGCCAAGATCAGAGACATAGGTAGCGAGGCTGAATGCAAGTTCAGCAAAGGAGAATTTTCAGTTCAAGGAGCTGTTTATGAATGCAGACTTTCTTTATTAAATTAGAAAGAAAAATTCTCTTGGGATCCAGCAGACTTCAGGGAAAATGTGTACAAGTCATTTTGTCTGTCTACAAGTTTCCTTTCCCTTTGGCATTACTATAAGGCAAAACAGGCTAACAAAAATATTTTGTTTTATAAGGCTGTATAAGCTGTTCCATAGGTGTCTGCTTTGGTAGCAGCATGTGTATTCATTATTTATGACGCAAAGAGCTGTCTCCCTGAAGGATTTCTCTTTAGTCCATAAAACCTAGCATTTCCTTCCTTGTGTTGTTGGCTCAGCTTCCTAAATTAGTTTTCTGATCTCCGCCGTGTTTTCCAGACACTGCAGCTCAGAGAGATGCTATTGCAATGTGATCGGTCTGCAGCAGGTACCAGGGTCCTGGGGGGACAGCAGGTGATGGAGCAGGGCATCATCCCAGAGCAGGCAGCGGAGCCACCTGCCTGCCCTGCATAACCCTCGCACGGCAATAACCCACCGGCATCGCGGTGGGAGTATTGACGCATGGACAGGAGAAGGTCCCACTCAAGGTTTTTTGGCTCTGGCATGTTCCTGCCTGAGAAGTGATGTTAGGGCAACACGGAAAACCTGTGGCAGTGCATTCAAGCTGGGTGGGGTTTACCTCACGTAAGTCAATTTTGGCACCAAAAAACGGGCTCTCCGGTTGTCAGTGGAGGGAGGGAGGTATCTACAGAGGAGGTTCCAAACCAGCAGGCTCAAGCCCCTCACCCCTGTCACAGCCGTGTTGAAGTACCTAGCTGTCTGCTGTTTGCAGAGGGGCCAGAGACAGTGAGACACCCAAATTTTAGACAGCCAGACTTAGGGGAAATGAATCCTGCCACGGTGATGAAACTACTTTCATGTCAACCACGCTGCTCTTTTGGAATAAAACCTTCCGATTTCTGGGGCTTTTATGCACTAGGAGGCAACAGGATTAAGGGGTTTGCGGTCCAGTTAAATAATCTGCATCATTCTTTTTGTTTTATCCCATTTCCCTCTGGTTTTTTGCAAGTCAGTGCCAGCCATTTCCCAAGTGCTTTCAGTGAGGAAGTACACTGATGCTGAACCTCATCAGCCTGCTGCAAGCACATTGATATTCATGCAGCAGCTTCAGAGCCACGCTCCTGAGGAGGGTGAGACTGAAACAAGCAGACACTTCTCCCAGACTCATTTCTGCAGCAGACCATCTAGGGACCGGTTTTGGGTTCTGACATGTGAGACCCAGTACTGCTGCTTTACCGCCACGTGTGTCGGCAGTGTCCCAGCAGAGCTGGGACAAGCTAAAAAAAAATATGCAGAAGGCACCATTGTGAAAAGCTTTGGTTTGTGCAGTTGGGTTGTACTTTCTTACTGGGGAGGACCTGGGTGCCCCTTCTTTGTGCCCCTGGGAGGATTTGGACTTTCTCAAAAGAAAAAAGTATTTCAGAATGGTGCTGCAAAGTGATCTGCGTGATTGTTGGGGTGAATTAACTAACGTGAATATTACTGACAAATCACAGGCAGTAGGATATCAGCTACTTCGTGAAACGGGCGATGCGACTTCTGTATTCAGGGACTTCAGTGCTTTCCCATTGCTCTGTTCATTTTGAGGAACTGGGTTACTCTTCTAGTTAATTGAAGCTTTTTAGCGGCCATTTGGAGAGGGAATAGGGATCTCTTTCACCATACTCTGAGTAGCTGGAGAATGACCAGAAGAAGGAAAGGTGGATGGAGGCTGATGAGGGTTGTCAGCCTAACACAGCAGATTCCTGCGTGTTTTACAATCTAAAAGCAAGGAATGAGTGTCCTTTGCCAAAGCATGGAGAAGGCATATGGCGGAAAAAATGTCTCTAGGAAACAGTTCCAGGTCTAAGAGCACTGTGTCCCTAGCCAGAAGCCATATGTCAGCTAGGTGCTCGGCTGGTTTTATGTTAGACATGAATCATCATAACTTCCCATAAACTAGTGTATAATTGCAATAGCATGAAGCTCACTTCATACTTTGTGGGAGACTGTGGTAGGTTTAATTAATCAATCATCCTTAATTGTTTGATGAAGAGAACTATGAGGACAATGTCGGTTATTTTTTGGTACGTGGAACTATATACGCAAAGTTAAAATATGTGAGAAGTAAAAATATGGGACAAACCCAGAGCTGGGCAAGGCTAAAAAAGCTGCTTAAGGTGGTGCAGGGAAGTTTTTCTTGCACAGAAAGCTGGCTGTGCTTGTCTTCTTCAAGACCTCTCTCAATGCTGGGGATGGGAGTGGCTCTACACTTGCCTGATGTATGCTGTTGGCTAGGTTAATGTGGTTTCCTCTTTTTTGGGGGGGTGCTATTCTCCAGTGGTATGCACAGTCTGTAAGAAACCTTGCTTTTGATTTTCTTTATGAAGAATATGTCCAAAGCCGCAGAAGTACCAGAGGCGGGGAGGTTCACTTGTAGGTCGTAGGATGGTCATGAGAAAGCTGTGATAACCTCCTTACAATCCAACCAGAACATCTTACTGCTTCAGTGGCTTGGCCCTGCAAATGTGAACTTTGGCTTTCCCTTCCCAAGAGACCTGCTTGTACCCTGGCTAGGATTCAGGGGAACCCTGAAAATTCCTACATGTAAAAAATTTTCCTGTCTCCAGAGGGAAGAGCCTCTTGGTTTTCACCAGGGAAGCAAGCAAGAAGACAAGAGTTCCCAGGGCTTCTCAGACAGGAGCCATGGTGAGGGGCTAGCTCTGCTCTAGCTGTGGCAGAGGGAGCACACAAGGCAGCCAGAAAAAAACCCAGAACAGCACGGCACACTGAAAATCAGGCTGTTTGATGCTTGTCACTGACATAGCCCTGTGTGAAAGCAGAAGGAGACCGCTGTAGGTGCAGCAGCTGTTTCTCAAGGATATTAATCCATTTCCAGGGTGCATGGGGATGCACTATCCCTGTATCTCAATAAAGTTGTTTGCAGATTAAAGAACTGTAAAATGGCAGGCGACTTTTGATAAAAAATGATGAACAAGTACAAGTATAACATGATAGACCACATATCAGCCTGCAACAGATATTCAGCATAGGCAAGCCTTAGGTCAAAGATAGCGAGTAGAGAAGCGCCGCAACTAACCAAGCACTAGTGATAACAGAAGCCGAAGTTTTCACATATGGAAATCTCCAGAAATATTAAATGGGAGTCTGAAAAAATCCATAGGAAATTCTACAGATTTATGGATATTATTATCCATGCACTTTAATTACACTGACATTTAAAATGAACAGAAATGGTGCTTTAATTGCACTGTAGCCACACTTCTATTGCATACATTTAAATACATTAGAAAGTAGTTAGAGCTGTAGTGTACTGTATGGGACCAGTTCAGGCAGTTAGACATTAAAAAATGTGGAAATAAAGGAGATTTCAGAGCTGCACCTCAGCTAGGGAAAACTGGCTCAGTAGTTCTTTCTCAGTATCACAGAATAGCAAAAAGAAGCCTTCTCCCAGTTCCTTGAAATTCTCCAAGGTGCTCCAGGGCACTGGATCCTGAAGTCTGCTTGGACGAAACTGCTTGCAGGCTTCAGATAGATGGCCTTCTCTGCAATGCTATCTTCAAAATAGACAAGAGTTTTTTCAAGTGCAACCTTGCATAACCCTCCGTAATCGTGGCCATCAGTATAGGAAGGGTCTTACACCAGCCTCTGAAGTATCTGAGAAAGCCATTCTTGGAGCTAATGGGCTGGATGAGATGGGTGGCACTTCATATCCAGTGAGGGTCTGAGGTTGCCTATCTGTGAGACTATGGTAGAAACCAGACCCCTGCTGCGCTTTCATTTTTTGGTTGAGAATGCTGCCATTGGGGTCTGGCATTGCACCTCTTCCCTGCAATCTTTCTTACTGTTTGTGGAAAGCTATTAGCAAGGAATTAAAAAAAGAGACCTGCTCTTTGACAAAGCCTTAGAAGATATGTTCTGTTAGTGGTTTTTCCTGCTGCTCCAGCAGGAGAACAAATAAAGCCTGTGTTAAAGCTTCAGCAATAGGATCGCCCTGAATCTTCTTGGTTCAGGCACTGAAGAACTTCATTATTCAGTTTTTACCTGTCTCTGGGCAAGTGACTCAAACTCAGTGGTCTCTACTCAGCTGTGCAATACTAGTGATTGCAGAACAGAGCTCGGCCTCAGCTTTGCAGTTGTAAAGCCATACTAGTGCTTAATTCAGAAGCATTATTTGTGATTGGATATACTGGCAAGCTGGACTACATAAGAAGATGTCCTTGTTTAAAACTTTCAGAAATGGAAACCACTGATTTGTGCAGCTTCTGCACTACAGGCTAAGACTTTGAAAGTTTGAAATGGATTATTGCACACTCCTCTGGGGACCGCAGCATTTTGTTCCTTGTCCCACACATCCATCTGGTGCCTCGAATACACAGATCTGAATTCTGCCCTCGTGTTTGACAGTAGCACAAATATCTCCACTCCTTTCATTGAGTAAGCAATCACGCGGACGCTGCAGATCTAAGGCGCTGATATGCATACAATATCATATGATATCCTGCAGGTAGAAAGGTATCTGAAAGAAGTGCATTGCTGGTGTCTTAAAAAAATGAATTTTTAATTTAATTTTAACTTGGGAAATATTCATGTAGGAGACATTCTGACTCTTCAAAAGATCCCTTCCTTGGATGTTTTTTCTGCTTCATGATTCACTACTTTTGCTTATACAAGGGTTGTTGTTATGCCCTCCTGCTGTTCTGCTTCAAGATCCCTTTTCAGTGGGTTAAAGCTGAGTGTCACAATTTCCAAAACATACTTCCTCATCCCACAGGTGTGACCTGCATCCTTCATTTCCAAAGATGCTTGTGATTTGCATTTTGGCATATTAAAATTCATGCTTCTGAGATGAATCCAATTTACAAAATGATCTAGATCTCTTTGCATAGTTGACTTGTCATTATTTAGTATGTCACTGCTTTTACCACCTGTAAATGTTACTGGTCATGGCTTTAGATTTTCTTCTAGATTAAAATACTAACTACTATTCTATGCTATAAAGAGATGCTATAATGATGCCATAACTCTGTTCTGTGTTCCCACTGATGACTTGGATGATGGACTAGAATATGTATGCTTGCGTAGCTGATATGAACCTGTGAGGGACTGCTAACATGCTGAAAGAAAGGTCTGGAAATTCAGAACAGTCTTCCCAAATGGGAGGCATGGTCTGAAAATAAAGAGGGTCATTTTCAAGAAGGAAAAGTGCAAGGTAGCACACTTGGGTAGAAATACCCATCTACAGAAATATCTAGTGGCGAATACTTGGTTTTCAGCAAAACTGCAGAAAAGATTGGAGTTTTCAATGGATTGCAGGTTCAACAGGAGTCAACTCTGTCTATATGATGAAAAAAAAAAGAGGTAAATGTTACAGTGGGGAATATAGTCAGCTGTTTAGCTTGCAACGTAAATGAAATATTCCTCCTGCTCTGGTCAGCACTGGAAGGGCCTCTGCTGCAGCTCTAAGCTTGGTTTTGGATGCTGTTCTTCAAAGAAAATGTGAATCACTTGGAGGGAATGCAGAGGAGAACACCACCACTGACAGATCTCAAAAACATGGGCTCCACAGAAGGACTAAACTAACTGGGTCAGCAGAGTGTAAAGAATGAAGGACTGATAAAAGCCTTCAAATTTGTTAAAAGTATCTCTAAAGAGAAAGAGAACAACCTCTTCGCCATGTCCGTAGGACAAGAAGTACATAGCTTAAATTGCAGCTACTGGAGGTTTTTAAATACAGGTTAAATAAGCACTTGTGGGACTGGTAAATGTATCATTGACTCTTTCTTGGGGCAAGGGTGATTTGGATGACCTCTCAAGTTCCTTCTGGTCCTCTTTTGCTATAGTGCAACTATTGACATACAGTGCTATTGTTGATCTATTTTGCTATATTTGCTATAAAACTGAGTTTTGGAATCACAGACAAGCTTGGTTAAATGCCTTTAGAAATTGCCACTGGATTCTGGCTTTATATTTACTATTGACTTTCAAATCCATCAGTACATTTAATGTGTGCTACACTGACTTACATATGTGTTGACTCTACACTGAATGCCGTGGTTGGGTGAAAATACAGTAAGTTCCTTTGGTTTTGATACCATGGTCTTGGAGCACTGCCAGTGCACTTTAGATATACACATTTCATTTTTCTCGTGCTCTAGCATTGACCCTAAGCTTCTACTGAGCAAGGTGTTAATGCATGCTTATACCTCTAAACACCTTGAGTAAAACCAGTACTTCCTGAACTACTTTGTATTAGGTCTGGTTTTTTTTTTTTTTTCCCTTGACTTGACTTAATTTGGTGTATTTTCAGGGCAAACTCCCTCATATGTGGATTTCATGGGACAGAGGCCGAGTTTGCTTCTCTTTGGCACCTGTGAATATGCTTCTTTCTCAAAGTAGCAATTGCATCTGACTTGCTCCTGCTACGTTATTCTGGGGCTTATGAAATCCTGCGTATAGATTTCCATAACTGGAAGCAGCCAGGCACAGGGACATGGGGAAAGTGGGATACCCCAGCTGAAGAAAACACCCAGAGAGGTTCAGACCTGAGATGGCTGCTTGGACTTTCTAGAGCAACTGGTTTCCAAGGGACTAATTTCCTCTACAAATGCCTGGCTCAGGAAGCACTGAAGCTGTATTGCTTTGGTCCCATGCGCAAGGTGCTGATGTCCACCAAACATGACCTGGTGTCTCTATTGCTACAACATAGTTTGCCCACAGCCAAGCTGGACTGTGGCCTGGAGTTTGCTCCCGTACCGGCTGTGCTTGACCAGCCATTGTTGTTCCTGAGGTGCAATAACATGAAGCATCAGGTGGGATGGGAGCGTTTTGGGGGTCCCTGGATCGGTTTCTTACTTATTTGCTCCCCGGCTCAACAGCTCCTCAGGAGTGAGTTGTTTCAGGCGTGCCTGTTAAATTGGCAGTGACTGACACTTATTGCCGGCACCCAGGGATTCCCTGTCATTTGAGAGCTACTGGGACCTGGCTAAAAATTGTACTTTTCACGTGCACCTTCCCATCCAATCCTTCCTTCAGCTGGTATTGTCTAATGTGATCAAAGCCTTTACCCATCACATCCTCCCTCTCCACTTTGTCACTGGTGGGGTCTGATGAATCGCCCTCGTTATTATTCTGAGCCTGCAGGTCACCCAGACACAACACAGTGCCAGCACAATGGTGACAACTGAATTATAACAACTTCTCAGCTTCCTTTGCAGCACAGATACAATATTTATGGCACTATTAATGCACAGCGCTGTCAGGATTTTTAAAACGAGAGTAACTCACCTGTCCCTGTCACACATGCATGTCCTCCTTGTTTCAGAAGTGTCAGGAGAATCCTTATCAATTTTTCTCTCTTAATAGTCTTCTGCCATGAAGCCCAAGTCAAAAATGGCAGGCGCCAGCACAGGAAAGCCTGATGGATCTTTCTGTGGAGACAGCCAGGATAAAACTTTCAGCTGTGCTGCTTAAGCAAGTGACTTAGCCCTCAGGCCACGGGGATGTATAAACACTTTTTTTCCTTTATCTCCTGATTTTAAGCAGAATTTAAGCTCCTAAGTAACTTCATGGATTTGTCCCATAACCCTACAGGGCACCTGATACTTGACAAAACCAATATGTGATGCAAAACTCACTCTGTTGAATCAGAGGGACCAAATGATGTTGCGAGCTTTATGCCAGGTTGGATGTCAGCTGTCTCCCCAGGGCCAGCCATGGAGCTGGCATCAACACTGCACTTGTGTGCTCTGGCTACATTAGCAGAAATCTGACTGATTGTCCTTGACTGTGAGTGATCTGGAGCATATTTGTACTGCCAAAGGATAGGAAAACACACACGTTTGGCATGAATGAATATAGCACCTCAATTTTAAGGTCCCACCACTTTTTAAATAGGACACAGACCTTGCTAACACATAAAACTCTTTACAGTTATAAACATATGTGCAAGTTTCTCCTATGGCCAGTGAAGCTAAGCCAGCAAAAAGACTTTCTTTTGCTAGTGTCGCTTTAACTGCTTCAGAGAGCATAATAACTTCTAGTAGTGAAAGCATCCCACGTGGGGCATGCTAAATACACCAGGGCCAGTCCCTCCAGGGTCCTTCTGTAGTTAGATGAGATCTGGTTGATGTAGCTGATGGAGTCTCCACTGTCGCTCACCTCACCCTAAAGTAAAAACCAAAACAGAGCACAGGATTTAGAGTTTTGAAGAGCCTGCTCTCCAGCAACTAGGAAGGAACCAAACTCACATGGTTACATCTACACTGCTGCTATTGAAGTTAGGTGAGATACACCTTTGCTTCGCCTTAGCCTTGGACTCATCGGGCAAATACTGCTGATGATTGAAGAGCTCATTTCTTAAACTTGTTTGCTGCTCTTCTCCTGCCATGACGGTCCCACAGCAGAGCCGGCAGAGCTGGCTTACGGACACAAGAGCACTCCAGTCAGGCCAAAGAATTGCCCTGGCAATGGGACTGTTATTCTAGGCTACTTCTTGCAGTTCGCTTAGCTACCATCGCACCTGATTTTAAACAGAGCCAGCTGATTTTGCCTGGAGTTGATGAGGGACCATGGTCATGAACTGTTCTGCAGCAATACAGTGGGACCCCACACTCCACCTGGCTGTGGTGGTAAGGACTTGTACCTACAGCCAAAGGCTCTCACAGTAACTTTGTGTAAAAAATATACTTGACCATTTCCTGCCATTATTGCTTTTCCAGCAGAAGTTTTGGTGACCAGTGACCTGCCTGTGGACTTCTAGGTCATTTAGGTACTTCTGGATTGCTCTTCTTTAACCTTCTCCTGTGGGTTCATATATAACTCTAGGAGAGAGCCAGGAGAAAGCTGCAGAGGAAG
The DNA here is from genome assembly GCA_013389945.1 of Fregata magnificens. Lineage (NCBI taxonomy): Eukaryota > Metazoa > Chordata > Aves > Suliformes > Fregatidae > Fregata > Fregata magnificens. The sequence continues at coordinate 93,631 of WAAD01017112.1, forward strand.
GGGAGCCAACATACAACTGGCCTTCCTCATAATTTGTCACAAGAACTTGCTTTTATTTTTCTGCTTGAAAAGCTGGTTATTAAATTTTTCTCATGTCTTTGCACTGACCTGGAGAACAACCAACCTCTATTATAGTCACTAAACAAATCTGGTCTGAGAGATTTGTTTAGTGCCACGTGCCAGTGGTGAAGGATGTTTCATGGCACAGCCTTTCACTACCCTCCCCAGCCCATCTCTTTTAAAACGACAAACCTGCATTTAGGAAAAGGAAATTTACTGTGGCTTTTCTGTGCAGATGGTGATAAGCGTGAGTTAGCATTTGTAAGCTTATAAGCACATATGGTTTTGTACATATCAATTAAGGCAGTTGGCTAATCACTCTAATATCATTAGTGATTCATCTGTATTCCTTCAAATAGACATTTATGCTCAGCCTGCTGGTTTTTATACGTATGGACTGGATTGTGCAATTCTTCCTGTCACCATTTGCAGTCAATAACATTTCTTTGGCACCAAGGGATTAAAAGGGTACATTTCAGAACTGTGTGGGCAAGTCGTTTGGCCCATGCCTTATGTATAAGGCACGCACATAAAATATTTGTGCGTGTGTGGTTTCTTTTTAAAGGCTCTGCTAGTCATGCCGTGGGCTGAGTGACAACAGCACTATGTCTGTGCACATGGGACATACATGCAGACTCATGCATGCACTCATCCTGCTGTTTGTGAGCCTGCTGTGCACAGCCAAGCATCTTGACCCTAACCAGCCTCACCTCACAGCCTTGACGGGGCTCACCACCTTACCTCCACCACAGCAGCCCTGGCAAAGCTAATCTTTTCACCCCAACCTCTCTCTCCTCCATGCAGGTACAGTAGACCCCCAAACAAGAGCCCAAACACCCGCCACCACCTCTCTGGCTCTCTGTGGCTTACCTCCAAGACCACTGCTCCTGCTTGCTTGGCCATGATCTCACGATGACATGCCTCACTTTCCTCCCTGCCCGTGCACAGCTCTGGGCTTGCACCACTCCTCATGCCGTTTCAGTTCCCACTGCTGTCTGGATCAAGCTTCTTCTGCATCCAGACAGCAACCCTGGGACCTGCATCATCCAGAGACAGCCCCAAGAGCTGACAAGCAAGGCATGGTTTGGTTACCCCCTGACCGTAGATTTTAGCTGTGCCTTCCCCTGGAGGGCAACTGCTCTTCAACCCCTTCTGTATACTCTTTGAATATGGGTAGATTTACCAGCATCCCTGGGATGGATGTACAGTTAGCTCCTTTCAGTGCTGGGGAAGTTCAGCTCAGAAGATCAGGGCCAAAGTTTTCATGTGTTGGGCAAATCATTGCAAATGGCAGCTATGTGCTTAAATCCATTTGATTGTCAATAGCAGTTGACAACCATGAGCCTTTGAAAACCACCGGCTCGTTGAGATAGGTATCTTGATACATTCCAAGGTATCCAAGTCTCTGTTTGGACTTTGGGAGGTGTTCCAGATCCAAAAAGTTATGTGAGCTGTAGCTGTTGAGAGGCTTTAGGAATTGGATTGCTTTTTCAGCGCTGTGATGAAATGACCTGCATCATCCCCTGGCACAGGAAACCTGTGGGACCAGGGAGCTGCGTGACCTGCAAGGCCACCCATCAACCAGAAAAGGTCCATCCCATCTGCCCGGATCTACCCCACAAAGTTCTCAGGGCTCGTCCCCGTGCCAAAAAAAATGGTGCATGCAGGCTGGGAAATGACCACTCTTGTCGCAGATCTTAAAATGGAGACATGGGGATTTTTCCAAGTTTTACCTTCAGGCTACAGGTAATATTCACACTACATAAACAGTCCTTGTTCTTTTTTCTTCCTTTCACTTTTCAAAACTCCATGCCCACTTTTATTTAACTTGCAAGTGAATGATGCATAATATCCCCAGGGAAGTGGTGGATTCCCCAACATTGGACACCTCTAGGATTCGGCTGGACAGGGTGCTGGGCCATCTTGTCTAGACCGTGCTTTTGCCAAGAAAGGTTGGACCAGATGATCCTTGAGGTCTCTTCCAACCTGGTGTTCTATGATTCTATGATGCCACTCCAGAGCCAGGAACAGATGCATTTTGGAGAACATTAGGGGTTTTTTTTTGGCATCTCTACCTCTGTCTTCAAATTGTTTTTAAACCTCAACAGTACCTTTAGTCCAGGGTTTTTTAAAGAAACTGTTTTTCTTCAAAAAATTATTTCTGGTTTTGATGCTGAACAGCTCTCACTATCTGGGCAAAAAACTTAGGTTCTCGGAAGAAAGGAAACTAAAAAGGACATAAAATTCATGAGTGGTTCACTCTCCCAGCTGTGGTCCAAAAGAAAATTCCTATGTTAGTTCCTCACAGGAGTTTATTTATAGACTTTTGCTAGCCACAGTGTTAAAGCTGCTGTGAAGAGGTTGCAGGATGGTATTTTTAGCACCTTACCTAGAACCTGGCCATGTGATTTCCCCATAATCCCTTAACAACTGCATAATGGAAACTACATTTTAGCTATAGCAAAGTGAGGATGAAACTGATAGGCCTACAAATGCCCAGCACAGAGCTCTGCGTTCGGGTGATTGCGGGTGAATTTGCTTGTAATCGAGCTCTCTTAGAGCGCCGGCAGTGCAATGGATGAACTTCCAGCTCTCCTCATCTCCGCCAGTACTCCATCCTTAGTTAACCACGCAATTAACTAGACTTTTGTCGGCCTAGAGGGACCTGAGCCCTGTCAGTGCCGCGCATTCCCAGTTCCCGCTGATGTTCATTGAAACTGGAGGCGCAAAGTGCTCTGCAGGCTGGGTCCAGTGAAAGACTGGGTCAGGTTCCCATCTTCACATTTGTCATGAGACTGAAACCTGCCCTGGGTACAAATTAGGCCTTGCTAGCAAATGGGTATTTTCCTATGACATTTTTCAAAGAAAGTGAAGGGGAGATGAGCAAAACTGTTCAGGAGAAAACGCTTGTGGTTTTGAGAAAAAACTTGAAATACTTCAGATCTGAGGTGCTAGCTAGAGAGCAAGGTAGTTTAGATGCGTCTCACTCCAACTTTGGCTCTGTGGTGTGACCTTGTCTGCTGGGATGGATCATCATGTCTCCATGGGGGTGTCATGGGGCTCGCCCAGCTGTGGCACCTCATGAAAGAGGTTTTCTGGCTGGCAGCTTCGCCGATACCGAAGCACAGGAACATGAAGAAACAGGGCTGTGTACAACACTGTAACAGCATTTCTGAATCAAAATACTTTAATCGTCCTCTGAAAGAATAGTGTACTTGTTCATAAGATTTTGTAACACTAAATTAAAATCTCTGTGGAAATCAGACACTGATGAAATATTTAATAGAGATTTAATTCTAATGGTTTTTCATCAGAAAATTGATTTCATTTCAGCCCAGAGCAAATCTTGCTGTCTTGATTAAATGAGGCAGAGAGAATATTTGCTGGTTGCTTGTATCTCTCCACTCCCTCATTTAGCTGCGTGCTTTTGGAGGGCAGAGACGTCTTGCATAATATTTTTGCAGCTTTTGGCCACCCCGGCTACTTTGTGACACAGGGCTGAGCCCCACCGAGACTGTTTATAGTCTATTTTGTCCAAGACCTCTAAGTCCCATACTCTTCACTGGAGTGTTTCGAATGAGGTGTTTAAAAATCACAGCCTTGACAGCTCTCCAAGGCCACCATCTCCTGGTTTCCCCTCATGTAAGCATAGCTACCAAAACACTGGGCACTTCATCTGAGGTAAATGTCTAAGCCTCCTCCCCAGCCAAGCAGAGATGGGCACCTCTCAGAGAGGTGGTTCACTCATCCCTTTCAGGAGGGGATAATTGGAAGTGCCTCTCTTCATTGCCAAGAGGGAGAGACTGACTTGTAGATGGGTGATGTCAGGTGAGATAAATCAGACCCAAACTGGCCTGTATTTCGAGCCTGTGTTTTATTCTCCCTGAGGCTCCTCGCCAACTTCTTAGACCCAAAGGCTGATTGTATTACCCTGGGGGGGAGCGCGTTTTTGTAGACAGATGAAAGGGGTCCAAGAAATGCAAAGGCATTATTAGCAGCAATAACTTAGCTTTCCTCACCCCCTTAAAAGTTGCATCATCTTCAGCAGGTGCTGGTGCATTAGCCACAACTTTGGCATTAGCGGATATTGAGAGTTTCAATCTTGAACTGGAACATTTTCTTGACAGAGTAATTTGTACAGAGCACTCACAGAAAAAACACCTGCTTGCTTGAAACTGAGTCTCACCCATGCTTTACTTTGAGCAAAATTAGTGTGGGGGAGAAATCCTGCAGTCAAGGGATGGAGAACAAGAGGGTGCGTGACTTCTATTGCAGTTTAATTTTCGAAGGCAAGTCCCTGTGCATCTCATACTGTTATAAAATGCTTATTGGCGTGCCGGGGCGTCCGGTCAGCCCCCAGGCTGCCCCTTTTGATCAGGTTCGTTGCAGCAACGTTTCTCCGCTACCATCTCCTGTCCTACACCCATCCCATGGCCCCACGGGACAGGGGCAGGTGGGCAGCAGCTGCAGGCTAAAGAAGCATTGCCCACCTGCCCGCGCCGCCCGGGGCTTCTCCCCAACATCTGCAGCCCCAGTGGGAAGGAGCACTCTCCATCCCCGTCCTCCCTGAGGCCAGGCCAGTCCGTGACGAAAAGTGGCACCCAGCATTCTGCCTCTCAGTCATTGAATTTCCAGCTGGGATTGCTCATGTACAGCAGCTCTGCCCTTCTGAAATCCAGACTTGCTCTCCAAAAAGGCCATGAATTTTCATGAAAAGCCTTCAGAGATATGCTGTATAATGACCCGATTTCATGGCTAATGTATATTTCATGTTAGGGTTGCTACACCTCAAGTTTCCACGCAAAACCCCTGAGCTTTGTTCTCATGGTTACCGATGTGTCCACTGAATCCCTCAATAAAGTGCATTACAGTGGTGCCTACTGGAAATATTATACCTAAACTTTAGGAGACCGGGCCATTATCATGCTCTGTTTTCACTGACTGCCCCACTCTCCTCACAGGAAAAACAATTTCTTTTGAGCTGAAACCTGGCTCAGAGGATGTCTCACAGAGACTGAATTTGATAATATTCACTGCAGACATTTTTGACTTAGAGAAACACAAAATAAAACAGAGCTTGGCAGGTTTGGATTTCTTGGGGGATGCTTTTATACAGTCACAACTCTTTTGTCTTGGAAAATTAGTTCTTTTGAAGAAATGGAACATTGATGTATATCTTCTTTTATTAGGGAAAGAACCAAAGACATTAATGAGAATACAAAGATAAATAGATTCTATTTTAATTGCTTTTCTTTTCCTTTAGAAAACAGAATTGTTCTGAAAAACAAAAGCTGTGCTTGTGTATTTTGCTGAATTTAAGTTGTGGAAAGTACACTTTCTCGTGACTCTGGCCCGCAATAAACCATATTGCTCATGTAAACAGTTTTGTCTCAAAAGCTGATTTTTCTTTCATAAACATAATGCCTCCTGACTGATTAAAAATACATATTTTAAATCCTTAGCAGAAGAAAGGTCAATCATACAGTGATGTGATTTTACTTGTAGAGATTCCACTTAGTATAATGTCTGATGAAAGAAATTCAGTTTAACCTTTTGAATGACTTTAGGAGCCCGAAGAAATGTCATGACGCTGTTTCCTTTAGGCGTTGTCATCTTCAGAGTCTTTCATATCCCATCTCAGCTGCCTCTTCTCCCTGTAACAGTTGCTCATAAGAAATATGCCTGCCTTCCTTCACATTCTTTGTTGGCATTTAAAAAAATTATTAGGCTTCTGTTTTGTCCAGCTTTGCTTATAACTCATCCACTTCTCTGTCTCCCCTGCTAAGCGTGATGGCCATATATTTTTGGTAGATAGAGCGCGCGTAACTGCAAGGAAAACAGGGGTACAAAGAAAAGAAATTGGCTTTCAAGAAAGCCTTGCACCACTTCTCCAGGTAATTACACACCCTGTTGCTTGTGGGTTTTGCAGCTTGACATTTTAATAGGTCTCTGTTCATGTTTTGTTCACTGTACCTGGTTTACAACACGTTGTGCCAACAGAGCAAATGTTGCCTGAGATGGAGTAGCCCCTCATCTAGGCTTTGCTAGAAATGGATGTTGTTGCAGCCACTAATCAAACAAGGCCTTCTCCTTTTTCCTGTTTACCAAGAGGGTTTCTTCATAGGTGTAGTCCTCGCAGGAACCGCACTGCTGTCTGCTGAAAGCCCCCAGTTTTTTGTGAAAACATTCTGCTTACTGAAAGCACCAGCAATGCCTTTAATGGCTAAATAAATGCACTGTAAGGTCTAAATTCTCTTGACAATACGCACTGATTTGTACTAGCTGAGCACCCAGCTCTTCAGCAGCGTAGCACGAGGGTACTGGACAGCCTCGCTGTCCCTTGCTAATGAAAACCAGATCATTGCTGCCCGCCCCTCCCCGTGCCTCTGAAGCAGCTCCCCATGGCTTCAGAGGCTGTGAAGGTGGCCGCTCAAGTGAGTTCGTCTCCCTTCTTATAGCCACGGTGCTAGAGCAGTAATTTTTACCCCATGGTCAGAGATCCCTGGGGGGCTGTGGAGGACTTCTAGGGGTATATTAAAACTAACCAAGAGAACTATCATTAGCAGTTGGCTTGCTTACATCTATCTTCTGGGCTTACGCACCTTCCTGGAAATCATATAGGGGTCTGCAATTAATAAAACCACAGGTTGAAACCCACTCCCCTGCAGCTAGCTGGCAGAAATTCCACAGCCCCCTTTGGGTTTTTTTGATGTTTCCAGCTTTCTGGTATATTAGTAACATATTTTCCCCCTTGCATGGGTGAAAAGTGAACCCTGGGAGCACGGAAAACGAAATCCACCAAGTCATTTTGGACTCTGAGAAGTGGAAACAGAAGAGCTAGGCACTTTCCAAGGGCTGGCAGCGCTGCCTGACTCACTCTCTTTGCAGGATGGGATGTCACTGACTGGTTGGTTTAAGGAACCAGTTGCTCTGGTTTATTCTGAATTTACAAGTCCTGAAGTGCCACTGAGTGACCAGTGATTTAAGTGCGGCTCCAGAGTTGGTCTGCTCAAACTCTTGAGCACCTGCGGGAGTAAACGCCCATGACTCCTGCCCAACATTGCCCACAGCAGTCCTCCGTAGGGTGGCTTCTTCCACATACCAGTGGTGGACACACATTCCCTGGGGTCGGTAGGCAGGAGGAACACTGCATGGAGGGTGGGAAGACATCTTCACATTTAGGCTGTCCAAGGGAAAAGAGCATCAACCCTTTGATTCCTGCCCCAGTTGCCTGAGCTTTCCTCACCCAAGGAAGCTGTGGCTGTTCAGATTTTGGGAAAGGCTTCCTCCCCAAGACCTCCCCTCCTGGTTTCCTACAGACTGCCCCAAGGCACCCTGGTGTTCAAAAAGCAGGGACACCATGCAAAACTTTATGACCACATTTGTAGCCATTTCCTTCAAATACTCTAAGCACTAAATTGCATATTGCTCCCGCAGATGGAGGACAAATGGTACTGCTGAAAGTATCGCTGACGTCGCTGCTGAATTTGGCCCAGAGACTTCCAAGAAAATTTTGTCTGCCTACTCCAAGCTACATTTAGCACGAGCCAGTCATTTGTGACTGTAGCTTATAAATACTCTTAACTACTGGCATATACAACGGGAAATACAATACATCTTATCTAAGAGCCAATTGTTCATTATTTATTACAGTTATTATTCATTTCCATTGTAGTTCCTGAGGGGGCTTTAACACTTGCTGGGCCATTAGCCCAGCTGAGGGTCCCAGATTTCCTTGGCGTAGCTATCATCTGTTTTATCCGATATGTGGTTCCTGGCTGGTACATACACAAAGGGCAACTGGGCATCACAAAAGGAAATTCACACTTATTAGTATGTCCCACAGTTCATTATAATATCATAGTTCATTCATTTTTTTCTGGTTTCTTCATTGAGTTCCTTGTAGCCAGATGAGGATCATTAGCTTCTGAAATAAAACATTTTAATTAAGCTGATCTGCGCTGTGCCTTCTAACTCTTCAGATAGCATTGCCAAATTAGGAAGGCACAATCGCTTCTGTGTTTGTGTTTAATAAATATTGCAGCGCTGCTCGATAAGGCTGACAGTACTGCATGAAGGACACTTGGGGCCGTGTCCTACTGACTCACGTCTCTGTCTCTTCCCTTCAGAAGGTGGTGTGTGAGACTGAATCACACCACTCAAGCTGTGTATACATGGGGTTGAGCAGGGAGACTGTCGGCATGACAGACATGTTCCTTGTTAATCTGATGGAGTGAAAAAGTGAGTGATAATTAATCATCTTCATTCACTGCCTCCAAAACCAGCCAGTTGTGTCCTGCCCATGAAAGGAGAATTGCTGTGAGCTTAGGTCCTCTTCCCCTCTCTGGAAGTTCAAAAGATAAAGGAAATGCCTTTCGGCATGAATGTAATGGGAAACGGGACAGCTACAAACTGACAGATGTTTTCCAATGGCTGGACTGGTGTTAGCAGCTCCTGCCTACTTTACTCCTAGCCAAGGGCTCATGAGAGCTCATTGCCTCCTGAGGTCTGCTCCTTCGTCTGCCTGTGGGACCATGTGTGGAACAGGCACAGAGATGAATCTGGCTAAAAAAAGCCAAAACAAAAGAGCAGAGGACTGTTCTCCTTCTCTGTAGGCTTGCAAATAACTGCTCCAGAAGAAATGTCAGAGTGCAGCATAATTGGGATGGAGCGGTTGGGTTAAACTTGAAATGCTTACAGGTTGTTGCAGCCGTGCCTGAAGGCATGATTCCTTGATTCCCTGGTTGTGCAGAACCATTTACAGCTGACACACAGCCATCCTTGTCTGTCAGCATCTTTAACTCATTTAGCACAGTGGTAGAGGGCTCGGGGGAGTGTACAATGATGGGGGCAAGGCCTTCATTTCCAACCATACTGCACAGTTAGGGCTTGTTCGAATCAAGGGTGGCAACCTAGTTAGAATCAGGTCATGGCCATGAGTGGGACCAGACAGCAACGGGCACAAGCCTGAAGACAATAATGAAACATCAAAGTGTTTTCAAGCCCAAGTGCAGACATGACTGATATCTCCTATGTACTGGGTCCAGTCCAGTCATTCATCTTTTGCGTGCCCCTGGGATCCTTCTTCAGCTGCACCCCTGAAACATCCATACATCTTGAAAATAGCCCAGACAAAACTTTGGTAGAGTACCTTGCTGAGCCCAGACAATAGGAGTCACACTCAGGGACTTGATGTAGCTCCCAGCTGCATAATGGGAAGCCTCTCACTGCTGTCACTCCAGGGAAAGGCAGAAGGAGGACCCGCTCCAGCGAGTGGTGGTGGTGTAGCTGCACTGAGCTGAGCCACCACCAAACACCCAGCTCGCACTTCTGCACACTTATGAAAAGAGCTCAATGGTGGACGCGCTGAATTTTACCCACTCTGTCAATACTAGCGTTTCCCAAGTGCTGCCGTTGTGCCCTAAGAGGCACAGACCATAGAGGCAGGTGCCATATCTTCCCTAGAGACTTCACATCCTTATGCCATCATGCCCCCATGGAAGTCAACGAACCATTTATAACTGTCTTCAGAGGGAGCAGAATTAGGGACATACAATCATAGGACAGAAAGTGACTTCATAGACTATCAAATCCAGTCATCTGCAGTCACAAGCAACTACATCCCTTAAGTGATGGCAGACTCCACCCTCAAACCAGACAGGTTTCTTTGCCATCTGTTCCAGAATCCAGAACCAGTTTAATTAGAAGAGAAAGTCTCTAGCTACTCAATGATCATTTTGTACCTTTACTTAATCATCTTTCCAATCCTCCCCACAGACTGGAAGTTCAGGTATCTTGCTACTGACATTTCACTCAAAACTTATTTGCGGTGCGATAATGCAGGCATGGTTTCTCATCAGCACTTGCAGAAATGGAGACCTGATTAAACCTCACTTGAAAGTCAGGCCCTGAGGTCCTAATCCGCAAGCTGGCATGTACCAGGGATGGAAGCTTGTTTACCAGCTCTCTGAAATGCCTCTTCACATTGACATTCGCTTAGTGTCTTTGTCACCCTGGCTCTGATTTTTTTTTCTCTCTCCAGTGAATCATTTATGCACTTTGCTGCTATCAAAGAAAAGTCTTCATTTTCAGCACGCTGTCAGGAGAAATTCCTTTGAAAAATCTTACCTAGGCAAGCCTTTCAAATGAAAGCAAAAATACCTAGCATCACTCCTGCTTCTCAGGTTTCTAAAAAAGAAAGACCTTTTTATGTAATTTTGTCCATCTTTCTGCTGCTGCAGGACGATCTATTTATTAGTATTTTCTCCATGGTCAATTCAATAGTTTTTCATGATGATATTTCCAACACATTCCTCTGGGGGAGAAGTTACTCCATAGGCTGTGGTGGTCTGCTCTTTCTCTGTGTAGAGCAGTTGACAGTTATGATGTCTCCTTCCTAGGTAATATCTATGGCATACTTTATTCCTCTTTAGTCTTTGTCATCTAGCAACTGCCTATATAACTTCACTAACCTTCCCACAGGAGCCGGTAGATGCTATGCATGGGCTGTCATAACCATGCCTAAGCTTGGGAAGTAACAAAATTGGCTCGGTTTTATCAGATTTCTCACTGGTTTCATAGCTCTTCTTTGAAATCCTGACTACTGATCAAAATCTTTTTTTTTCAGAGAAGGAGTGATCTTAGCTAAAGAGTGGTTGCGTTAAGAGTATCGGTCTGCCAGAGCAATTACACATGGTAATTTTCTGTGTGGAGAGGTTGTATGAGAGAGAGTGAGCCCATTACTGTGTAAGAGAGAAAATATCCTGTCTTCCAACATAACGTCCCTACTGAAGAAGCCCAAAATGGTATTAATCTTTATTTACCTCTAAACTTCATTGTAGGTTAATACTCCCTGAGCATCGTCACTGCTTGGCCTCTTGGTATTGCTGCCACTTCACAGACTGCTCCTTCTGGTGGCATGTTTTTATTACGCATAACTGAGCCTCCCTGCGCAATTGCATTCTGCCTGTGACTCTGTTCCTCTTGATTAGTGAAGAATGTGGACTGGAAAGGACTGTGTGGGTCACCGAGTGCAATCCTTAGCAGTTTCACGCAATTGTGCCATAGACATAGAGTGCCGAATGGTCCCAGAACAGGAGCTCGTGCTTTTCCACACGTCTCTCAAACACTCTCCAGCTCCCTGGAAAAGGAATGTTTAACCACAAAGGCCCATGACTGTTAGTGTGACCGAGGCCTGGCTATAAAAAATGCAGTGTTGGACACTACGGCAAAAGCAGTGCTGGACAACTACGCTGCCTTCCAAAACACTAAGCCTAAAAGTTCATAGGGGGTTCATGGACTGAATGCTCAAAACAAAGGGCTGCACAGGGTGCTCACAGTGAAACAGGAGAGTGCGGATGTTTTTTGGTGATTGCTGGTCATACCAGCCTGTGGATCCATCCTGACTCTGGGGGGCATTTAGAAAAGGAAGAAAAAACCCAACTTGATTAATCCTTCACAAAACATGCAGCGATGCCAGCGGGTCACTGGAGGTCCTCCAGGACGCAGGGTCCTGTGGCATGAACATACCGTAGGCTCACTGCAGCTGGCAAATGGCTTTTCTGGTACTCATGCTGTGGCCTTGCTGCTGTCTTCAGCAAATAAGGAAATCTAACACTGGGAAAACACGTGGTATTGCTATAAAATCACTACTTACAGTCACGCTTAAAAAATGCTCTTGACTAGCTGTGGTATAAAAAGCATGCTTATTACAAAATACTAATGTGTTTCAGGCTTGATGAGCCTCCCCTGTGCAGATGGGTCTAGGATGCAGGAACAAGGTTAATATAGGTAAAATTAGACCTTGACTTTGGGCTGAGAGCTCCCCCAAGTTTTTAGCTTGGCTGGTGGGAAGGTCAAACACAAAATGTTGTCACTGCTTTGGACCTGGGCTGATTATTTACAAAATGTGCACCAAGCCCCATTACTCTGAATGCTGCTGGTAGGGGTGAAGGTGGGAAAAGTGTTTCTTTGCTGGCAGCTCCCGGTCTTTATCCCCTCCCCATCCCAAAAACTTCTTGGTCGTGATGACTCTGTAAACCCTTCTCTGGTGGGTCCTTGCCTTTCTCTGACTGCTTCGGTGTCATTTCCTAACTTTCTTGTGTCCTCTTCTGGGCTGGTGGGACTGGGTTTGCTTGGAGATGATGGGCAGAATGGCCTCTGCCTACATAAGGTGCCCAGGGACTGCACTGCAAACCATCCTCTGCATCTGCTCAGGTTTCTCCTGCCTCCTCCATCCACTTTCCCTGCCTTGCCGCAGAAACAGGCTCCTGGACCTTCCCCCTTCATCTGAACAGAGACCCTGGGCGCTTGCATTTGGCCGTGCAGAGACACTCCTGCCTGCACGGCTGGGGTCCCCGCTTTGCCGTGCCAGGTGTTTCGAGCAGCAACTCCCACAGTTTCAGCTATTTCAGCTCACATGGGAGTGTTTCAGCCTCTGCAATCCACCCAAACAAAGTGCAACTCTTACATCCACCAGCTTAATGGGGCTGTACCCAGCCGCTGGCAAAACAATATCTTTGCTTTGCAGTTCATTTTTACTGCCCTCCTGATAACAAATGTAAACCTTAGTTGTGTGTGTTTGATTAAGCTCCAAGGGAGGCTATGATGCGATAGCTCCCCAAACTTCAGTGTGCTTGCAGCGGGTTGTTTATCTTCTGCAGTTTCTTTAGTAAACACCACATAGTGTCAGCCAGCAATTTAATGCTTTGTACTCTAGCATCCCCCATTGCCAGTGAAAGCAACCTTTCAGAAAAGCCACTTTGTTAGCACCTAACTTACTAAGAACATGAAGTGACTTGTGTCACAGCCTGGCCCTGCACACCCCAAACTCAACCTAAACACAGGAACGTGGCATCTGGGGAAATGAAGAAAAAAACAAGTAACACAAAATAATCCTCTGTTTTCCCTTTCCATCCTCCAGCTAAGTGCTCTGACCCTCAGAGGAGGGTCATCTGGCTGTGCTACGTTTCTTATTTCTGGAGTTGCTGTTCCATCTTGTTCAGCAAGAGAGGGAACAAGATGGGTTTTTTGACTGAGCATAAGTAATTTGGGAGAAGAGGAAACAAAGCCTTGGGAAACAAAGATAACCTATAATGACACAAAACTATTTCTGAACATCTGGTAACCTCAGGAAAGGCAGACCTTCCAAATTAGGAATGAAATCCTGAGGCATTTGGGGCCAGTTAATGATGCTTTTGTACTCCCACTCCATGAAGATTAAAACAATTATGGACTGGAAATAGTGCATTTATTTACTACCATTTTTAATGATAATGTCCATAACCTGGTTTGGTTTAAAATGCTATTTCGTTTGGTTGATTACGTAGTTCTAAGCCAGCGATATCCTAAGGTTTAACAACCACACCATGTCTTCATGCTTTTATATCCATAATGAATTTCTGCATACAAATACAATACCAGTGCTTCAGCTTCCAGAAATCTCTGAGGCAAACATTTTATTACATCATGAAATTAATTTTTATTGCCCTTCTGTTCTGTGAAGTAGAAACACAGAGCAAGATGAAAAAAAAAAATCAACCAAAGTGGCCTTTTCAGCAGCTTTGCAGCTAGAATTTCTTTGCTAATCTCCAAGGCAATATGCTCTTCAGATCGATGATCAAAATCGAGGGTGTAACGACACATTGCACGGACTGAGTCTACTAAAAAACTCTCCGCGGTAAGGGAGCGTTAACCATTATGGGACCTCACGGACCTTCTTGCTGACTTGCTCAGAATCACGATGGAGTTTCTGCCTCATAAGCTATCAGGAGATGTAGACATTAGCGTCTGCTTTTGCGCGTGGTCGGAGTGAGAGCTGACCAGATACTGCATTACTTTTTGGACCAGCAGACTTGGAGTCCTGCTGTAGCATCTGCTGCAGTTTTGTGGTCTGACAGCTGCAGCGTAAATACTGAATTACTGGGTTTAAAAGAACTGCTTGTGGTTTATCCTCCCCGTTTGCAGGAGGGCAGGAGGTGTCAGCCAGAGAAATGCATCCACAGGCACCGGGGCAGTGACAGTGCCGGCATTTCATAGGCAGTGTTCAGGGGATGCTGTAGCTCTTGGGGATGTCTAGGGGCTGCAGCTAGGACGCGGCACGGGCAGACAGCTCAGACAACCAGCTGGATGCTCCTGGGAGGTGACCTCCTGTGCCTGTGGCAGACAGGGAGCTGCTGCACTCCCAGATGTGGGCATGTGCCACCAGGTGAACTGGCCGTTTATGTAGCTATTTGCCTCTATTTATGTAGCTATTTGCCCAGGGAGGGAAGGCAGGATCAGACTGTGACTAGGCAGGCAAAAGGACAGTGTGTTTGCAGCGTCTGAACAATTAGATGTCTCCGGATGCAAATGGGAGCTCTGTGTGTCCTGCGCTGTAAACACGGTGATTTGTGTGTGCTCACGCATGTCCTGTCAGCGTTTGTTTAACGCTTCAGTTGCACCAGCTTTTTCCCTTTTACTTTGTATATTAATGTGCAGGCACTTGCTGAAGTGTATCCACTTAGTGAGCATCTGGCCTTGCCGGGGTCTTAAACTGAAGACACATTTTAACGACATCTGACTTCTCAGTCGGCACTGAGAAAATTAATCGACCCAATATCCTTTCCTGCCCTCCTGCACAAGGCCGGCCGGTCCTTCTTCCCTAGCAGACCCTATTTTGTGTGTCCCACCTGCACCTGGGGGTCGCAGCAGCCGGTCCCAGCCGGCACCTTGCTCTACATAGAGCGGACGGTGCTTCATAAACCCTGCAGGAGCCCTGGAGCTCACTCGTGGCCTTTGGATATTATGAGCTTCTAAGGTCAATTGATTGAACATGGGAAGCCTGATTCTTCTTCAATAGACTTTGTACTTTTATTTGTTCAGTGCACCTTCAAAGGCTCACCTTAAATTAAGGATTTACTTTAGGATTTAAATTAAGTGAAGATCTAATTAGCACAATTATGCATTACCAGGCAAGTCACAGGGCTGAGGTAATTTGCTTTGTTGGGTTAGTATTTGGACCGGTTATGTGGAGTAAAGTGGCATTAATGAACAAGCACAAGATCCAGTGAAAGTCCATCAGGGAGCCTTCATTAGACAATCAAAATCTCCCCCTCTTTGCTCGCTGTAACGTACCACATACCACAACCTGACCTTTAGCTCTTTCCTCACAGATCCCTAAAGGATTAAGTAATTCAAACTTTTACAGCCTTGTACTCACTAGCATGAGCCTATGTGCCAGAGATGACCCCGAAACACTCTGACTTCACACACTGGGATGGGGCAAGTGATACAGGAGCAAACCCCTGCATCCTCAGCCAGTGCTGTCAACAGCAACTCCCAGCTACCCAGAATGGTTCAGCACGCCCATTTCCAGGTCTGTTTTAGTTTTTTTCCCAAGCTGGTGGCTTCCCCTCAAAGGGCCCTGCAGGAGGACTTGCTGCTCCTCACCCCAGTATCACTGCCCAGTTGGGAGGTGACCAGACCACGAGTGCTCGCCGCGTGGCTGGGCGCACATGGACTTTGAGCTCCACCACCTGCACGGCCGAGTTTCAAACTCTGCTTCCAGGGAATGCTCATGCATGCAGCCTGGAAATGCTACCTTTACAAGGCTTTGTGCTGATAAAAGCCCATCATATGAATATGCAGGAAAGCAAACACCAAGGGAGGTTGCTGGCCAAATTCATTAAAATCTGTGAGTGACTGTGTCTGGGAACACCTCGAATACTGTGTTCAGTTTTGGGCCCCTCAGTACAAGAAGGACACTGAGGTGCTGGAGCGTGTCCAGAGAAGGGCAACAAAGCTGGTGAGGGGTCTAGAGACCAAGTCTTATGAGGAGCGGCTGAGGGAACTGGGACTATTTAGCTTGGAGAAGAGGAGGCTGAGGGGAGACCTTATCGCTCTCTACAACTACCTGAAAGGAGGTTGTAGTGAAGCAGGTGTTGGACTCTTCTCCCAAGATAGTAGCGATAGGACGAGAGGAAATGGCCTCAAGTTGCGTCAGGGGAGGTTTAGATTGGACATCAGGAAGAATTTCTTTACCGAAAGAGTGGTTAGGCATTGGAACAGGCTGCCCAGAGAGGTGGTGGAGTCGTCAACCCTGGAGGCGTTCAAAAAAGGTATAGACGTGGCACTCCAGGGCCTAGTTTAGGAGTCATGGTGGTGTTAGTTGATGGTTGGACTTGATGATCTTAGAGGTCTTTTCCAACCTTAATGATTCTATGATTCTATGATTCTGGCAGAGCTCATCTAACTCTCAAATTTTTTACTCCTTCC
Source organism: Fregata magnificens (assembly GCA_013389945.1). Classification (NCBI taxonomy): domain Eukaryota; kingdom Metazoa; phylum Chordata; class Aves; order Suliformes; family Fregatidae; genus Fregata; species Fregata magnificens. Next base: position 109,945 of record WAAD01017112.1, read on the forward strand.
AGCGCAGCCATTAGATGGGGGGCTAGGAGGGTGCTGATTATTTATCACTATTTAACAGTTAGATGAACTTTGGCAATGTAACACAGACCTAAAGACTCACTGCATGCCGTTTAATGGACCCAGCTGAAGGACTTCAGCTGGGAGCATGGTCTGGCTAACCCCTGAGGCACAGAAGACACTAGCTTTTTCCTGCTCCTAGAGATGCCCTATTTGTTCTCTCCCGTGTCGCTGGAGAGGGCCCTGTTAACCAGTCTCCTCACTCAGGAGCCCCTGTCCTGTGCCTGCAATTAGTTGAGAACATTCTGGATCAAAACGAGAGTTATCAGCTGCATTGTCACTATTTGAAGTGCACTTTAAAGGCAGGGTGAAGGAATGAAAATCCTGGTCACCCACAGCCCAGGATGGCTACTATGGATGGATGATATAGGAGTCTTTATAGACATGGTACAAGATGGTCCTTAGAGGAGTTTGGAGGGGACTGGCTGAGCTCTAGGCAAGTGACAGGCTCTGGGAACGGGAGTCAGTTGCCCTGATATGATGCATTAACTGGTTTTACAGACATCTCCAGGAGGTGAGAGCTTTTAGAGTGAAAGACAGACATTTCCAGTTCACCTGTATGAAGGCCTTTTCAGCATCAGCAAGGGAGATGAGAACGATACTTTTGATTCATATATAAGATGAAGGAGGTTAATGAGGAACTGTAGCAGGAAGGCCTGCATATATAAGTAAGTGAGCAGAGCAAACAAACAGACCTCCAGGTACTAGAGGCTTGTGTAACTCCTGAGAATTTAATCCATACCATTTTCACACGTGGGTGATCGGGTCAGCTTTCAGCTTGATGTAAGACAATATAATTGATTCTAATGGGTTTGTTAGGTCATAAATGGTGATTTCCTTTAGGTCTTCATCCTGTGCTCCCTGGCAATATTTCCAAAACCCTGGGTAAGTAAAAAATGCATACTGAAGTGATTCCTAATATTCAGGACTTTAATGAGACCGCTCTCTATCATTTTTACAAGATGACGATGAACAAGCACTCCAATTCCCTCTACTTCTTTTCCCTAGTATACAAAAGTAGGGGTATAGAGCATTATAGCTACACAATATCAAAAGAGAAGCATAGGAAGGCTAGAAGTTTCCAGAATATACATTTCTTCAGTATGTACATCTAAAGGAGACTGTGCCTACAAGGGGGGTATCTCTGCTGACAGCTCATGCCAGCCCAACCCAACCCTTACATTGCAAACACAATCATGCAAAGAGCCTTTCTTAGCCCAAGCTGCAGGGCTGACAGGTGAGAGGGACACCAACCCTCTCCGGGTGCAGTGTATCTGCACTGGATCACCTGCTTGTCAAGGGCTTCTGTGGGGATGGGACATGGAAAAGACCAAATGCTACAGCCCCTTCCACCATCAGTGTCCTGCTTGTGACTCTCCCAAGGCCAGTGTGGACCCTTTGAGTGAGTGTGAGATGCTCAAAGGATAATCCTTCCTTCCTCTTCAGTCGGATGCGCTGTGATGGGAGGGAAAGGGCACAGGTCACGGTGCTCCGTGTGCTCAAGCCACCCTTAAGGCCACTCTCTGTCTCACAGTACAGTCAGGGCCAGAGAGATCCAGGGCTCGTTCATGCCTGCAAGCCATGGAAAGCGAGCTGAGGTTTTTTGCAGGCATGTCTACACACACACACATTCCAGCTGTGAATCCTCTGGTGTTTTATTTCAAGCTATTGCCATACACTGGAAAAGGATCTGCTAATATGTGCGATGAGTGCATACATTCCCTATCCTAAAACTACTCATTCATGGTTAGTCCTCTTTGTGGTGCCTCACAGTATTTTGCTTGTTAACGTAGGTCAACCTCTTCATTTGCCTGTACAACCTCTATTGCTTTGGGTTCATCTTGGCCAGACGTCATCCTCCTGGTAAGCATCTGCCTGCACTCAAGTGCAGTTCTCCACCTGGTGAGATTAAAAAGTAAATTTTTGAAATTTTTTTTATCAAAAGTAAAAATACCAAACAGATCATCAAAAAGCCCCAAATCAAATGTAAAGCAAACTTGTTTCATGTTTCTGCATGGTCCCGAGTGAAGGTCCTTGACTTTGTCAGCCACTGAGCAGAATAAAGCGTTCAAGTGCATTTGAAAAAGAGTCACAATAGTGAGCAGATCTACCAGCAAATTAACAGGGAGAACAAATTAAGGAGAGGTGGCACTCCCCAGAGACCAGGACTTCTGTAGAGGAAGAAGGATGCTGGTGGGGTTGTAAGACTGGTGGGATAAGGACAAGGCTTCTGTAACATCCATTACCGCTTTGAAGGGAAGGTGAATTAGTGCCTCAAGGAGGGACATCTCTGGTGTGAGCTCAGAGGATCAACGTCAGGATCATGGTCTCAAGGGGCTCTGGAGCCCCTATTGCATGGAGGAGCAGAGGCAGAGACCAGCCTGGCAAGTGAACAGCATCCTACAAGCACTGAGTGTTACCTCAGCATGACCAGCCCCCAAGGTTTAATCAATGCCACGCAGCAGTTCTCTCAAAGTATCAAGCGATTAGTTTAAAAGCCATGAGGTATTTTCCAGGGAGGTTATGACATTTATTATACGCTATATCTCTGCCTGTTAGGCTGATCCACAGGTGTTAGAAGAGAGACGTGAAGCCAAAAATAGTACTCTATCCACAGACCGCACAGAAATGCAGCTCTGCCTGCACCTCCCTTGGAGCTAGCAATCCTCTCCCGATGCTCTCCCGTTGTGCTTAACACCCCCCTGGAAGCAGCAGTGCTGTCCATCTCCCCAGTCTGCTCAATAATGCGAACTGTTCCTCACTGCCTTATGGGGACCCATTTCACAGTAACATCCTCCAAAGTCAGAGCAGCCTTGCAGATGTTCCAATGTGGTTGCAGCCTGTCTCTGATGGCCCTCTCCATGCTCCTCAGACCTAGGGGAACATGCTTGTGAATCTTTCCTTCTCTGGAGTATGCAAACCTGTGAACATGAAAGTATATATTTGAGGACACATATCGTTTCCCCCTGCATTCCTTGCATAGGTTTCTAGTTGTAGAGCATGCTGTGTTTTCTCCTAGAAAAATATTTAGTATTCCAAAATTTTAACTTATTCCATTATTTGTTTTTTTTTTTCTTTTTTTTTTTTAATTGAAAGTGCATCAAATATGCCATGTTATTTGGAAATGTCTTAAGACACATAAAACCCCTATCTGCATCTCCATACCCTGTCTTTATTCTACCCCTACTCAGGGAATGGTGGAAAAGGGGTTGTCTTCTGTGGAAGCATCTAGTCCAAGGCCCTGGGAGTGGGAGAAGCAGAGGGTAAGCTGGTTACTCAGAAGGAATGGAGGAAGGGCTACCGGTGCCCATATTGGTCTTAGGCCAAAAGTTTCCCTTCTCATTGCAGAAAGACAGCCTGGCTGTCCAGGGTCCAGAAGGATTTTACCTCATTGGTTTTTCTGGCTCGGTGTCTGGGGTCGTCACCCAACCGTGCAGGTTCTTCAGGCATCACCTCATCATCCCTCTGCTTTCTGACCCGAGGCAGCATGCTCATCTCTACAAGAGCTTCCCCAGTGGGGCTGGCAGCCTGCAGTGAGCTGCTGGTGGGGACAGGGATGTATCTCCACACCCAGACAGCCCTGCAGCTCGGGGGCCAGCACTGCACAGACCTCTCAGGCAGTGGTCCTTCTTCTCTGCTGGGCACCCAGGAGCTGCTGCGTTTTCCTGTCCCCGTGGTCAATGCTGGCTGGCCAACCACTACGGGGACAGCCGAAGGACCGCGGGGCAAGCTCCCGCCCACATCACTGCCTGCTTTCAGACCACATTCACCCTCTGCCACATCCACCCTCTGCCGTATCCTCTCAAGCTGTGAATGGGAATATTTACTCTGCCTATTGGTAGCACTGACCATGAAGACCGGGGCAGCTGCCTGTATTTTCCTTGTGCCCTCTGAGAGTTTTTTGCAGATTGAATTGACTTGTAAGATGAGAAGGGATGACCGAGTTAGGCGAGAGGAGTGATGGCTGTAAGGAGTCCTGGGGGCTGAGATCCCTGTGCCCGAGCTTGGACAGAGGGGATGCAGCCGAGCTACCGATAACAGCATCAGGTGAGCCCGAGGGTGGCAATACACAGCGGGGTGCTGAGTGTGGGGGGACAGAGGTGACAGCTACACCTCCCCAAACAACAGCCACTTCCCAGTAAGTCCTCGCCTGCCTTCTCACAAGCATCCCGCATCCCACAGCGGGAGGTACCCCAGACGGAAGAGCCACGTGGTGCGGCAGAGATGTGTCTACCCAGAGTGGTGAGCTGATGTTGCCAACAATGCTGCCTTGTTGGGATGTGGCGGTCTCCAAGGGGGGAGAGGAGATTAACTGTGAATAGCAACGCCGTGTGCTCCCGGGGCAATTCTTCTGGATCATTTAATGCAGATAAACAAAACCCACAGCAAAATTAAAGGCAGCCCCGTAGTCTGGCCACAGCTACGAACGCAGTAGGTTTAGGAATTGGTTTGCTTCCAGAGCTGCTAAAGGTTTGGAGAAATTAACTATAGTATGTTGATGTGAAGATTTATGAGAGGATCAAGGAGATATGAAAATGAAAGAGTCAACAATATCAGAGCATGACATGAGATAGTGAAGTATTTTATTTCCATTGCTTTCAATATTATCTCTTGGTTGGCAGGAAATAATCTGAGCAGGGAGACTGCATAGCAGAGGTACGGAAAATAGATGTGATCATTTTCCACAGACGCAATGAGCACCACTCTAGATATTTTATAACTTGCTAGTGTTTTATGTCATTTCTTCAGACATCTGTGCATTAGAGTGACTGAGAACTGCAAATGATGTATAGTTAAGATATCCCTCTATAATTAAGCTGAAATAATGCTGGATTATTCTAGCGTAATTATAGGGGACTATTTTAACTATTAGCTCATTAAAAAGCTATGATGCAAATCTCGCTCTGAAAGAGACAAAAAAATGAGTGTATGTGAACAAAATGTCAGTGGTCCTCTGCTGAGACCAGATGGAGAGGTATAACTACACTCAATTTATCAGTCAACATATTTACTTATAGCCAGGCTTGGATGGAGCCTGCAATGTCCTTTTATTATGTTTAGTGTTTGCAGACGGACATGGTGATTCAGAAATGCTTGAGAAGGGAATGCGGTACCTATGCAAAAGGGTGGACTTTGGCTGCCATGGGCCCGGGTTTCGCATGAAGCCCTGCCACATGCTCCTCTCTAGGTGGGAGCAATCCTTTCGCCCACCTTGCACTTCAGGTGTGACACATGGGGCTACAGAAGCTGGCGCTGCAAGGCTAAAATCCATGAATCTGTGTTTCGGTCCCATGACAAGGCTGGCCCCAGGAAGAGTGGAAGCGGTCGCAGCCGGCACAAGCCCCGTCGGAGCACGAGGCGCTCATCTGTGTCTAATCTGCTAGGGGTCACCGTTGGTCAAGTGTTATGGAGCAGCGACGTTGCCCAGTTTTGGATAATAAAAGCAAAGCAGTATGCTTGGCTAGTCTGATCTCTGACAAAGGGCATCCTGGAAGGGAGCTCCCTGCACCCGCATGCTCTCTTCCAGCAGCCAGAAAGTTATTCTCCATCTCGTTATCTCCCCCTCTCCCCTGAAGAACCCCAATGGGGCCAAGGCACCCTGAGCAGCTGGAGGGAGGAGCTGCTGCCTGGCTCCCTGGATTTGTTTGAGCCCTGGCTTGGCTGTGCTAACCAGCAAAAAGCTGTCCTGGGATGAAATCCTGATCCCTCTGTGCTTGTAAAGATAAGGGGGGGGTCTCTTGCCTGGCCCTGCATATAGGGTGGAACACAGTTGGGGCACAGTTTAAACAACCGACTCTATTGAAACTCTATGGTTTGGGCTTTCTGAGATCTCCAGGATCCTTCCCTCCGGAGGAGGGGATCTGTGCATGTAAGGATCAGTCCCTGACCTATCATTAGGGCACTGCTTTACAAGGGTCAGGTTTTCCCTCCCAATTCAGCCACTGCTGCTGCTTCGCTCAGGGTGATTAAAAAAACAGTTTGCTTTGCTAATATAGTCGGGTGTGCCTGCGCTGCCCAAAGGGGCATCTCATCTCTGGCATCCGACAGCAAGCAGTAGGGCAAAATAATAGAGCAGAGGCTAAGTAAGAAAAATGACTTCTTGCCCTCAAGCATTATGGCAACAAATGGTGAAGAACATGCCCTCAGGGAACAGCGAAATGAATGAGATGAATGTGTAATGTCCAATAACTACGTGTCGAATCAAAGAGCGTACTCTTAAAGCATGAAGTTAGCAGGAGCTGGTGAATGCAAGAGGCAGAGAGTCAACTGGGAAATTTATTGTTGCACAGGACAGCACAGTATGTAAATCTTGCTGGAGAGCTCTTTGCGGTTGCTGTTGGCTTTTGAAGGGGTAGGTAATGAGTGTAAGACTTTGTTTTATAGGTAAATAATGAAGGAGGAAAATCAACAGAAAAGCAGAAATGGCAGCTCAGGCGAAACTGAAGTTCCACCCAAGTCTCTTTGTGGTCCAGGCCTCAGCTCTGAGGGCTGGAGATGAGGAAAGGGGGGGTTTCCAATGGAGAAGGAGGGGGAGGCGGACTGGGAGAAGGGATGGAGCTGGCTACAGCTGTATGTTGACATTTCTTTTTCTCCCCTCAGCTTCCCCCCATAGCTGCGTGCTTCCCCCAGGAGCAGCAGTGCAAGGCAGCATGGACAGGGAGACCCGCTAAGGGGCTGGAGGCCATAGCACAGAGTATTTTTATGCTTGACCGAAGGACTCACAGCTAGATGTGATTGAGAAAGGACGTTCCTGAGTTTGGCCCGAGGGGGTTTTCTTTCTTTGTTTTAATTTGATTAAAGGCTGGCTGAAAACTAAGAACGTGACCACGTGCCCAGGCAAGCTGGCAGAAAGCGTTTGCGTGGGCATGATGGACGCGAACGACTGGAAACGGTGTACACGCAGCGCCCCGTCGGCTTGTGCTAAATTGACAGCACGACGTCGCACCCCGAGACTGAAGAACGCGGCGAGTGAGCGATGTGGTTACATGAGCGAGCGAGCGATGTGGTTACGTGCATCAAGGTCTGGAAAGAGCTTCAAAGGAGATTGCTGCCTGCAACCCCCGGGGAGCATGGCTCCAGGCTGGCGTGTCCTTGCCACTGGGGAGATGCTCTGTGGGAAAGTGGGTTTGGGCACCTGGAGGGACTGTCACTGGTGAGACCGGTACCCAACACCTCGGGAGCCACTGGGTGGCGTATGAACACTTACATACATAAAAGAGCAGGATCCGTGGAAAAAAACAAGGCAGAAATATATGTAGATAATTACGTGGCCTCTCTTTGGACTGGGGTGAGAGCAGGTGAAACCAACCCAGCATGCATTAGGAAAGTGGTTATATGTCATGCCTTCTTTAACAAATAACAGTCCAGATGATCAAGTATCGAGGAGTAAAGTTCAGGGGCTCTAAAAGCAATCAGCTAATGAAAAATCACAACTCATCCTTGCCTTCGCCACGCAGGGCGCGAACAGGGGACCACAAGGGCGACGGTGGCTGCAAAGCCCCTCGGCAGACAGCTGCCCAAAATCATTCCTGGTGCTTAAATACCACGCTGGCAACAGTTAGGAGTTTCTCTTCTTTGCGCCTTACTCAGCTGGGCACTGGTCGTGCCGTGGCTGCAGTTACTGCGGTTGTGCAGTCTCCCCAAGTGCCAGTGTGGCAGGAGGGCTGCGGGTCCCTGGGCACAGCCCCATTCAACTCCTCTGCTCAATGTTTTCCCTTCCTACAGGAACAGCCTCTCCCAGGCTGTCACCTTTGCCCACGGGGGATGAGGACAGCTGGCTTGCCAGCAGTTGGCCCTGCAAGCCAGCTAAAGCCAGGAGGGGGATTTCAGCAGGGGTCAGGAACCAGAAATACTTTATCTCAGCACCCTCCAGACTCCTCACATTTTCTTCCCCCTGCCTGGTTTGTCCCTGCCTAATCTATAACCCTTGCTGCATTTCCTGGGCTCCTTTCCCTCTGATTATTTAATGTGATTAAGAAAATATTTGTAATGTTTCTATCTCAGTTTTGCTCGTTGCCCGCAACTCCCCCTGCAGGAAAGCAAGCTCTCACAACCTGGTGCAGCTGGGCCTGTGTATATTGCAACAGAGAGCTGCTCGGCGGAGTTACTCATTCCCTGGCAGGGTAAGGCCCCAGAGCAACAGAGAATAGGAGAGACTACCTAGCTGTGACGAGCATCTTGAGACACGTTTTATCTCCTTTTACCAACTGTCAATACAAATGAGCAAGAAGCTCACTTTGAGGATGTTTCATTTATATGATACTGGGGTTGGGACAGGAAAGGGGGGAACAGCGCTAAGATAAATGATGCTATTTTCAACTAATTCAGATAAGCATTTGTTCTGAATGCAGCAGCATTGCTATGAATGCTCTTTAGCATCTCCAATAGCCCCCGTATTTATTATATGGGAGCCACTGACATGCTTCCATGGTGTTCAGGCATCACCACAAGCATCTCACAAGTAGCAAAAGGCAGGAAAGTGGAGTTATCAGCCAGGCTGGGGCTGTGTTTGCTTGTGTATTAGCCACTCTCAGTCTTCCACCTTCCGTCCGTCGTGTGAGGTATACCTGCTTTCAGCTACCAGTCGTTCATCACTCACCACCCACCACCAAGTCGCTGCCAGGCTGTGGCTGTCCCCTGCCTGTGGCCATTGCAGGGGCAAGAAGGGGCATGCAGGGGAAGAGAGAAATGGGTAAGTAGAGCAGGGCCGTGATCGCTTGGAAGCACACCGTCTCTCCTCTGCCAGCTGAAGGAATCATTTTTCATCCAGCCTGGAGGAAAGAAGGAAAGTGGAGGTGAAGACTCCTCTGCAGCTTGTCCAACCCCCAGCAAGGGTGTCCTGCCCAGGTTCCATTCCTGCCTCTGCAACTCAGCATCCGCTCTGCGAGAGGGAGCTCATTCCCCTAAGGAGCTGAAGTCCTCACTGCCTGTGACCTGTTTGAGCTCCGTGAAGGGATGGTGCTCTGCGACTTTCGGGAGTCTCCATGAAGCTGATGCTGTTGATGCTGTGGCTGCTTTTCAAAGGGATGCCTGGGAAGGGGCCAGGTTACTGGGAGATGGCTGCCCTTCCAGAGCAATGGTCTAACATGCGAGCCCTGATGGAAGGACAACGCTCCTGCTGTGAGGGAAAAATCGCACACCCCTGGGAAAAGGGCTAGGAGGGCATCTGCACTGTAGTCCCCTTCCTTCAGAGACACAAATGTGCCATCCTCCCCATCCTGCAGATGGGAAGCTGCGGCAGAGAACAAAACCGGATCAATTTTCACCCGTTGCAGAGGAAGTCCTTGGTGGAACAGAGACGGGGGCCTGCGTCTCAAGTTAATGTCCTCAGTGTCTCCTCTTCACTGCAGGCTCTCACGAAGACCCCTGTGGTTTTGGGAAAAGTCACTTCATCTGGATCGAGATCAGGAAGCATCATGGCAGATTTTGACTAACAAATGGCAGCAAAATAAGAAAGGAGAAAGCGAAGCCTGGCCCCTGAGCAGACAGACATTTACGCACGTCCTTATCTGTAAAGGTTTCCTCAGCATTTAGCATGGATGTAAACTCTCTCCTCTGAACGGCACCCAAAACGCCAGCTGGCTCCGGCAGACTGCAGGAGGCACAGGAGTGAAGTCTAATGAAAGCCCAGGCACAGCATCCCAAAAGTGACAGTCGCTTCAGTCTCAAGTAGGATTGTGAGCTGCTGATTCCTCCCGGGCTAGCAGAGGGCAACGTGACTTCGGAGGGTTGCTCCAGCGTTGGGGTCTCACTGTTCAGCTGAGCATCTCCTCTGATTGACTCCTTCCCCGCAGCCTGCCCGTGGCTGCAGGGTTGATCACGCTGTATGATCTTGAGTCAGCAGGAGAAGAAAAGATCATTACTTCTCGCTTTTTTTTTTTTTCTTTCTTCCTTCCAGGATAATAGAGTCTTCCCCTCCCCAATTTTGTTATTCACACAAGATCATGCAGTCCAGGACACTCTGTCCTTAAAGACAAAATGAAAAAAATAAGCAGAAATAATGATATAAGTCAGAGAATATCACAGCTAATGAGCAGGACTGCCTGCTTCTCCTCCCTCTGCACTGCCCAAGAAAGTGCCGATAAAACTAGATAGATATGTGACTTGATGCTGGTGCCTGAACATATTAGTCAATTTTAATCTTTTTATTTTGCAATCATTATGGCATCAACTGTGCCCTTTCTGACTGAGGGAAAGTTTATAATGCTTGGAAGCACCTGGGTAAGAAAAATGGGTTTTATTGATGTCTTTTCAGATGATGCTTTGGCACAACGTTGCCCCCAGAGGATGCATTCCCACCCAGTGCCAGTCCCAGGCTCCCGGAACCTCGCGGCTGGCTCTGGGGGAGAGCAGGGCTGGCCTGGCTGTGGTGCTTACATAAACCAGGGTCCTCTCTTCACTTGCACCATGAGCACATGGCCTTGCTTTTCCCACATGTTTGAATGTCTCCCCACTCCCGTTTTGGGGGGAATGCTGGGATGCTGAATGTGGCCTCAGGAAAAGGTGCTCTCCAAAGGTCCTGGGGCCCAGGAATGGGCATTATTTTAGGTGAACTGGTGGGAAATCTGAGGGGCTTCGTGTGCACCCTTAACGGCTCATCTGAGCTGAGCAGCGTCCCTGTTTACCTATATTTCTACAGTGCCACATAGCACTAGCCCTCCACCTTTGAAGACTGAGATCTACAGCTCTAGGACTGTAGAAGGAGATGACGGTGACACCAGAGTTTCTATTTGTGTGTATCACGAAACACGCAGCACAGCCTCCTATTTAAATAGCAAATTTTTGCCAAAGCACGAATGCCTCCTACGAGGCTCGGGGTGCCCTCAGCTTGCGCTGAAGTGACTCGCAGCCGAGGGCACTTGCCACCTCCCGGGAGGTGCTGAGCGGTGGGTAGCAGCATGGCATCAGGAGAACCGGGCTGGGGCAGCAGAGGCGGAGCTGGTCGATGCTGGAGGACGTTGTAAGTGCCGGATGATGGAAGTGTGGCATAGCACCTGTTTCACGAGGTCTGGCTGAAATCGATGCTATTAGTCCCCTGCCTTCACGAGTACTAAACGCACCCACACAATGTAAAAGTAGCACCTCGCCGATCAAAGTCAGCTCTGTCTCTTTTGCATCCACTTTGCTATTATTCATGCTTCACAGCTGGATCAACATGTGACACATTGCAGCCCTTCATTTTTCTTGTTTTGGATTACAAGTATTTTTGATGTTTACCTGCTTGGAGAAATAATGCATTTTACCGAGTGATAAATGTACTTTATTCAGAAGGCCAGCTTAGGTTAGGAATCCAAAGCTGATGAATTAACTACTTGATGGATCGAAGTAGAGTAATATACTTTGGGTGTTGGTTACACCAGGGAGGGTGCCTAGCAGGTCAGTCCGTCGAAGATATTGTATTTATTTTATTTTAACATTTCTTGATTTCAAAACAATAAAATGCTGCTCATGGGTAAACTTACTAAACAAAGGAGGCTGCCAATGGGCCTGACAACGTTTCCTTGGTAACATTTCTTAGCTTTTACCCCAGTGATTGATATCCAAGGATAGCCATTTGCTTTCTGCAGAGGAGCAGGAGAATATGGCTCAATGATTCTCTTCCTGGCTCCTGAAAGCAGAGAGAGGAGAAGCAATCCATTATAGCTGACGTGGCTTTACTCATTATTTAAAAAAAAAAAAAGAAAAAAGAGAAAAGAAAAAAAACCCCAACAACAATCAAGGAAAAAAAGGAGACAAATTGCGCTTAGAACCTGATCCAAAAATCTCGCTCTACTTGACAGAAAAACTCTTTGACTTCACACGGCTTCGGACCAGACTTCTGATGTGTGTTTAAGACTGTAATCTGAACACATTCCTCTGCTGTGCTCTTTGCTTTCCTTGATTAAAAACCTTTTGTGCAAGCAGTGTTTCTTTTTCTGTTTGTGGTACCCAGCCCCACTGTTCATGGGGAGCCCTCAATACCACCTACCCTGGGAAATAAGCAGCTATGGGGGGCTGGGTCCTGCTTTGATGTTGCAGTAAGATATCCCCAAATTTAATACAACCGAGGAAAACTGCATTTGCAAGTCCAATCAGAGCCAGTCAAAAAGTGGGTTTAGGGGTGTGAGGGAGACAGGCTGGACAAGTCACCCTTCACAGGTGAAAACCCCGGCATTTCTTTCACCCCCCACTGCCCTCCCATCCCTCTCCAGCAGCTTTGCAAGCATCCTCACTGTTTATTTGCAGAAATACCCCAATGGTGTCACTCGTGCCAAAGCCCTTTGCAGTCACCCAAATGACAACACTCATGCAGTGATTGCGACCGCTAACAAATGTGCCCGGCTGCCAGTCCTCCAGCGGTACTGCCAGCTTCAGTCAATAATGGCTCCACATCAAACACCAAATTCCATACCAAATTAGTCCTGAAGACCCAGGAGACAGCTTTCCCTCCTCTGCAGGCACTCCGTGGTGGCTTTGGCTGAGCAGAGGAAGAAGACTTTGGGTGACTTTGCAGCTCCTCATCGTGATCCAGGGATCTGGAGAGAGAGCTGGGAGGGCAGCGGTGCTCAGGGGCAGCGATGTTTTGGCCCCATTTGCTTCTCCTTGGCCATGCTCCCAACACAGCCCCATTTGCAGGGGGCTTGAAGGAAGTTGTCATGCTGGCTCTGTGCTATTTGTCATGTCCTCCCCAGATTTCTCTTCCTCTCTAGGATTTTTCCCCATCTTTGCCTTTTTTAGGGTTTGAAGCGAAGGTAGTTGCAGTTCTGCCCCCAAAAAGAGGGGCTCCCAGGCTCAGCAGGGCAGCAGCAATGTGCTCCTTCCACAGGGTTATGGGAAAAAATGGAATATGGTCATCTGAACACCTCAGTAATCACTGCAGCCAAGCAAAAAGAGGCAAATTCATGAACGAATACATCTGTTTCTTGGATGGTTGGATACCTGAGAGGTTCATCCTTCCTTTCTTTCCTGCAATTGATCGCTTGTGCTTCTATACCCCAATTTTAGCTTCCTCCAAGCCTCCCCCAACCAAATGTCCCTTTCTGCTCATGTCTCCTAAACCTGTTACAATACACACAGCCCTTCCCCACCTTTTCTTTGCCTCTGCCACAGGACCCCTCATTCCTTTGCAGCCCCCCGAATGCCACCAGTGACCCTGAGGTCCTTGGTCGCTGGCAGGAGAGAAGCAGCGGCTGGTGTGGCCAGCTAATGGCCTTTCCCCTCAGCCCAAACACCAACCCTCATGGAGGAGGTGGCTCCTTGCAGCTCTCATGGCTGCTGCGGTCCAAGTTGTGTGCGGCAGCCGGGGGGGCTGGGGGAAGGACTGATGGAGGGGCGAAGGACAAGCAGTGGTATCACAGCATGCCTCACTTCTGTCAGGGCAGGGGCTAAATCAATGAACACACAACAAATCAATGCTGTTGGGTTTGTTGTTTTTTTTTTGTAATGTGATCTTTTCCATTAGGATGCTCACCACTGCTCCATTAATAGTTCACATTCAACCGCCGGTGCTGGATGGTACCCGAGGCCTGAGGAAATGCAAAATTAAAAAAATATGGACTGTAATTGATCCAGCAAGTTGTATAATCATATGATACAAGTGGGAGATTTTATTTTTGTAAGCTGAGTACCTTATTTTCTGAAGCCTGAGATACATTCACACACTACAGAAGCATTATATTGCTTATAAAATTATCCAGTCCTTTTTATAATCCAGCATCAGTACAGCCTGTCCCAAATAACTCTTTTTAAGATGCACTCCACAGGCAGACTGTGTACATAATTATTTCTCTCTGTTTTTCTCCACTATTTCTTTCACCCAGTGTCTCTCTCTTTCCAGTGATGGATTGTCTGTACCTACAGACATAAATACAGCCTGTTAGGCCTTTAAAGACACCCTCCATGTCCCAGCTTCAGCACTCCTTTTGCTCTTTCCTAAATAGAGACATTTTGGTGGATAGCTTTTGAGGGTTCAGGGTACAAGGCTGTGCCCGTGGAGGAAGGGAGGGGAGATCTGTCGACCCCCTTTCTCCCCTGTGCAGAAGGAGAGAGGTGGCCAAGGGGTTGCAGCCTGTGGGGGCAAGGAAGGGCCAGGATGCCTTTGCAAACAGGGATTCCCTCTCCAGGGAGAGGGGCTGCTTTCTGCTCAGAGAGAGGATATCTTTTTCCCAGGATCTGGGGAAAGGGTGGCTCAGTGGGCTGAGCTCCGGGACATGCCGCTGGGCAGCCAGCCTGGTCCTGCCCACTGACACCCGGCATCCCGCCTGACACCAGGGACAGTAATCTCGCTGGGGTGACAGGCACGTGAGCTTTGGGGTCATCTCCTTCCCCTTTCCGTGAAGCGATCACCGAGCACCCCAGCGGCGGGGGCTGGATCTCTGAAGTGGGGTTTTGTGGGAATCCAAACGAGAATATGGAAGCTCAGAGCCCTGGGGAGGGCAAAATAAAAAGAAAAGCAGTGGAAATCAATCCCCCCCTTCCTGGCTGACTGGTCCTTCCCTGCAGGCCTGCTGTGAGGCCAGCAACTTTCAGGAGCCTCCTGTGTCTCTCACGTACAGGTGAAGTCTCTGTCTACCTCCCTCTATCCCCTATGGAGCCCACCCATGCTCTCCACCCTCCACAGGACTCGATCCCTGGTGTCGCTGCCAGCCCCTACTTTCGCTCCAGGCGTTTCCCCAGCTGAGCTGCTCTCAGAAAAGCCCATTTTTTCTCCTCCCAACCCCAACTACAACCACCAGAAGAACAAAACAAGCAGCTTTCTGCTCTGCCACCCAGCTGCCCCTTTCAGCATAGAGCATAACATGCACAGTCAAGTGCAGACAAATGCATTGCAAAAGCTCCATCACTCGCTGCAGACAATGTCTATCCGCTTATGGCACCAAAATGAAATTTTGTCCATGTGCCACAGAAAAGGAGGAGGTTGCTGAAAACCTTCAGACTCTGCAGATCCAGGCGAGCATCCTTGTATTGTTAGGTTCACGCTTCACAGCTTTACCTGCTCTCATATAGATGGGAGGCATCTAGAAAAATTAGCCTCTAGGAGCAAGGTAGCATCTTCGGAGATGTTCAGGATCACTGGCTTGCTCCAAGCCCAGCTAGAACTGATGTGGTTTTGTCCCATGGGTTTATAAATTACTGCTGCTGCTAGGTTTGAGGGGAATGTGCAGCTGCTCTCCAGAGCAGGCAATTCAGTCTTCAGTGACCTAGTCCTAAACGTCGCAAGGCAGAGAAGAACCACCTCGAGAAAAGGCAATATCCCAGGAAGGAGACTCCTCATTGCATTTGGATTGTTGTCCAGGGCTTTGCTGACCTGGAAGTGAGGGGACTTTCTAGCTTAAGCAGAAGGTCAGACTGACTGTTCAGAGTAAGGAAATCGAAGTTAGGCAGCCCCTATGCATATCTAGGAAAAAGGATATATGCTCTTAGCCTTGTGTGTACAGCCTGAATTAGTGAAGTAAGTACACTGTAAATCATCCCCTTCCTTGCAGCACTGTTTTTCTCCAAACAATAGAAAGCAGAAACTGGAAACATGCTGATATGATAAGGGGGGTGGAGGAGAGGCAAGGTCAGACATACTCTTGTTGCTGTCTTCCTGGCTGTAGACATACACTCCTCGCTTCTCTAAAAGTCAAGGAAGGACTCAGATACTTTAAAAAGCTGTATTAGCTGTGTCAGACCCTTGCCCTTTCTACCTGGATGCATATGGCATGTAACTAAGGAAACTAAACACGCTGCAGATGCCTTGGTTTGAAATGTCTCTGCCGAGAGCTGGTTGAAACTCAGGACTTCTATTCCACAAGAAATTCTGACATTTGCAAAAGTTTGGTTCGGCAAAAAAATGAGTCATTTTCCCCCCGCAAAAGAAAATCTGTGGGGAGGGAAGAAAAGGGAAAAAGAATTGCTTGGGAAAATCAAACCGCTCCTGTTCTTTATTTTTTTCCCCTAATGCAGAACAGAGGAACAGCTGCCTCCGTCTCCTGAGGATCGCCCCAGCCACGAGCCAAGCAGCCTCAAATCCCAGCGAGCCGCTGCCTGCGCCAGAGCTCCCGTGGCTTTGGGCTTCCCACAGCAGAGCTGAGCCCAGCTGGGACTGGGAGACGCCGTCCTCGCAGCAGCATCACCTTGAGCTGGCGGGGAACCAACCCTGCTGCAACCGACCTGCTTCCGCAGCCCAATTTCGGTTTTATCTCCCTCTCGGTTTTTGGGCAAAACTTTGTTTTGCTGGAAAATTCCTCACGAGCCTTTGTTGATAGATTTGCATGTTACACAGTCACTTCCAGGTTTGCTACTTTAAAAAAATAGTATTATTTATCTGAAGGGAGGAAAAAAAACCCCATCAACGCAAACTGTCACATGGTTGCGTCGAAGCCCTGAGCCTCACTCCTCATCTGCCGAAACAGGCCACGGTGACAGCGCTTGTGTACGCTAAAAGGGATTGTACCGAGATGCTGGAAAAAACAACCTGTTAAGATGACTGGCTCACTGCTCTGCCCAAAACGGCAACATTTGAACACACAATACGCTCAAAGATGATTAAGCCGGGGAAGTGTAATGATATGTGAAACCAATTTTTATTAATACCAGACTGAAATGCACAGTCTTGTATGAGGGAGAGAAATCTCCATGCTCCTAGTAATGGAGATCAAGCCTTAATGATCATTACACTACTAAAACTGTACACTAATACCACAGCAGGTCACGGGGGTCAGAGCAAATGCTTCTTTCTTTGTATTACATGCTTTTATGTCTTCATTTACTCCACCAATTCTCTCATTATTTCCTCCTCATCCGCTATTCACGGGCGTAATTTCTTTGGCTGACATTCCCCTCCTCTCTCACTAAGAGACTATCGATATTACATCATCTGCCTCGCTGCAATGCCTCATACGCCACGAGATATGTTGGAGCAGGTTCCTCTGGGACTTGTTTTCCAGCCGCGCTCCGTCTGAATCAGTAAGGAAATGAGGATGCTATGCAAAGCCCCTAGGTGCGGCTGGAGCGCTGCTTCAACCTCACTGTCTGGGAGGCGATGCCCACCCATGAGGAATCCATATGCTGCCATTTGCTCTTGTAGCCTGCCTTAATAAGCCGTTAATGAGGAAAATAATGTAACAAATTAATTGAGCCCACCCATGAATTAAAAACGTCAATGGAGTTACTGGGGATTTACCCCAATGTAGCAAAGCAGAATCCTTTCCTATTTGTCCCCCAGAAAAAAAATAAATCTGACGATCATGGATTAATCCTTACAGCCTTAATATAAGAGCAGCAAAACCTGCCCATCTCCACTCGGCAAATACATGTCATTGGAGCGGCATGACCGTTCTCGAGGCTCGGTCCTCTTGGCTGTGTCACCATAAATCGCTGGGTGATTAAAGCCAGCTAATTCCTACAGGGCTGTTTGGTTTTGTGGTGTCCTCTGCTCTTTCACACACTGCTGTCTTGTAACAGGGTCATATGAAACAGGGACCTCGTATCTTTTTGAAATATATTGTCAGCTGGTTCAGGAGGGAGAACTCTGCTATGTTTTTCTTATGTTTTTTTTTTTTTCTTTTTGTTTTATTTCCTGATTCAATACTGCCTGCCTTCCCTTGCTCTTAACTAGCCAGCATTTCCTACTCTGGGGCTGTCTGCAAAGGAAAGCTATCTAACTCTGAAATTTAATAAAAGCCTCTTAATGATTTGGGAGTGCGTAGGAGAAAGAGAGAGATCTTTAAAAGCAAACATTACTGGTAGGGTGTACATGTAGCTTAATAGGATTTTCTTCTTTGTGAATCTGAGCTCTTAATAAGACAACCTGAGATTAAGGAAGAATGGGAAGATTTTATTTACTTAGGTATCCATCTAAACATGTGTTTGCTGTTTTCAGTGAAAAGTGTGTCAAGAAATGCCCCACATCCTAATAACATTAAGTTGGGATTGTAATTTTTTCAGCAATTTATTGCAGAACACCTTTTCCCATCCTCTCTGCCGTTTTGCCTGTAATTTTGCTTTTTCCTTTACCCAGTCTCTCCTCCAAATTTCTTTCATCCCTCTCTCGTTTTTTTTTTAATCCTCTAAGACCAGGCTGCTTCTTTCTAGAGGATGACTGAGAGGAGTGTGAAAATGAGTCGCACAAGTCTTACTCACAGTTTCCTCTGTGTTTGCCCTGCATTACTGGGACAGACCAAAGCTGTACAGATGAAAAGGTGCTCACAAGCTACTCTGAGTAAGCTCCTGTTCAGGATCCTGTAGTGTGGTATATGTTTTTTTCCCAAAACAGGATGCTCTAAACCAGCAGCCCCTGTAAAAGATAAGCAATTTAATTATAGCAATGAGATAAAAGCAGAAATGGCTCTCAGACAAAACCTCTGATGATTAGATCAGAAGTGATGTGAAAGGACACCCACTGAGGAAGAAGGAACTCGGCACTGATAACGTGAGGCACTACTGCACGGACCTCGGAATATCATTTCCTAGGTTTTTTTTCCAAAAATAAAAAGCCTGGGAGCTCGTATCAAAGGGGCTCATGGCTCTGTGCGGCAGGTGTTTCTTCCCCTTTTTAGGTCCTCCCTTGCATCCAGGCCTGATCATGTTCTGATATAGTGTAGATGAAGTGTAAGAGAATAGTGGAAAATGCCATATTTAAAAATACAATTATCGCAGCATGTCAAAACTAGAGAGAATTGCAAGGAACATCAGAAGGGTCTTGACACAGCAAGATAACCGGGCAACACTATGGCAAATGAAATGGAGTGTAAAAAATCCAGGAGGCGATGCAGAATAGAAGAAATAATTGACTGTAGTCGCTCCAAGGAAAGAATATATCGGTATCATCAAGGGAAGCGAAATGAAAGTGGCTGATCAGTGGTGGTCCAAAAAGTAGCTGGAGAGATGCGAAACTGTAGATGGAAAGTGTTATTGGGTAATGCTGATACAATGATGTAAATAAATGGTGCAATCAGCCTTTAGATGCTGCATGTATATGTGGTCATCATACTTTGGAAATGATGTAGCAGCAAACAGACGAGAGTTCAAGGCGGCTGGTGGAAAGGAAGGGGCATAGACAGATTTCCAAAGAGACTGAAAACATCAAAATCACCTGACGCAGAGTGGAGATAACAATGAGAGAAAAGAAGAGAGAGAAGAGACACAGGAGAGCTCTTCTTTAGCTGTCCTCAAGCCTAAATACAGGAAGAGGGAGCACTCGACGAAGTTAAAACCAAGCTGAAAAACACCCCTAACCCATCACACAGCTCACCTTGGGAATTCATTCGCCTTGTGGATATCCCAGAGTTTTCTTGCTGGGGGGCCATGTGGTCCATGTGCTAAGCTCAGTGAGGAAGCCACTTGTGCAGGGGTTTTCAGTTGCCACCTCACCTATGCGACAACATCCATCCCAATCCTACATCGCTGCAGCCCAGGGTGCAGCATTTGTCCCGTTACAGCCTGGGGCACAGCGCTGGACCTCTCCTGGAGGAGCCGTACCCAGGGGAGCTTTTGCTTGCAAGAGCTCAGCCCCACTGCAGGTTTCAACCTGGATGGGCAAGCACACTGTGGCACAAACCCTTTGGGTGAGGCATTGGAAAGCTTTTAGAGCCTGAAGAAAAGTTAAGCTATGAGTGCTCTGAGTTCTCTTTCAATGGGGGTGTTTTGGGGCACAGCCCCCAATCTGGGCCCTGGCTTCTGAGGTGGGTCAAGTGCAGGTGACACCTCTGATATTGCATTGCATGACAGCCAGCAAGTCTTCTCGCTGAATGGATGCTGCAACTTGATTACCTCTCCAGCAATTGCCAGCATTATCACAGGGGTAGTCATTTTTGTAGCTCATTTTTTGATGAGCTACAGAAGCCCAGAGCACAATCTGCCAGCAGTGACAAGCCAGGCTGTGACCTCCTGAGAGCAGAGTGGTTGCAGGAGTGTGACAAGGTGGAGACACCCAGTTCTCTGGTGTTTGGTGAAGCCGCAGCACTGGGTCTTTCTTCCCAGTGCCCAAATGGGTTTGGTGCCTCTTTTCCTCAAGTTGTGCACCCACATTAGCAAAAGCATTTTTTCTTCTTAAAAAATAATAATAATAAAAAAGTAAGGTGTGTGTCCTAAACCCTACTGTGTAAAAAAGGAATGGAGTGAGGGGATGCTTCAGTGTCAGCATGGGGCTTAGGAGAAGGAGGTTGTGTTCCCTCCTCTGCTATAAACTTCCAGCAATCCCTAATACACATGCCAGTTTCTACTGGAATTTTCTTCTAGACCACAAACTGCACTTTAAGATGTGAGCCTGAATTTCTTTGAGTGTGCCCATGCCACCAAGCTGGGTTTTCTATTTTGCACTGGACCCCTGGTCTCCCAGTCACCCACACCATCAGTTTGCACAGCAGCTTTGCACTGGAGCAGACAAAGTAGTGCCCATGGGAGGAAAACCCAGGCAAGGAAGACAGGATAATCTGTGTTGGGATCCACTCTCCCTCTGCAAATACAGTAAAGCTGGGAGCCACCCTTGTCCCCCAAGGATGCCCCAGCAGAGTCCCCCAGACCTGGAGCACTGTCTGTTCTGTTGAAGTTTGAGAAATGATGGGACACCTCTTGCAATGTGGCACATGCCTGATGGTGCACACTGTGGTTGTGCTCTGTCTCCTCAAAGCACCTGAGATCCCAACAATGCGACCCAACCAGCATGCACCGCATTGCACCAACACAGCGTATAATCTGCCCCGGCAGCCACAGGCACTGAGGGCACTGACTCCACTCCCGGGATCCCACCTGCAACGTGGAGGTGATGCTGGAGCTGACAGAGTCATATCACTGCACAGGGCACTATGGGGAGAAACATGGTGAGATGTTAGGTGCTGAAACACAGCTCCTGTGTGAGGACCAAGGCCAGAGAGAGCTGCTGTGCTGATGGGCAGCGTGCAGAGGCCAGGTGTCACCCCAGACACACATCCCAAAGCATGCACCATACTGTGTCAAGGTGATGCTGTGGGAGGAAGGGGGCGGACAAAATCTCTGCTGCCTGCTTCTTAGCAGATCTGCCACCATGCAGTTTTCTAACCTCAGTTTTGCTATCTGCCTCTCTCTTGAGGAGCTGATAACTCACCTCCCTCCTTGCCTCCTCCATCACAGATATCCCACTCCCTGATGCAATTAATTTGCTGGTCTCCATTTCACAGGCTTCAGGTGCACTTAAGCCTTTGAGCAGTTGCCTTAACTTCAGTGAAACCATTTGCAAAAGTTAGAACCACTCGAGCGAAGAAGAGTTTACCTACAATTTGCAGCAATTGCTCGCATTTCAACTCTGGACTGTGTAGCTTTTTGAGCCAAAAAGATTTAGACACTCTATATGCAGGATTGTTGCATTCTCCTAAAGCAATGAATGATTCATTCCAGTCGTGACTGAAAAGCTTAGGGCTTGCCTACAGTTGGAAATTTACCAAAATAGTTATTCTGGAAGAAGTCTTGGGGTAGCTCTTCTTCTGGAATTAAAATGCCCACACAGCGTTTGATAACAACGTCGTTATTCTGGAAGAGCTGTTCTGCTACTTTTGCAAGTGTTGACTTCCTCGTGTCAGAGGCTGCCGAGTGGGTTATCCTAGCTGTGGGATTTAAAACGAGGAGGTAAGACAGGGTTTGTTTTGGTGTCTGAGCATAATAGTAGATCTGATCTGCAACTGTGTTTTTGAGAGACTCATAAAACTAAATGGGTGGAAACAACATAGCAGATTATTAGCACCAAGGTCCTCCACCAAACCGGAGGCGTAACAGCGCAATGGAACTTATTTTATGACCTAATTTCTAGCTTACGTTTTCCATCAGAGGTTGCCTGGGACATAAGGACACATTGCTGTATTTTAGTCATATTTCTTCCTGGTTTCACGTTACAGTTGCTAGCAGAGAGGAAGATTTGGTTTGGCCCTTGCTACTTCTCAACACCCTCATTTCACCACATGCCCCCAAAACTGATACAGTGCAGTGCCACAATACCATCAGGCCGACGTGCTTCTTCTCTGAGAACGTGAAATCTGGCAAGTCCCTCAGATGCTTTATTTCCCAGCTTTTCCCCATAGTGCTAGCTGGGGGACTGAGTCCAAACCCAGCAGGGCTTGTCTTCCCTGCAGATGTTAAGGGCCACTCGTGTTGACATGGACCATCAAGAGGGCTGCTGCCCAGTTGCACCCTGTGCTGCGTGGTACTGGTCTTCATGGGCACCAGGTTTCTCATGCTGGGACTTCTCCAGGCTAGGTGAGGACCACAAGCATGAAACATTACTCCAGAAGAAAAATCTGTACCACAGCCCCCATACCTGAGGCTACTGCCTCTAGCCCCCTGCCTCCCAGCCATACGGAAACCTGCAAGGCTCACGGTATTACACACGCCAAAACATGAGGCATTAAATTCAGTGGGAAGTAATTTTCACCAAATTCTTTGGGTTTGAGGCCTTTGTGTGTGCGTGCGTGTGTGTGTATAGGAGTACTCTGTGGTTTTGTTAATGCCTGAAGATGCAGCTGCTAGGCAGTCTCTGCTGTTAAAATGGCTGTTGCACCTGGGATGGCTCTTGCCTGGTGGAAGAAAAGCCTCCAGCACAACAAAGAAGGTGAGGCTCAGCATTCCTCATATTTCTACATTAAATACGAACAGCAACTAGTAAAACAAAAGAAAGCTTTTAGGTCCTCAGGGTACATTAAAAAAAGTGCCAGAAGGCACAATTCTTGCCTTTCCCAGCCCCTTCCAGTTACCTCTAAAAGCCAGCTGCTGGCAGTGCCATGGCCAGACCTTAGTCTCCAAGTGCCCTCCCCTTCCATTTGGTGGACACATCAGAGCAGACACTGACCGAGGTAGGAATGAGAAAGAAATAAACCACTTTACTACCTGTGCAATAGCCTTTATTGTCTGGTTCTTAAAATATCCCTGTGGCCTAATATATGCCATAAAGGCAGTTTAGGCTCTTAATGGATAAACAAACGTAAACAGCAATGCACAGGCAGGATTTAAGACCATCCACAAACAGTTCATTTTCAGGCATTGTGAACTGGCAGGAACACATCAAAATCTATCCATATTGCTGGAGAAAGTATAACTGGGAAGGGAGCCTAGAACATCTCACATGTTTCTGCCCCAAGACAAATGTATTCTGGGCAAAGATTACCAAAGTAATGACTAAAAATTACATCCAGGCTTGGGAGAGCTGTTTTCCATCCTCCAGGGTGGCAACGGGGACAGGAAATCTCCATGAGTGGAGAAAGGGGTGCAATGAAGGACTCAAACCCCTAAAGGCTGAGTACCGCTCTGCCTACATTTTGTGCTCCAAAGATATTACACAGGAGACATGAGGAGCAGCAAAAACCTCCAAGCATGACCAAGCTTGTGGTTCCAGGCTGCGTGGGGGGTTTCCATGGGGCAGAGAGTGGGGCTGGGAGTGGGGCCAGCTCCATCCTCCTCCGGGCCGCAGCAGCTACAGCAAGGCAGCACGTGAGGAGGACAGTAAGGTCTGCACAAAGCATGCCATCACATTCAAATGTAACGCGGCAGGTGGGCTCTGTACCTGCAACCCAGATGCTCAGGTGGAACCGAAATCCCGCATTTCCCAATACCTTCCAGCAGTGCTGCATCCCCAGGCGCTGTGCACGGTACGTTGCTTCATAGTGGCTCAAAGTAGCCCTGACACTCCACAGCCCTTTCTGTAAAGTGTAATTACTTTCCGTCTCCTCTGTCCCATGAGGGCTGGCAGCACGGCTGTAGCATTTAAAATGCAGAGCTGTGCCTGGCCTGCAAACAGAGGGCCAAATGCCGTCCTGGAGAACCCAGGGACAGCCGTGTTTGTTTTAATGAAACACCACGGTTAGATTTGGTCATGGGACTCTTTAACACCCAAACTGCAGAGAGCACTTTTACTCCTGCTCTGTTGTAGGGTCTCAGGAGTCACTATTGCATGTCAGGAGGAAAAACGTGCCTTCCTCAGTAGATGAAGACTAGGAGGGTCTCATTTTCCAGATGCATTTCAGCTGATTGGATTTATCTGTAAGCCAGACACAAGCATGATGAGAGAGAATTCGAGAGAGAAAATGAGATGCATTTCACCGGTAGATTGTAAAAATGGAGATTTAACTTTTTATGCATGTGTTCATTCCAGGAGCCTGAATTATTGGAGCTAGTATTTTCCTAATCACCACTATTCTCTGTGTACCCTCCTTCAGAGCATTGCATTCCCTGGAAAACCGATGCTGGCTCATGAATAGGCAATTACTTGTTTCCTCCTTCCCACCTGGAGGAGGAATAGGAGGAAAAGGAGGAAGGTGCCCCGAGGATGCCTTTCCACTTCTGGAAAACGGTAGCTTGCAAATGCAAATGATGCTTTTTTTGTTTTTATCCTTCAGGAGACTCTAGGTAGAAAAGACTTTAAAAACCAACCTAGTACAGGCTTGCCTGCAGAGGTTAGGAGTGAGACGTGCTCAGGCTGATGCAAGGGTTTTTAGCAGCAGTCAGGGATTCATCAGGTCTCAGGAGAAGACCGTTCGACCTGAAGGATGTCCTTGGCAGTATGTTGAGAGAGACCAACCCATGGCTTACTAGAAGAGTGGGATGGAGGATTAATGGGTGACGAGGATGCTCTGAAGGGCTGGAAGATATGAATTGATTTCTCTCCAGTTAATAACCTCAGTAAAGCACCCAGATACTGCCCGAGGAAGTCTGTGGGAGAGACGGGGCGGTGCAGCGGTAGCTGAAGAGGGGTTTAAAACCACCCATGCCAGGAAGAATTTATTGACGTGGCAAGAAAAAAGCCTGCAGGCCCTTAAGCTGAGCTAGCGGTTAGCAGGGTAGCCCATGGCATCGGCATCAAAAGGCTGGTCGGTCAGCACAGTGAGAGGGCATAGGGTAAGTGTTAATGGGGGGTAATGGCCAGATCCTGGGGACTGCATGGGGGCCCCATGTCATGCTTGCTGGCTCACAGGGGCATGGCACCGGGGGCTTACCCTGCTTTCAGGCAGCAGGTCAGGGGTAGAGGAGCATCTCCGCTCCTCGCCAGGAGCGAGGCTGCAACGGGGGCTGCCTGTTTCCAACCTGCTGTGAAGCATCTTGCCCTGGGAGCTATGATTTCCCTCCAACGAGTGCTTTAATTTGTGTTTTCTGTGCAGCCAGCTAGCCAATGTATGGGAACAATATTTTCTCTTTATTTGCAGGAGCTGGTATACCTGGAGGTTTGACTCCAACTTGCTTTGGTATTCTGATAACAAGATATTAAAGCTGTTATGTTTGTTACGTTAACAAGCTGTGGTATTTGTTTTAGTTTAAGGCTTACATTTTCTACAGTTCAGCATGAAGCTCACTGTACTTTGTGAAAAATTTAAAAAAAGCATTCGGCTCTCAGTGCTCTGTTTATGTATTTCTCTTTCAATCCTTTATTAAAGTGCTATTAAAAAACACGAAGTTACATAAAAGAACCTGTATCTCTTTATTGTAAGTGTGCTGAATGGGATTGCCAACTCAATGAACCTTTAAAATACATTTACTGACCCATTTACCTTCCTGAAATTGATGTATGCTTTATATCCAAGCTTAATTTAATTTCCATATTAACACTATTATCTGTAAATACAAAGGGCATGAAGTCTCCCTTTAAGAGAGAGAAATAGATCGAATTGCATGAAATGGTAGCAGATGTTATTTTTCTCCAAGAAATTCATTTAAATGAATTGCATAAAACCCTGCGGAAAGAATTGGGGAACTGAGCCTATGCTTCTTCTAGAAAAATCAGTTTGTGGCAGTTGTGTTCTGGAAACACGGTCTATTATAAAATAATTGAAAACTCCAGTTTCTGTAGTAAGGGGCCCATTTTTAAATACAATTGATTTGCCGGTGATGTACTCGACAGACTGAAGAACAGTTGAAAGAAAAGTCATTTTCCCAACCTGCAGAGAGTCCTGCCCCGATCTCAGAGGCCATTTGCTGTCAGATGACTTTCAAGAACTTTTAAATCTATCCTTGACATTGAAAGGGAAAAGTATGACTGCCCCAAGCACTCAGCCATAGCTTTAGCGCAGGTTGAAGACTGCATTTCCATAGCAAAATTTCTTTCTCCCTGAACAACTAATATATCTTTTGATGACATCTGCACAGATACACTCTGCGGTGGCTTTGCTGAGATGTCTCCTCTGCTCAGGTGAATATTCATCAGGCTCCAATTTTCCTATGCCTGTACGGTCTCAAACCGCAATGATTGCTTTTTATGCCTGAAATGGGTTTTCACAATGCTGCGTGCAACCTGGAAGAGTGGCGGCTCTCGGTGGTTTGTACAGTCAGCTCTTCCCTCTCCCATTCCATGGCTGCCAAACACCTCAAATATGACTGCACCTCCAAGACGAATTAGTGCAACAAGAAATAAAGAAAAGAAAGAAAGAAAGATCTGGTCTGCAGGTTAAAAAAGAGGAGAGAAAGGGCAACAAATCAAAGCAATGCAGATATAGGTTGATTTTTTTTCCCTTTCCACCATTGCTCCTATAATTTAACCTGACGGTTCAATCTGACAGGGAGGAAAAAGGCAGGAGGGTTGTGTGATTGAGGAGAAGAGGATGGAGGAGCACTCCCCTCTGTTTCCAAGAGACCTGACAACCCTTCCATGCAGCACCAGGGAAGAGATCCCATCATCCTGCTCCCTGCAAGTGGACTGCTTCCAGTCTGTGCCCCAGCCCTCGCTGCCTGGCACGTCCCCATTTATCCACTTTAAAAATCTCATCACCCTAAGCAGAAGCAGAGTACACTCCAGGAATATCCCCGTCATTGCTAAAACAGACTGATGAGAAATTCACCCCTTCTTTTCTAAGATCACTTTCCCATCCTCTTATCATTACAAGCAGATCCAGCCTGTAAGCTCAGCTGTGTCAGCTTAGCGGTTTCTTCTTAACATTGGCACTTGTCAGGGAAATAGAAACTGCAGATTTCCTGGTGCTTACCACTGGAGAGACTCCTCCAGTAACCCGGCAAGGTCCCTCGAGGAGTCTCAGCATGGTAAGTAGTAGGAGTTAGCCCACAGCAATTGCCCTCCCTGTGGGCGGGAAATGGTAGCAAAGAACTCAGTCCCACAGGGGTAGGATGTTCCAAAGCCTCCCAAACCCCAGCATTTCCAAAAGACAACAAAGCAGACCTAAATAACCTATTCCCAGCAATGAAAAGCATATGCAGTGGGAGAGATCCTCAACAGCAATTCAACAGAGCTCTGTTGACCTCAGTGAAGCTTCTCAGATCTGGCCCTTCAATTTTTTTTTTTAATGTACACTTCTCACTATTTATAAGGGTAGACTTACTGTAGCACTATAAATCACTTCATAAAAGCCTATAAGGAGAATTAAATTTTTTTCAGTAAATCAGGCGATAGTTGTTCTGTGGATGTGCCCAGCCGTAGGCACGTGATTGACAGAACTGAGATGATCCCCCATTTGGAGGCTATCGAAAGGTGCATATGACCTGCAGGGGAGGAAGGATCATGT
Organism: Fregata magnificens; assembly: GCA_013389945.1. Classification (NCBI taxonomy): domain Eukaryota; kingdom Metazoa; phylum Chordata; class Aves; order Suliformes; family Fregatidae; genus Fregata; species Fregata magnificens. The sequence continues at coordinate 137,430 of WAAD01017112.1, forward strand.
CCATGCAGCCTGGTGCAGAGCTAAGCACACCTGTTTCCATTCCCTGCATCCACCTGTGCTGTCCTGGCCCAATGCAGCCCCACCAGGACCTACCTGCCGTCCTCCTGAGACCCCATACTTAACCTGCAAGTGGTGGAGGAACTTTGAAGGCTTCCCCAAGGAAGAAAATGCTAATTTTGTGGCAGCTGTATCAGCCACTGCTGCAGGGTTGGTGCACATTCCCCTGGCTTAGCGACTGAGTCAAAGTATGACTGGAGAAATTCACAGAAAAACTTCTACTGAGGTCTATTAAATAAAAAAATGGGGAGTCTCTGGACTCCAAACTGCAGAAGGCAGGTAGGGTGTCCTGTGGGACATACTTGCCTTCTCCTGACAGTGCTCCCTGTGCACGTCCCATTGGTCCCCATCAGAGACCCCAAGGCCCCTTCTTGCTCTCCCATCTTTGCACATACACAGGCGTCTCCAGCTTACCCTGCTTCCCGGCACCAAGACTTATTGGCAAAGTCCTCTGGTAAATGTGAGGGAGAGGGAGGTGCCTGAGGCAAGGGATAGCTGCTTGAGGCCGTGCCCTTTGCTGCAGCCAGAGACATCTCAATGTGCCATCAAGGGGAAGTGGTGGGTGGCCAAAACCTCAGCAGCGTGGTTTCGGCAGAGCCAGTGGGGAGTGAGGGACAATGGCTGAGGAGGTCCTGGAGTTGGAGCTGAAGTGGAGGGGTTGTTCTCCATCTCCACTGGCTGTGGAAATGGCTGCCTGGTACCTCCAGTGCCCTGGTGGGGAGCAAGACACCAGGGACTCCATTTTTGTCTCCTGGCAGTGGTCTTCCCTGAAGACCTGCCCCTCCTCAGCTTTCCGGTTATGGCTCTTGGACATGGTGGGGATAATTTCTCCCAAGGCCAAGATGGCTGGTCACCTCTTCTCTGTGTCTCTACATGGGAGGTGAGGAGCAAGTTCCACCTCTGGAGGGAAGAGCATGGGAGAAGCAACCCAATGGGACCATCACAGGAAGGTGCTGCCTCCATGGTCACCACTAATGGACCTTCCTATAGGGACTGGGGAGGGATTTCACATTCCTGCCTCTGAGGTTTCAAGAGCTCACTATGGGGGCAGAGCAGCCAAAAACCTGCCAATCAAACATCCGGTAAATGCAGCTCCCACTCTTGTCTCAGCTGCTCAGGAACAGAGGAAAAGGACTGACTACAAGAAGCATCACTTAGGTCCCATTAAGGGCACAGCTGGCAGGGAATATCTTGTCAACTCTGATAGTCTGAAAGTGCAATGGATCAGCTCAGGACACTTCAGGCCTTCAGAGCATGTAAAGCACTGGCTGGCTCAGGTTGTTGCATAGCAGCAGTAGCGTACAAGGGGGCAAGAGGTTAGGGATGCAGTGTCTGTTTTAAAAAAGTGATATAATGATTCTGTCCAGAAATATATGGGGTAGCATGAAATTGTGAATTGTCATTTATTTTCCCAACGTGTTTTGAACATAGTCCATGAAAACAGCTTTGGAGTTTAGCAGAGGTTTAAAAGCATTTTATTATATGTGAAAATAAAGATACATCTTTAGCATCTTGTCTCATATTCAGAAGAGATAGCCTCAACCTTGACTTTTCTTCCAACAGCACCTCCCTCCCTAATAGCACATTCTCTTTTTCACATTTTAAAACTGAAGTGCTTAGCAGCAGTCAGAGCCCAGCAGAAGCAAACGTTCAGCAATGGAGGATTTCAATCATAAGGAGAAACCAATAAACAGGCTCAAAGATTTGGATAGAGAGAAAGAGACCAAAGGGAGAAAAAATCTTTTAGTATAATTGAAAATAGGTTTACTGCTTTATTCTCCTTGAAACTGGATTATCACATTTCAGAAATAACATTTTCAGACCCATTTCTCATGGTATTTTTCAGTCTTCTGGCTAGGAAATATGCCTCAACTTCGAGGTAAAGTCTTGGAGGCAATATATATCTCATGTTACAGGAGGTACAAGTTAATTTGTCTTGTTCTTTGGTTCCTGAAGCTCAGATGTGTTAAATGGGAGAAAAAGCAGTATTCCCAACTAAAACTGGATGCCAGTATCTGATTTTCAAAAGCTTCTCAGCCCCTCGAAGGCTCAGCTCAAAAGACCTGCTCCAGCAAAACCTGGCTTTAAAAATGTGAGTCGTCCCTTGACTTCAGCAGAACTCCCACAGGCTTCATCAGTGACTTCGGTGATTTGTTGGATTAAGGCCTTCATGTGCTTACTGTGCTACAGACTTTGATGCCACCACATGCTCCTGAAAATTAGGAATTGCTCTCTTTTCAAGCGGAGACATGGGGAATCAGTTTCTGGCCAGGCCTGTTATGGAGGAACATGATGTTCTCAAAGTCAGTGGTGCTACACGGACTCATCAGATTTTTCCGACCCCAGGTTGTTCTGCACATGCGCAATAATAAACTAACTTTTAGCTCTAAAAACACAGTGTTCTTACGAAAAAAAGTGATTGCAGGGTTTCAGGGAGCTTGTCTAAGCCTGCAGCGCTGGTGGGGTACAAGACAGTGGTGGGCACACCCTGTGGCTCTTCTGCATGTTCCCCAGGTGGTGTGACCAGAGCTGGCTTGGTGCTGGAGGGAGAATGCGGCATGGACAGTATGGCAACCTAATCTGTCTCTGCTTGGAAATACGGGAAGGGGCTGCCCTGGGCTGGGTGCCCGACTTGCTGCCTGCCCCACAGCCTTCTGCTACCACAGGCAGAGCTGGGCAGGTCGAGCGGAGGAGGCAGCAGCCCGTGCAGCAATACCCGCTGCCAGCCCACGTCCCTTGGAGCACGAGCAGGGAGCCCTGCTATACGGGTTCCCCTCCAGCCCCTGTCCCAGCCTGACCTTCATCCTTCCTCTGCCAAGAGGCCTGGCCTGCTAGTCCCTAGGAGGAGATGGTGTCGATGCCATCAAAGCTTGTGGGAGATGGGAAAAGCAGTGCCTTTCTCCACTCCCAGCTCCCTGAGCACCTCAAATTGCTTTCAGCATCTCTTCACCAAAACAGTCCCCCTGAAACACCTGGCAAGGCCTTGCAAACATGCACCTTTCCCTTTCCTGCAATCCCTCTGAGCCCTCTTTGCCACCGGCATCACCACCCAGAGCCCATTGACTCTCCCCCAGGTCTCCCACTCCCCTTCCCACTGTTCCCAGTCTTCCCCATTTCATTTTATCACTGGCATTAAGCTGCATTTTTCTTACTCTGTGAAAAGCTGCAGCTGGTTCGGGTAAAATCCGTTATTTGCACCGCCTGAGAAGAAAAGCTTTGCAAATATTTTGTTTTTCCTGATTTGCAACCCAACCAATTCTGTGTTGAGTTTAAGGCTTGGAATAAAAATCTGACAGTGCTCAGTGCGGTCCTCAGTCAAAGGCAATTTCTGCTCCTGACTGGAAAGTGAAAGTTCAGTATAGCCTCCATGTGAACCTATAAACCACCACAGGCTTAGAGAGGAGCTTTATGGACCGTTCAATCCACCTGGCTGCTGAGATAGATAGATGTATAATTTCACAACATTTCCAAGCAAGACGAGGTTCGTCTGTTTTGCCTACAAACCTCTTACACAGCTTCAGCAGTAACACAAAGTCCCGAACTGGTGAAAGCTGTTGCTGAACCAGTGGCCTTATGCCAGTTTGTACCATCTGAAACAAGCTCTGTCCAGTATATATAACAGCAATTATAGTGCAGGGTGCGCTGTACATCTGACAAATTGAGCTGTGGCATAATCAATAAACTTAATTACCTATCACAGCCTGCCCACGTAGTACACAACTTTAATTCAATTATAACTCCCCAAAAATGATACATAGCAGAGCAGATATATTTATCACTGAGGTCTAAATCAGCTGTGCGTGTCAAGGCTGACACTTAAAAATGAAGACGTTTATAGTTTCTGGAGCCCAAAGAAACCCACATAAAAAAGCACATTCTTTTCTTCTCAAAATAACTAAAAATGATCCGTCACTGATGGAGGATTCTCTGCCCAGAAAATGATTCCAGAACCATAGTAAGTAGCACATTGCCTCCCCAGAGCCCTGAGCATAAAAATCGACCCTGCTGCATACACGTGGCAGCAGGGGATAATTGCAGAATCATCTCCAATGAAGCAGCCAACAGACTCTCCCTGCCTCCACCGTCCTGGTCCCTGGGAAGCAGCAAGTCAGGAAGACACCTCCTAACCCAACAGGGCCAAAAATGGTCCCCAGCCTGCCTACTGCAATATTAAAACCCAGAAACCTTGGTCACAGCTATCCCAAATAAGTGCAAAAACTTTCCACATGTGTCCTCACCTGAGAGTTTCTGGTTTTCATCTTTAGGGATCTCGTTCATCTGTACATCTGCCCCTGCAGGTAAGCAACTTTCAACAACTGCCCCAGTTTTTAACATTCATGTAGCCTTTACCGTGAGGTGTGATTTAGGCAGTCCCTTCTGTTTTCTCTCCCTGGCTTTCTCTCACTAACATCAGGAACAGCTTTCCCCATCTCCTGCATGACTTGGGATGTGGGCAGGGGAGTGGATTAGGTGCTCTTGCTCTAAATATGTCTTTCCTATGACAAATACACTGGGATGTTACACCCTGAGGAATTAAAAATTACTAGCTGGCAAGGAGCATGAAGCTAATAGCAGAAAAATTAATCAGGAACAACAACCAGGGGATTCGCTGCACAACTTAAAACCAATGGGGTGTCCTGGTCACCGACGCAAGTCCTTTGCTGTTGTAGAACCATGTCCCGTAATCATACTCACAAATGTTATTCATGGCCTGTTCATACCCTTTTGTTCTTGTGCAAGTGCTGTCCTTCAGCATAACAGCTGTTTTCCTTCCCTGGTGTCTACCCCCACTATGTTTATAGTCAGCAATCAGATCCTTTGTTTTGCTAGCTTTAACAAGGCGAGCTCCTTCTCCTTCTAAGTGAGGCTGCCTGTTCCCCATAGCACGTTCCCTGGGTCTGTTCCAGTTGATTTTGTCTTTTGTGGATGTGGGATACCAGGTTGGCATGGACGGATTGAGGTCCTACTGGTGCCTTCTACACCAGCATGGATCTTTCCCTTTCTCTTGTGCAAAATACCTGGCCTCTGAATTGCTTTGACTGTTTTTTTGCAACAGCACTAGGTGGTTACAATCACCATTAAGTCAGGTTTGACAGAAATCAGCCCATGCCATGTCTCCAGACACCTTCCCGTGCCTAGGTCCTTCCAGAGGCTGTTTGTCTGAGATATAGTCTTGCAAGGATGGGCCCATGCTCAAATTAAAAATGTCACCTTGCTTCTTTCTTCACCCTTAGGCAAAGCCCATTTTAAAATCCATTTGGGGTCTCTGGTCTAGAATTGGATCTCATTTGCTGGTCCCAGCTGTGCCTGTCCAGTGCCAGTGACTGTAACACTGGATGCGCAGGAGCCTGCAGCCATCCTGGAAGGAGCCACGGCTACCCTACAGTGGTGGGAATCCAGCAGGGCCTCTCCAAGCAGCATTGTCTTTTGCTCCTAGCGTCTTAAACCAAAGCCATCCTTCATCCAGGTCCCACTCCCATAGGCTTGCTAAGGCTCATGCAACCCTGTTCCTCCATCGGTCTCTGCGGAGAAGTGCCTTTCCTACATGGGACAGCTGTATCTCGTTTTTTCCTGCTCCCACTCCTGACTTGGCTGTGGGAATGGGGAACCACAGCAGCCATTTCAGCTGGAGGCCTCCAGGTAGCACTTCTAGCAAACCTGGTCCAACGTGCCAGGAGCTGGGACAGCCAAAGGGACCCTGAATAAATGAAGCTGAGGGAGGCTCGTTCCTTACAGTCTCTGGTCTCTCCAGGACAGAGGTGCCAAACATCTGCCCTGTTGGCTCACTGTGTCAGGGTGGTTTACGTGCCTTTATAAATTGGCCTTATCTTCACCAAGGAAAAAGACTGTACTCCTGCTATGTATCAGCTGTGGCTGAGGCTATCAAGATGGTTCGTAGAATTAAAACAAGCCACTAGGGCAAGATATAATTTTCTCCTTCCCCATTCTGGTAATTTTGACACGTAAACGGGCATGAAAGCTACAGATTGTCTTGGCTTCAGTAGGGTTTTACCTCAGCAGTACTACACATAGTGGCTGATGTAAGCAAACAGCATACCTTTCTCTCCCTTGTAAATCCTCTGCTTCTGCAGAATCTGAACTGTCATTAAAAAAAAAAAAAAAAAAAAAAAAGAAAAGAGAGTTTCCAGCCTTTTTGCTTGCGGATTAACCCCTAAATGTGAGCAGAGCATAACTGATGTTGTGCAGGCTTCCTGTCACTCCTGGCAGCCTGAAACAATGGCTCGGAGATGTGCGAAATCTGCTGCCCTTGTTAATGCACCGGCAGCGCTAGCACGAATACTTGGCGATAACCCCAAGCCTGACAGCATTATAATTTCACATTATTGGGAAGGGTGTGAGTCGAAGAGGAGCCGGAGGCCTATGGTGGATAGGGAGTTGTCACAGGGAAGGGAAAGCAAAAGGAAGGAAGAGAGCAGGGGTAGGCGTCTGAGGGATCGGCATTGCCACCTCTTCTCTCGCCTGGCTCCCTTGGGGGCTATCCATCTGGAGGGGCTCTCCTGTCTGGTTACACGTGGTCACTGGAGGGGACCTAGTGCTAATGATCAGTTTTCATGTGGTTGCCCTGTTACCCTGTCTGCCCCTGCTCCCCAATTCCTCTGACACCAGCAGGACATGGTTGCACCTCCAAGGTTAGGACTAAGATTGATATTTATGGAATATCCTGCAGACAGGGGTCCAAAGACCTCCTGAAAGCGCACCTGGTGGCTCAGACTCAGGGTCTTCCCCATTCTTTGTTACCCAGGACCAATATGCCGGGTACAGACTAAGATCTGGAGATAGTCATGGTCCTTTTTAGATACTCTAGGAGATAGAAGAAGTAAAGATAGTGCTGACAGGGAAACCCAGAGAAGGCTTTACATTGCCATTTCTTTCATTTAGTCATCTTTCACCTGTGGCAACTAGCAAGGAAGGAGATGAAATCTGGGGGAAGATCTCAGTGGTGACGGATGAAGTGTGTGAGGGGAAGTCCTTCCCTGTATCACACACTGCCCCAACAGAGGTACAGGGAAAGGAAATGGAAGGGGCAAGAGGCACTTTGAGGAGTCTGTAGGAATTCGAGGAAAGTTGGAAAACGGGATGTGATTACTGCTGGTTTTATGCTTGGACAATGGCAGGAAGACTTTTAAACAGAGTGAGAAAAAGCAGCAGGAAGAGGATAAGAGAAGGGCGCAGATCAAGGTGAAGGTCTGGGAAATGCATTTTGTCAGAAGGCTTTTGGATGGCAGGTTATATGGCAGGGAGGCTGGAGAATAAAAGAGTCAGTGGTGTGGAGCCTGGGATGGCTAGTCTGAGATGCTATAGAGCCAGAGGTGGCTGGAGGTGTCCCTCAGCTGACTTTGGACAGGAAGATTCAAAATCTGACCAACTGCAGAAAAATAAATATGATGGACATGTGATGGGGGATTGAAGAGTGAGATCTACCCACACGCTAATAGTCTGGTAGCAGGTGAAATGGCTGGGAGACATTAACCAGATTAAAAGAAATAATGTGAAGAGACTTCTGCAAATAAAACTAACCTGGCACTTCTGCTCTCAGATGCAAGGATGTATTTATGGTGATTACGGTGGATGAGCAATGAATGTTCAGTTTTTCTATTTTCTCTCCTGACATCTATTCTGATTTGCAAATGATAGGCCAGCACTCTACTGATTACAGGATTATATGACTAACTTCCAGCAGAAAAAGAGAAATCTGTCTTTTTTTCTGCTTGAGATGGAAGCAAAGTCATCAGCACTGAAGATTTGGCATCAGGGCTCTAGTTTATTTTCAGCTGAATATTGAGAATTCTGGGCAAACTCAGCACAGTCCATCACATTCAGATCTTTTCATGTGAGACTTAGCAAGACTCATGGCACTGACGGAATAGAGGAGAATGCAGGAATTATTAATGCCAGCAGTATTATGTAGTGCTTGGTACCTACCTTCCGGGAATAGTAGGAAACATTGCTGACATGCAATACAGTTTTATTTATTTTTCACTACTCAATCTGTTTCCAAATTGCATGAATCCCACTCGTTAAGGCTGAGACGCGAGGCAAGATGAACTGGGGAGCGAAGTGGGAGGAATCTGCCTGTGTGCAGATATTCTGCATAAGATGTGCCTCACTGTGATGTCCTGTGTCAGTCCTCATCCCAGGCGGGACTAGCATCTGCTGCTTCATTTGATATGTCTGCATCCTGTCCCAGAAGGATATGCATCATTTGGAAATCCTCTGGAGGTCCTGAGGACAGCTTTACCCCTGCCTCTGACCCTGCATGGCCATTACCCACTCACCTAGTTTTCCTTTTACTTTTCCATAAAATTACTCTTAATAACATTTTGAGCATCACGGCTGTGCTGTGGGGCTAAGCTCGATGATATTGGGAATACATGCTGTGATCGTATGACAAAACCAACTCCTGGGTGCGCCATGGGTCTGCGTACCATGGTTAGGGTTGGATGCAGGACCACAGCATTGGGCTTATAGCCAGAAAAGTCCCTGCTCCGGGGTAACACATACAGTTCCAAGAGCATGGGGTGAAGGAACTGGGGACAACTGCGACTCCCCACGTGGGAATGTAAAGCAGGGACTGGGGGGCAGAGCAGAAGGGGGAGCTGTCAGCCTTCCCAGTCCTTCTGACAAATCGGCACCAAATATTCAACTCCTTCATGAGCCCAGTGTGTTGATCAGGGTTTGTGCAGTTCCTGGAGAACTAAATGTTCCAGGTAAGTGCTATTATTAGGTGTCCTGCAAGCAGAGGAGCAGAACAAGCAAGCAGCCAGCTTTGTAACCTACAGATACTGAATTTGAAAAGTCAGGAAGGACAGAAATGAGAGGGACTGGGAAAAGGAGATGCTCTTTCTGCAGACACAGAGGCTGCCCTGACAAAGACGTCCATATAGAGTGGGCAGAGACGCAGGGTAACAGCAAGGTTTTAGCTTCAGCTTAAGTGGTCTGACTTTTGGATCTGCAGATACCAGCCTTGCAGAAAGAGAAATGCCTTGGGATGCCATAGAGCTGGCTCTTTTTGACCTGGGGAAAGAGTCACACCTAGGAAATCAGAAAAGGCGCATGGGCGGCAGTGAACAGGGAGTACTTATTCACCGTTTCTCGTAACACAGGGCTGACGTTTCCCCTGACGCAAGCAGGCAGCGTATCTAATGCTCACTACGCGTGTGTGTTTTTTCACCCAGCGCATCACTAACTCACTGCATACTCTTTAATAGCCATCACTTTTAATATGTGATGATCCAGGTACGATCTGCTGTGGAAGCAGGTGAAGCACAGCTCCCTGGAGCCTGGAAACCTTTGTCCATGGAGGGAACCCTCTGTGTGTGCCCTGTTCTGTATTCATAACAGACCTTCTGCAGGATGAGCCCTGGTGTTCACCCCCCAAGTGCATCAGAGTGACAACAGGTGAGGATGGCGAGGCGGAGCGAGCAATTCTGCCGGGCCTTTGGGGACTACCGCTCCCACATGCTGCGAAGCGGCTCCTCTGATGCTCGACGCTCACATCAGAGGTTGACAGAGCTGGACTTAACCCAGGGCCAGCTCCTCCCATGCTGCCCCTCCGTCCTCAGTCTGCATGTGTCACTGCTGAGAAACTGGCCTCCGGCAGGACAATTTGGGGTGAGACTGAACGAAGATACTTCCCTGCCTGGAAGAGAGCTTAGGAAAAATAAGACCAAGTGAAAGTTCCAGACATCCTCTGCCTAATGTCTGCCCTCCCCTGCAGTAGCAAGCTCAGTTCTAAGTTTGGTCCTGACTTTGGACTTAGGTTTGGTCCTGAGTGGTCCCTAGATATCCTTTAGACCCTCACCCCTGTCTCCTGAGCTAACTGGCAGAGAACATAACTCCCACATAAGCCGCTGGTTAATCCAGAAGTACAATTTGGCCCTGGAGGAGCACAGCCTGGCGGGTGTGCTGCCAATGGGGATAGCCCAAAAGGTCCTGGAGAAATTAGAGAAACAATCCCATCCCCCCAGTGAGCCTTACAGCTGCTGCTGCCTGCTCAGCTGCTGCCCAGACAGCAGGCAGCAATGCCTGCGGGAGCTGGGGAGAGGGAGGGGAAGCTCTGTCCCTAGCTCCGAGGACGGCAAGCATGGCCCGGGAGCACGGAGTCCAGCGTGCAATGCTGCCATGGCTTGCATGGGAAAACAGGACAGGGAGGCAGAGGTGCGAGGCTCCCCCGTGGCTTAGGAGCTTGCCTGCCGGCCTGAAAGTGCTGCTGGCCGCCTGGCCAGTGTCGATGGCAGGGAGCTTGGCCTCAACACCTCCTCAAGCTGGGCTCAGGGGGGTACCCCAAAGAGCTGCCGTAGGACCACAGAACGAAACAAAAAAACCCTGTCTGTAACCCCAAAGTGCAATGCTCCCCGGTCCCCAGGCTCGGGGCTGTACATACACACAGCCAAACCAGAGACCCTGCACCAGAGAGCAGAGATCCCCATCTTCTTCCTGCTCTCAGGGAGCTTCCCTGGGGACTGACTAAGGCTAATGACAGAGATCAATAATTACTACTGCTTAATCAGGACTGTTCTAGGATAAATTCTATTTAACGAGGATCCATTTTGCATGTAGCAGGCAATTAAAGGATGCTTAAACAGGAAAAAGGTGTGAGATTCTGAACACAGCTTTCTGGAGGGACAGTGCGAAACAAAGACAAAGGCGTATAGTTTGCTGAGTGTTTCCGTCAGTACCTGGAAGGATGAAAAATGAGTCCCTTTGCAACCCACGCCACTGCACCTTCCCCAAGATGGTGCTCTCTGTGTGTGTGTACGTGTACGTGTGTGCAGCCACATCAGAGAGCTACACCCGAGCTCTGCAGGAGACCTCACGCCTCACTTGGCACGGAGCAGCAAAAGGCAGTGCAGTGACCAGAAAAACCTGCAGCCCACCATTTGCATACTCCAGGGATCGCTGCGTGAATCAGAGAGGGATGAAATAACTGTGAATTGAGGGATTATCTCACTGTACAGGATAAATGGAGGAAAAAAGAGAAGCCATTTCCAGTTTCATTATCCTTGAGATCCCATTCACCGTTGTGCCTTCCTATGCCTCCCTGCCTTTTTTTTTTTTGCATTTTCTCCCCAGTATAGGGTGTGTTAGGAGACAAGCGATGCTCTGACTTTAGGGGAGGAAGGCAAGCTGTCCCTTCAGGACAGGCCTCCAAGCCTTGTGTGCATTAGCATGGCACCTCTGAAGAGAAAATGCTGACACCAACAGCGGTAGCTACTGCCAGAGGAAGGCAAAAACTTCAGGGAAGGCAGTGGCTTAAACGATACGTAAATAAAAATGACACATTCAGATTTCACTCGCCCTTGGAGCCGCCGCCTCCTCTCCTGGCACTGTCCTCCTGAGCCTTCCGTATCTCCAGAGGCAATGTTTTAAAACCACAAAAATAGATGTGTGGGAATCAGGAATGGCTCAAATAATTTCAATTCCTCTCAGCTCACACTCCTCAGCAATCCCAGAGGCTTCCACCCCCCAGCAGCAAATACCTCTGGAGGGCAGCTCATACCAGCTATCTTAGGCATTTGTAGCTGAGGGAGATGACCGAGATGACCAAGACCTCTGGAAGTGACTGTTTCTCTCTGTCAAGACAACGAGGGAATGAGAACGACCAGTTTAGATTAGACACTCAGAGAGAGATTCATCTCGCTGAACTTTAAAAGCCTGTATCATAACGATAACAGTCTGGACTCTCTTTATAGTTGATGGAGAAAAAGCCACTTCTACATGTGATTCGCTGGATCTTTTTTAGACATATTTTTTAGGATGAGATGTGCTTACGCATCAGAAGTGCCTGTTTCTCTTCATTGCCTATAAAGGAGTCAGTATGACTAGCTCAGCTGTTGACGTGTGCACTGTAGGAATCTAAATTTGGGCAGATGAATCCCGTTTCCAACTTTCAGACTGCTGAAGTTAGGTAACATGAATTCCACTGTGGGCATGTGCTAAATATTTGAATAGATGCTATTTTTTAATTCACCCTCTCCTTGCAAGACGACCACATCAGTAGGGTTATCTGTGGGAAGAGGAAACTGTGTGTGTCATTAAAACCAGAAAACATACAAATTCTCTACTTTTTTCTGGCACAGATTACCATGTGAGCTACAGCAGATTCCTTAATCCTTCTGCTTTTTAAGCTTTACCACTATTCGATTTTCAAATATTAGCTTGCGATTTAATTCCTGAACGTGCAGACAATACTTTTTAGCACTTGACTGTTCTGTTTTTTCCTCACAATATTTTTATGTGAACATATAATTTTGTGTCCAGATTCATTACGTCTTGAGTGTTTTGGCTTTCCCCGCCTCCTCCAGGAACTGCTATGCATTTCCTTCATAAATCTGAACTCTCAAGTCTGAAGAACTGCACTAGTCTTTAACATCAGAGCAGTACTCCTCCACATTTGCTAGTTGTGAGAAGAGTATTTCATATTTTCTCTCCCTTCTAATTTTCTTATTTTCCTTCAGTCTTCAGTTCTTTGCTGATGTGTAGGGCAGTATGTTCTGTTCCAGAAGACAACTTGGGAACAAATGCCTGCCAGAGAAAAAGGCTTTTGTAATCTATTGTGTGTGTGCCATTGTGCTACTGGGTAGTTTGACACCTATTTCTGCTTGGCTCACAGTTTCTTCTAGGAAAGGTTCTTTCACTTCGGAGACTTGGGAGAGAACCATGGAGGGCAACTATTGCTTTCAAAAATGCAAACACTCAGCCCTTACCCCATATGGCAAAAATGTGACAAGGGATATCTTGTTAGTGGTAAACATTGATTAAAAAAATCAATGGGTGAGGCTTAAAATCCACCAGAAAAGATGCTGTGTGGGGAGGCTTGTCACCATATTCAGATCATTCTGCCTAAGAGTCTATGAATTTTACACAGGGGCAAACATCATTGCAAGCACCAGCAGGATGTTCACCACCTCCGAACAAAGGAGCAGGGAAGCGCTAACAGTTCCCCAAGGAGCTCACGACTCGCAGTGCAGCCCAGAGAGTGGCAGTGGCTCCTGCACAGCCAGGGTGAAATGGGGAGGGAGGGCGCTGCGGCGTCTTGCCGAGGTCACGGCTGAACGGCTGGAGAGCATCCGAAGAGCTTGCAACAGCCTTTGAAATGAACAGGAGTATTTTTCTAAAGAATGCACATGAAAGAGCCATAAACATGGAGAAAGTGTAGAACACGCACCCACAAAGACTAAATTTAAAAGATGTGCTTAGCAGGGAACACATGCATAGCATATGGATGCAGCTGACGGAAGAGCTGTTGGACTCCATTCAAGATACCACTCACATAGCAGATGAACCGTCATAAATTTAAGCTACACATGTCACATCCTTACTGCTAAGGTTCCCTTTAGTCATGTGTGAATGCAGTTTAGTTGTTGGATCCTGGCTCAGGAGCTTAGTGGCTCTCTGAGCGCATAAGCATGGTGGGCAGGACACATAACGTAGAGAGATCCTCAGCTGTTTGTTACCTTTCACGAGTTATTAGCTTGTGGGCTTTCTGCAGCCGCTACCTTGGCATTTGTTAGTCCTGGGACTCACTGCCTAATGGGTGTCGCATGCTGTCCTTCAGCTCTTCAGCTGCTTGCTGACTGACAGGCCAACTTCTTTAATATTTGCTTTGATACATTTTCTCGTATTAAGTTAATCTCCTTGAGCTGATTAAAAGCCTATGAAGATTATATCATTGCCAAGCCTTCTACGCACATGCACACACACACAAAGACAATCCTTCTGAAAAGGAAGACAAATAATAAAACCTATTCTGGATCTCTCCAATTAGGATGCTAGTAGCTAAGTCTCTGTCCTCTGGCCAATTTTTTATATTACTGAGCCAATCCACGCCTCTGATGGATACATAAGAATGCCAGGTTATTATTCTTTGGCAATTAGTTTCAGCTATTGAAGTCTTTTAATCCAAAATACAATATAGTGACAAAACTGGGAGAACAGGTAAACATTTACAGAGCAAAAATCAGACCTTCTTCCACTTCCATGCAGCATTGGAGTTATAAGAGATTCCTCGCAGCTGCTTGCAAGGAATTAAAGTTTTAGATTTGCACTATCCTTTGGAACCTAATTTTATAAGCAGCTGCCGACAGACCATTAATTTGAATCCAAGATGCCCTCTGAGTTAGACTAGTGCTAAAGAAAGCATTCGTTTCCATTCCAAAATGTGCTTTATCACACACTCCTGCTGCCCCTTTTGCATATCTGTTTGACTCAAGGCAATAGCAGCATGGTATTTAAGCACCAATTACATTTTGGTAATCCACACAATATTTTAACAGGGAGAGGAAGACTGAATGACCTTAAACCTTGTTGGGATCAGAGAAAAACCCAGACTTACGCATTCCCTGGAAGGATTTTTAGGGAAGTCATGCGTATTTCTTGGTAGTGAAGCTTTTTAACATTATGCCTAACACTCAGATTTTGTGGATATACAAAACTGGAACTGAGTTTTCTGGATTTTAACGTTTCTTTTTCTCTAATGGTTCTAAATGAAATTAAAATTCAAACACATTCTCTCTTTCTTTAAAGTCAGGTTGAAGCAGAATGCTGATATTTGTCACTAATGAATCTATATTATGGTAGCAGCCAGTGATACCACTCTGTGATGGCAGTTTCTTTCAGATTTGGGGCTGTATGGTAGAAACACAGATGCAGAGGCAGTCATATGATTTGGGTCTGTATGGTAGAAACACAGATGCAGAGGCAGTCATATGATTTGGGGCTGTATGGTAGAAACACAGATGCACAGGCATCTGTGATAAGATTTAGAGGATAACCTGCTGTTTGGTGACGCTGTAGCTGGTGCAGGATGTGGAGGTTTCTTTGGCGGCAGGTTTTGTTGCTGATATTACTGTTATTGACTTGTGGCAAAGAGGTAATGAAGAGAAATGGCATGAATGTGAAAGTAAGCTGGAGTGGAAAGCATAGGAAAAAAAAATTATCATTGAGCCAAATAAGGTCAACAGTGTTTAGGGGTTTTTTTAAGATCTTATACAGAGGTGAATATTAGTACCTCTGTGAATATGGAGATTTTCCCCAAATCTAAAGCGCATCATGGGAAGAAGATGCATCTTTTATACAGAAAGGTAAACTGATGGGCAGAATAGGCTGGAACTAGTCTGCAAGAAATGGCATGGTCAGTGTCATAATTTATTCATCTAAATAGAACTGATGAAGCTAAGAAATGAAAGGCCCTAAATGCAGAGGTGAGAAATTTTGACTGAACCATGGGATGCACTTGAAGAGCAGCGGGCTGTGGCCAAAGATAAGTCTGAAAGATGACCAGAACAGTTAATAGTTTAAATTAACTTCAGGGAGCTAAAATTGCTGAAATGAAAAGCAACGAGAAAGGAAGTGTTGATGGCAAAAGAAATCGAGCTTCTGGACAAGTATTATAAGGATGAGAAGGCCAAAATCTAGAGGCAGTGTGAGAGGACTGAGTCAAAGGTAACACATCTGTGATACTGGAGAAAGACAGGAAGAAGGCAGAGTTTTATGTAGAGGAAAAACAAGCATCAGTTTAGCCATCGGAATTTAAGATTACAGCTACACAATAAATAAAGTCAGAAAGAAAATTAAAGGTGTGGTTTTCATCAGAGGTCTGGATTTGCAAAGTACACCTGAAATTTCTCAGCGCAAAGTAGCTAAACAGGTGCAAGACTGCAGGAGAAGGGCCAGAAGGTCAGGTCCTTGTTGGACTCTTGTAAACCACCAGAAGTACAAGGGGACCACGACAAAGTGAACGAAAGCTGAGAATCAGTAAAGAACTATGTCACAAAATCCCCAAAGTAAACAGGGCTTCAAGAGCAAAATGGCAGAGAAGTTTGAAAAGCAAGGGGGCAGAAGATGTAGTAACATGCTGAAGCATTGTATTTGTCCGCATCTAGCTAGTCACAAAGCTTTTTCCTGCATCATATGTGTAGAAACTCTGCACCTCAATAATTTTTACTTTATTTTAAATTAAATTGACCAAGATGTTCCTATATAGGATTCATAATGTCTCCATCTGCCTGGAACTTTAGACTTGTGAGACCTTAAAAAGAAGAAAACATCTTGTATTAAATTTTCTAAGCAGCCAAAATGCGTTTCAGTTTTTTTCCCTGTAGTTTAAATTTAAATTTATGTTTCTAAATTTACATATTCAAAAACTTAGTCTGAAACCTGTTTGGAATTTGGATTTCTCTTTTTATCACATTTCATTTAATTGCAGCTACTTCTGGAATTGAGGCATCACCCCTGCAGCTACTGGATGTCAAAGGACAAAAAAAAAAAATTGCTTGAAAGAAAACTGAAGCCATATTTCTATTCTGCATTTGAGCTGCTGACATTTTCTAGATAACACCAAGAGATGTCAGAATACTGGCTGTTAAAGCAGTCTATGTTTGGAGCCTATTAAGTTGAATTCTGAGAGTGAAGGGAAATGTGAAGACTTCTGGAGGGACTGACATACACCATTACTTGCTTTATTTCAATTTTATAGGGGGAAAAAGGAGGTTTTTTCCTACTTTTTTTTGCCCAGGAGTTCCTCTTAAAACGTGGCAGGTCACCGAGAGCCTCCAATTTCACTCTAATTCCTCTGTGTATTTGAAAGTGCCACAATACAGCTCCTGCCCTTCTGATGAGGAAGGGCTGAGAGGAACTCCCACCAGAGCCTCTTTCTCATTACTGTCAGAGGCCGCTGCTGACCTGTCTTCCTCCTTGGCACCAATAATTCTGCCTCTTCAATGCTGCCACATTACGTTGCACGAGGGGTCCAGACTGCCTCTTCTTGTTGATAAAGCTGTAGCTCCACCAAGGTCTTTAGAGTTACACCAGGGTAAAGGCATCTGGAAGGAGGAGGGGGGCTCGGTGTCTTGCTCAGGTCACTTGTATGTCATGTAAAGCAACCAGAATGATCTTGGTCTTGCTTCCTAAGCACCCTCTTATCTTCTCACGCAGTGGTAAACTTAGGGAGGAAATTGTTTTCCTGTCAGCTGAATTCTCCCTGGAGCTCCACAGGCAGTCTGGCAGGACATCTCTCCAGAGACCACATTCCCGTCCCTCAGCCCCTTGCTCCAGCTCCTCTGTCCCATGCACAGAAAGAGATGTCTCAGCACAGACCTTCCCCCATCCGCTGCACAGGGCACTGTGCTGAGACGTGCTAAGAAAAAGCATGACGGAGCGAAGAGACCACGACTGCAAACAGCTATTGCTTCCAGAGGCAAGCTGCTTTTCTACAAACCTAGTATATCCCACTCCTCCACACTCACAGCTTTGAGAAGGATGCATAGGGTTGGGTAGTATGCATAGGGCTGAGTAGGGTGCATATGACTGGGGAGGGTGCATAGGGTTGGGCAGAGCTCAGCCTGGACTGACAGGCCCAGATGGACTCCTTCCAGACCTAGCTGGGATGTCTCTGCCAGCCTGCTAATCTTGATCTTAGGTTAACAGACAGCTGGTGGCATTTAATCAGAGGCCCCATTCATGTATACCCTCCACATCCATGAGTCTCCTGAACTGTGTTGTGCTGGATAACGCAGGTCTACCAGTTGCTTCCTTCAGTTGCTCCCAGAGCCTTTTGTGTCTGCCAGTTTATAGATTATCTTAAATATTGCTTCTGACTTCAAAGATAAGTGGATGTATTTAAAGGCATTTGAACATCCATCACATCTGAGCAAGAAATATTACAGAACAGCTTCTCCCCCTGCATAGCGGTTGGCCAGAGGTTTTCTACTGAAGCTCCCGCCTCAGCCTACACTACCCTTAGCATTGATGTTCCCTGTTTCCCTGCACCTGCCTTCACGGCACAGTCCTTCTTCAGTAGTACTGCTGCTGCCTGCCTCGAAGATAGCAAGGGTGTGTGTCAGCCTGATCGTGGCTGCTACGGGACCATGTAGACCCTTTGCCAGGCTACTGGAAACGTAGAGGAAGCAATCCAAGCAAGCATCAGGCAATACATGTCTCGGTCTGGAAGGTGGAATCCAAGCAGAAGCAGCCCAAGAAGCTGAAATCCTTTGTATGTTACTACCATGTGAAGCAATTTGCAGCTAGCTTCACCAAATTTAGCTTTCCAGTGGTGCTTTTCAGGAGCTAATTCAGCATTTCCTCAGTTGGATCTTTGTGTTACAACTTGTAGCGATGAAAGGTGCAAGTGGGTGGGGGTAGATAGTTGCTGTCTTTACCTTAACTCAGCCCCTGGGAAGATCTGAGTGCATTATAAATGGCTCAAGCCTTACTGCAATAGCTCTAGGACCCTGATTAGCTAAGCCAAGGTCAACTTAAAATTCAGAGAAACATGTGCTGCTTCACAGGGAAAACACAAGAGGCTGAATGCTTTTCAACCTAAGCAGTAACGTTTGACTCTTTCCAAGACCCAGCGATTATCAGCTTGTACTGGTGAGCTAGCCAGGAAAATAACAGGCCTCATTCTCCTCTCAGACTGGAATCACACAGGAGATGATAGTCCACCGAACTCGGTTCACCTAAGAGGTACAAATGTAATGCAAATGAAGAATGAGGCCCACATAATTTTAAGGTTTTAACTCTTCTCTTAGTCTGAAGGAAAAAGACCGCCTTGACAATACGAATAGCTACTCCAGAGGAGATAAGAGAAAAATACGTAAACAACCCAACCAGTACTGAAGGCCCTGCAGAAGGAAAAAGTATTGCTCAGAAAACTGAGATGATATTCCAGAGGACAAAGGAATGAAATAAACCCCTAAATTACCTTCAACCATGCATTCAGGGACATAATTACATTCTTTTGCTCCGTCCATTCTTTCTTTCTAATCAGATTAATAAATATATACACCAGGAAACATTAATATTTTGTATATGTGGGAGCTGATTTTATTCAGCATTTTGAAAATCCTGAAGCCTGCTGTTTATTTTGATGATTTATCATTTTGCCAAGAGAATGCAGGCACCCAGAGCTCAGAAAAAGATCAGAGAGTTCAGCTTTCCTCAAGGCTATTTTTTCTCTTTAATCCTCAGGGACCTGATTGAATTTTTCTCTGTTGATTATTGTTTTATATTTCTTCTGCACGTTCTGTTTATTTATTTTGATTTGTAAATTATACCACCATGCTAAGGGCAACTGTCCTCTCTGAGTCACTCCTCTTCTGCCTGCGTCATTTCTGCAAACCTCGTGTCTGCCTTCCACGCTTCAGCCCTTGGTCCCAAACTACTTTAGGCCACTGTATTGTTTAATTTTTTTCCTCACTTGGCCAAGCAGCCTGAAACCAACTGCATAATATTCCATTTGACATTAAGCCTCACACATACTTTACAGTCTCCAAGTTCTCTGGGGCAATAGCTGTCTTTTTAAATTATGTATAGTGGGGCCAGCGTAATGGGGCCTCAGGCCTTGAGATGGCTCCCTCAGGCACTGCCACAATGCAGTGTATATTTCTAACAGCAGCGGAGATGAACCACCAGAAGAAGTGCCGAATTCTCTGTCCCTTGGTAACTTTGCGTCCCCGCTGGAACACCTGCTACAGCTGAACAGGAGTTCAATGCAGAGCTAAATGATGACATTTAAGGGCTCATGGAGGTCAAAAGAGATGATCCAATGGTCCCTCTCAGCCTTCGATCCATGAATCTATGAATACAGATAACAGCAATTAAAAAGCAGCTCTGTGAAAAGGTCTCTACAGCCACTGCTGCAGGGACACTGGAAGAGTTTTGCCGGAAGACTTCTTCAGGAGTGAGGCCGTGGAGCAACTCTGCTTTCCATGAACAGGCACCATCTCAGGGGGAGAAAACACCTGCCTGGGGCGGCGGAAAGAGATGTCTCTAGAATAATGTCATCTTAACTAAGCTGGAGGTATGACGACTCTATTGCTGATTCCAAAGTGGTGCCACAAATAAAGGAATCAAATTCTCCGCGTGTACTTTTTAGGAGCGAGCAACCAGGAACGGTGAGCGGCACGGACGAATTTCGAATTGCTCACTGTCTGGCTGTTGACCCTCCTTTAAATTCCCACCAGTTTTGGAGTCGCTCATCCTGCTGGCTCTGGGTTCACACTGTAACTCAAAATAAACTGCAGCTAAAAGAAAAAAATATCAGGACATTATTTGCAGGCCCAGGCAAGACAAGGACTAGGAATCCCAGACTGCACAGCTATGGAAAGCTTGCTAAGCGAGGCAGAGAATATGGAACATCCCAGACACCCAGCAGCAGGTCTTTGAGACAGAGCTGAACCTCACCACCTTTGAGCCCAGAAGAAGACTCCCTGTGGAGAAGAGGTGAGAGTCAGTACGTGCCCAGCTGTTAACTTTATGCCCTTGCTATACCTTCACACAGCACTGCCAAATGGCATTGGATCATTTATGGACATGGAAAAAAGGAGCTGCCTTTTTCAACTAGCCTACTTACTTAAGCAGCAGGCATCAGCAGTAATTGGCAATGAGAGCAAAAAATAAACTTCGAGCAACTTCACCCTCCCACCAAATCCCTTCCCAAACATGTATTGTTTTGCAAGCAGATAATATTTCTAGTAATGAAGCAACAAAGCAAATACAGTTCAGTGCTCTGTAAACATGAATGCACACAGACCAACACATGAGCCTTGGAATAAAATTCTTCGAAAAAACACTTCTTCAGATGCTTCCCAGTCATGGAGCACCTGCCAATGAGAAATCATGACTTTTCAGAAGTTGCTTTATAATGCAAAAGCACTAGAAATCATAGTTATGACTTTCCAACACACATGGTGTTGAGGCTCTGCTTGGGTCAAAGATGCAACAGGAAAGGCTAGAAACGCGAGGCTGCTAGCTGGTGAGTCTTGGCTTTGACTCGGCTCCCAGAATGACCCAGCAACAATTCTTCTTCACTTACCATGCTCTACATTATTTTGGCACAGAAATATCCCTAGTTCTCTGGCATGATTTAATGAAAAATTGTTTGATCTTCACCTGCACATTTCTGCAAGGCCTGGCTTGTTTCTCCTGACACAGCATGACACCTTCCTGACGTCTTTCTGTCAGTGCTGGCATTGCCATTGCTCTGAGGAGCCTATACAGATATAAGTCTGGGTAACCTCAAGCTTCCCTGCGCAACCATAAGCCCGCAGGACTCTCATGATGCAAGTCGGCTCCAGACATCTCAGAAGTGCTGGCAAAATTGAATTTTGCTGCAAAAGAGCAGCAGCAGAGCCAGGGGAGGATCCTGGAGAGTCACACTTTCCACCTCTGCTATGGCAGAGGTGTCAGGGGAGCGAAGGGTTGATGACAACAGCTGCGGGGAAGCCCTTGGGTCTTCACTACTGCCATCAAAGGCCACAGTCCCAGATGTCCTGATTCCTCCAGCAGCAGCCACCAAGCTGGCTCTCCAGGGCACTTGCACTGACAAAGGCGGCTGCAGGAGCCTGAACTCACTCTGGTTTCACCAGTGGTCTGTTGCCATAGGCAACTGCCTATTTTGCCTATACCTAGAGCTGGCCCTGAGCAATATACACAGCAGGATTGCTATGATGAGATTAGCACTCTTTATTATACTACCCCTGCTCTTATCACCAACCCCAGCTCTCACAAATTCAAGATAAGGACATTTCCCTCATGTACTTACCATGGCCTTGAACAGCACTTTAGAGAGAAGCAGTGAACGCCACTGTATTCACATTTACATGGGAAAATTTAGGGAGTCATTGCTATTCTTGTTGTCAGTTCCTCTGAACCCTTCAATGTCCCAGTTCTGGTCTGGTTCCTTATCCGTTACCCCAGCCTGAGTAGCTTGAGGGTGTCCTCTCTGCACTAGGCTAATGTCAATATGGGACCAAGGCATCATAATCCCCTCAACTGTAGTCCACAGTCTTCTCCATTTGTTAAAAGTATCTTCCTCCTGATCCTTCCAATACACCCAGGAATAGCCTGTTTCTTAGGCCAGCTTTAGCCTGTGCACCACTTCACTTTTGGCAGCTGGGATAAAGAGCTACATCAGGTAAGCATACCTCTTAGCTTACAGGAAGGTAAAGTGTCTCTAAAAATGCTGTAAGTCTCACTGAAAGCCAAAATAGGACTTACTGTCTAGAGACTCAGACACACAACCAAATCACCGCTGCTTAACACATTACCATCCATCAGCTGAGCAGCCCAACTGCAGGCACAGGTGCATTGCACTACCCTGGCCTGACTTGGCATCACCACAGGGAAATGGAGTGGACTCTAAATTAGAAATGGTGAGCCTAAACCCCTTCTTGCATATATTTTCCCTTTAGGTTCCTCACTCCTTATTGAAATACCTTGTTGATTCTGGGAGATACCTCATTGAATGTAGCCCAGATTGTCAAAGATACTCCTTTTTAATCAGAGCGGGGCATCTAATTCCTTTGAAAATCTTAGGTTTTAGATCCTTCAATACTTGCATAGCTCTAAAAGTCTGAGCCTCAAATTGGGTTCTGCAGAAAGATATTTATGTAATGTGAAATCCTGTTGCATTAAATAACAAATACAGGCCTAAATTGACCTGACAGTGACCTTTTTAATAATAGAAAATCATCAAAATAAACAAAGCACAATGCAAATGCAGATGATTTGGTTACAGTAGATTTGATCAAATAAAACAGACAATCTAATTAAACAGTGATTAGATTAAGTAGAAGTCTCCGTATTGAGTGATGGATAATTAACTGGAATTGTATTTACTTATTTTTATTGTACTGCAGAACAAGGCACATCTTTGCCTTTCTTTCCTTTCACTGCAGTCTTTTAATTAAACACAATTATTCTGAATGTTTTACACAGAATCTAGGCCTGTAAGTAAACACGGTAAGTTGGAAGGGGAAAGGCAGCCCTATACTGAGATTTAGTTGTCGATCAATACTGTTTGTATAAATCTCATCCAACGTAACAGTTACAACCCTGGCTTTTCAGAGCTGCTTGGCATTTATAGCTCCAGCTGAGTGGAATGTGAGCTGCAGGTGCTCAGCCCTTTGGAGAGCCATGCCCTTATTGTTCAAACATAATTTATGCCTGAGAACAAACAAACAAACATATTCAAGGCAACTCCTAATTTCTGCACCTGAGTCAATCAAGATTTATTTTTCTCCAGGCAAATGCACATAAGGGAATGGTGCACAGCTGATCAACATCTAAGACAGAAATGGATCTTGCACTTTGAAATCCTTATCAGAAATGGTTGTGGTGACTTTTAAGTGCAGGCTATGTAAGAGACAGTCTTTTAAAGTGATTTAATTCCCTCCTTTTAAGAACTGTAATCTGGAAGATTGGTTTGGCTCCCCATCACTCCCAGGAAAACACTACAGTATTGAAGAAGCCCTTTTAATAACACAGCTTGTCAAATGTTAGATGTCATTTTATTTTTTAACCATTTTGTTAATTGCATATTTGCCAGAGGCTCTGCGATATCCTATAAAAACTGTCATAGCAGGCAATCACTAGGTTCACTGTACACATGGGTTGCATATTCACATGGTCCTCTGTTCAGAATACATAACAGTTAATTTGATTAAATATCTGCCGGCAAAAATTTCTCCCCTAGCTGTGGGACTACTGTCTGTCTGTCTGTCTAGACACTCTTACTGCTCTCATTACCACGGTATCTCAGTGCATCCAGACCCATGGATATCTGAGGAGGAGTTAATAAGCATTAGCTCTTGCTAGGTCTCTTCAGAGGATGCTTCTGCCAAACTGCAGGGGACAGCAGACGAAAACAGCATGATTCCTGAATGCGATGAGCTGCCTGATGAGGAAAGCTAGCAGGACAGTGTGGAAGCTCTGGCATCTATTTAGCAGTGCCTTGCAGTCTGCCTCTGGCCAGGTGGCAGGGCATTCGTGTGTTGGCTTATACGCAGGCGTTTTTCTCGCTTGTGTGCAGAGCCGAGCAAAGCTAGAGTTCCTGCAAGCTCTGTGCTAGTGAGGATGCCAAGGAACACCATGTGGAGGCGGGTGAATTCTGGATGAGAGAATGGGTAAACAGAAAGGCTGAAGTGCCAGGGGTAGCCTCGGGGGCATTCCCTTAGGGAACAAACAGCAACTGAGCTAGAAAGTAAGGCCTCACTACAGCAATTAGCTTCTCGAGCTGATCTAAGGTATAAGCTAGAGTTTTAAGCGAAAGACCTGGTTGACCAGGTGACGTGCACGCCTGTAGCTGATGTATTTTAAGGCTGTATTTTTTGGTCGTGAAATGCCAGTCCATTAAATTACCCATCTACCTGTAAAACCTGGAATCTCTTTTACGGTGCAGACTTTATTTTCGCTGGTGCTGAGTGCAAGCCAGAAACAGATAAAACCTCACCTTCTCAGCACTGTTGATGCACAGGGCGTGGGCTTTGATCCCTTGATGTTACTAAGAAAACTTCTATTGTCCTTCTCATGAGCAGGCTTTTAGCTCATTTGACTTGTACTCAGTCGCCATTTACATCTGAACACCCACTCTGACCAAAAAGGGCTGTAACCCTGGGAGCAAAATGTGGCCTGTGGTATGTACAGATGTAGTAGGCCATTTCAGCAGTCATTCTCCCAGTTCTCAGTCTCTCTCTCCTCACATGGAGTTACTGTGCCTCCAATCTTTCTCACTAAAGTCTGTTCAGAGTAACAGGAAAATGGATGGGACTATATGAGAAAGTCTAAGAATATATGTGAATCCTCTGATATTTCTAGCATAAAATATTTAACAAGTATTGTTGAAAAAGTTGGGTGTCAGGAAGGCCTGTGTAGCTCCTTAAATAACATGGACAGAATCACATCATCACAGCATGCTATTGTCCATGGACAGAAATCTCAGTTGAATTCCCCCGTCTTTCTCTTCACAAGGCCACCAAGACAAAGAATTACATACAAGCCACAGGACTCGAGAGTATTTTCCAGTGCCCAGTAGCCTAAATGCATCCTGACTCCACCTCATGACAAAACCCAGACATGTGTCTTCTCCTCCTCCCCTAACTGCTTTCTCCTCTTGTCTTCCTATCTGGAAGGCCAGATGTATAGAGGTAGGCAAGAGGGCCTCACTGCCAGCAAGGAAGAAGGAGTTGTAGAAGACAAAGGAAAGCTCCTCCAGTTTTGGTGAAAGCAAGGAAGGGGGAGAATAAATAGATATGGAACACCAGCTCTCCTAAGAAATGTCAGGTAAGAGGAAAAGAAGAAGTAGTGCCTAATTTTGTCTGTTCAGTGGTGATATATGCATGCAGGCACCAGCCTAGGAATGGTGGGGGAACTCTAATGAATCTCTCCGAGTTGTGTCTATGGTGCTGATTACTGCTGTTCCCGCAGAAGCCACTTGTATTTGTGATTTGGAGATGTTTTCAGCAGGCAATGAAGTATTAGTTGCTATTTGAAAAATGTACCACATAATTGCAGAAGATAGCGTGTTCCCGTTCCAATTCGAAGTGAATAACTCTAATACCTGAAGGAGCCTTGTGCAGCATCTGTAGGTAAATACCGCTCTTTGTAAAGGAATGTACACATAGAAAAATGCATAATAGGTTTGTGAACAGTAAGGTTTAGATGTAAACTACTGAAGTAAAAGAATCACTATCCCATAGAGAAATCTAAGCAGAGTTTGAGATGTTTTTTCTAAAAAGATGCAAAATATATTGCTAGCAGATTGTGCTCTCCTTTATTGCTTGTATATCAATATGGCAAGCAGAACACTTTCTACCTGAGAAAAGTTTCTCCTCAGCTCTTCATGTGAAATTCACAAAAACATTTGGACATGGCAATGTTTCATCTTCAACCAAAGCCTGTCTTCATACATTAACCATGCTTGCAGCCATTCTCCAACACTGAGGTCAACAAGCATGAATGGCCCGTATTGACTCTTAAAACTCCTACACAGCATGGCTGTTGCAAACTGTTTACTGGGAACGGGACTGCTGAGATGTGCCCTAGCTGTTAGGTTATGTAGGGGAAATGTAGGGGCCTCTATTCAACACGTATGCAGTCTTTTGGCATGAGTAGAGCAGATGGGCAGATTCTGATGATCTACATGTTGAAGGTGGTTGCTGAAAGTGGCGGTGCAGTGACTAAATCCACGCTTTTGTAGATTCAGCCCTTAACATTTCACTCCCACCCTAGAATTAGTAGCATCTAATCAGCTTGAACCTATGCTGCGGCAATATGTCAGGAATCTACAATGTCCATGAACCAGCGAATGAACTTTGAATCAACTGAAAAATCCCACTGATTTGTGAATGGAACTACATCTGGACCCTCAGCAAAAAATGCAACCAGTTCTGCAGCTTCAGTTTGTTCCTGCATTTGGTGGGGTGTTGATAGGCCTACAAGGGCCAAGTTCAGGGCTTTGATTAAGCAAATGCAACACTACTCTCTTGACAGAACTGCACTTGCCCGTTGGAGGTCTGATACTGACCCAAGATCTTTGTACACCATGTTTATGTTGCTTTCTTCGCATAATTGTACAGTGCTGAAAGATCTTTGAACAAACTTATTTTATAAAAGGGAATAGAAATATATACGGGGTATGACTGCAGGCTTGCAAACAACAGAAATACCTGAAAAACCCTCTGTTCTGCTATTGATCCAAAGGAGTGCTGGAAACATTACTATGGCAACAATTCTTACCCAGTGGAAGAAGCATGCCATTATCTGTGCATAGGAACAAAACAAGAGGAGGCGTTTTTCAGAACTGTTGCCCACCTCCCCTTGGCCTCTACAGATGTGCTGACCTTCTGGCATGAACTCCTGCTGCAAGAGCTTTCAATGAGATATGACTTATTTATCGGCCCAAG
Organism: Fregata magnificens; assembly: GCA_013389945.1. NCBI lineage: Eukaryota > Metazoa > Chordata > Aves > Suliformes > Fregatidae > Fregata > Fregata magnificens. Next base: position 164,192 of record WAAD01017112.1, read on the forward strand.
CACAGACAATAAAGAAATTCTATTGACCAAGAGAGTCCTGTCACAGAAAACAGCACTGCATGGAACTCCTGTTTTCTAAGAGTATCAAACATCTTCCTTACCTTGTTAACAACCTGGGTTATCAGTGCGAATAAAAGAGACACGGCTGCTCTGGCTCATTCTAAATGTTGTCTATGTCATTTGGCTGCACACCACTTGAACCTTTCGCAAGTACAGTTACTAACTCAGAAAACTACTGAGCATCTAATCTGGCCATGTTCTTACTGAGAATGAGTTCAGGCTAAAGTACAAATCTGTTGGCGTTATGGTAATGGTGTTATTTGGTCTATTAATTAGCAGCTAGACTAATAAAGTCAGCAAGAAACCATTTTGCATGATATGGCTAAATTGAACGTCCACATCCCATGTAGCCTGAAGGCAGAATCAAGAGCTAATCATATTCCAGGTGTTCGTAACACTTAAGAAGCTCTGTCTGCTGCTCCTAGCTGCATCTCTCATCCCCAGCTTCACTTATGGGTAATTTTAAGGAGTACTGTGACTCTGCCCACTGTTCCTAACCCTTGGGAGGGGAGTGATACTGGCTACAAGTCCAGGCAGACTGTTCTTCCTGTAAATGGCTGGGGAAAACGATTGTGTGGGAGATGGTGCCAAGCGAGGAGAGAAAAGGAGCAGCCTGGAAGAAAGCTTCCAAATACACACTCCCACTGCAGAAACACTTTATGGCTGTCCTGAGGCTGGGGAGAAGAACGAGCAGCTGCAAGCTCTTTCCAAGCTGTTTGTTTGCCAGTCTTCTCTCTGGGCAGCCTGTGGTACAGCCAGCTGTGAGAGCAACACAAGTAGGTGGAACAGCTCTGCCCACTCGGGAGCTCACCACCGCTCCACAGAGCCACGTAACAGCATGAGCCAAGTGGATATTGCCCATTGCCATTAGTATTGTTATTCCCCTTTCTTTTAACACCAGAAAAATAAGAAGGGTCAGGAAAAAATGAGAAGCACCTGGGCAGAAGATAGACTGTAGAAAGAGACCAAGACTAATACCAAGTATATGAAGTACAGTGAAGGAATGGAAAGGACATCGCTACTATCTAATAATGTTGAGAAAATACACAAAATGCCATCCAGCCTTTTACTATGTCCCAGCCTAAAAAGCTGAGTTCCGCTGAGTTCTGCTTCTTCGGTAGAGATGGTAAAGATCTGTTTCTTCTAGAGAAGTATGTAGCCCTGCTGTTCCTGGAAATTATTCATTTTTCCTTCATGGAAAATGTCTCCTGCATCCCATCACAAGTGGCCACAGTGTCACCGAATATATGTGCATCTGTGTATATATATAGGTACCTATTACACGTGCATACACACAGCTAGGCAAGTGTGTTGAAAATGTCTTGATGAAAGAAAAGCTAGAATACACACTTAGATTTAACCTATTTGGTCAATCTTTTTCCCTTCCCTAGAGACAGCTGGTTTTATTCAATATTGCCTTTTTTTCTAGTTCTAGATGACTTTGGGTCCTGAGTATATAGAAATAGGAGCTATTATTAAGGATATAATTATTATTTTGACAATACCAACTTTGACAGCTTCATGAACTTTATTGAATAAACAATGGTTCATCCATGACCCATCAAACAGTATTTTCCCCCTTCTCCAGCTTTCTCTGCCTTCAACATCTGAGAGCCTCCCAAGTATTTTATAAAAGTAATAATCTCTCTTCTAGCCGTTAGGGAAGTAGCTTGATCAGTTCCAGGAATTTTCTTCCATATTAGCTGTCGCACACGTGACAGCAGGTGTCCTGGGAAGAAATTATTAAGGAAAGGCTAAGTCAAAGAGATAAGATACACGGGTAGTCTCAAATGCAGGGAAAGTTCTGTTCATCTTCAACTCCCACGAAAGCGAATTTCACACAGCCCAGGTCCAGCTCTGCACTCACAAGCTACCCCCTTCTTGGCTGCGTTTCTTTATTCCGGGGAAATGCAATTGCTGATGGCAGTCATGCTCACTGAGGAGGAAGTTCTCGCCCAGATTGCTTGGGACAGCTGCAGAGGCTTTCTGAACATCAAAGCGGTGACTACAACATGGATTCTGTGTAAAATGTGGGAGCGCCACTTGCAAACATTGATTTTGGGTGGTGGGGATGCTGATCGCAAGCAGGCTCTTATATTCTCTACCTGCTGGCCTGGCGTCCCAGAACTGTTGTCCAAGGAGCCCATCGTACACGATCGCCAGCTTCCCTCTCTGAACGCGGGTGCGTATCTTCGGTTTGCGCAGCCCCCCTTTGCGCAGGACTCCGGCGTACGGGGGGTTGAAAGGTACTGTGGAAAACCTAGCATAATATTTTAAGAAACAGGAGTCAGCCACAAAGATTTGAATCTACACCTGCCTTTTCTGGACTTTGGAGAAGCAACAGCTTTAGTTGCAAATGGAAGTATTATTCAGGACCATCTTTAGCCGGCAGTCACAAAGTTTGGGCGCCGCAAAGTTTGCCACCCATTTTATTGGACAGGCGGGCTTGCGCTCCAGCATGCGAATGCGGCATTCCCGTCACCAGGACGTGGCCAAGGAAGCGGCCGCAAGCTGCTCTCACTCGGGTTGCCAGCTTCAAGCTACGACCTGGGGGCCCCCCGACCAGCCAGCCCGGAGGCGGGAGCCCCGCCGGGGCCGGGCCG